>JAJOZX010007678.1:0-40000 GCA_023014485.1 Bathynomus jamesi
GTTTGTTATTTTGTAGCGCCATCCCAGCGACTCTGCCACCGGGAGCGCAAAAACCTACGGAAGCCAGGGATATAATCGGAAAAGGGGAGGGACACGGGTGAAACCTGTAGTCGGCACGCGGAACGGGCAGCTCGATCGGCAGCCTCATTTCCAGCCACGTTAACATGTGCAGGGACCCAGCAAAATACCACCTCCTTGCCACCAAAACACAAGGATATGGCACAGTAGCTGGATTCGTCGGACCAGTGGGTGGACAGGGTCAAAACACTCCAGGCCATCCAGGGCACTGCGGGAATCCGAATAGATGACAAACGACCCATCCGGATGCTCCCGCACCACCTCCAGAGCGCTCAGAATGGCATAGAGCTCCGCCGTGAAAACGGAAGCCTCATCAGGGAGACGGGTACATCGGGGAGCAAGGGCAGACGACTGGGGAACAGCCGCGCCCCAACGCCCCCCGACGACCTCGAGCCATCTGTGAAGACCGCAACACACATGCACTGAAGGAACAGAGACCGAAGCAAGGCAGAGTCAGAATCGGCCCTGCGAACGGGGCGCAACGCCCTACAGCACGCAACAGGGGTGCTCTCCCAAGGTGCAACACCCTGAAAGAGACCGGTATAACGGATGGAGGAGGAGTGCCCATACCATCGAGGAGGGAGGTCACCGTGTCGGTGAAATACCAACCCCCATCCCGGCAGAACGCCCTCTCAACCACCTGGAACAGAGGAGAGTTGGGAAGACGGAGATCCGGAGATAGTGCTTGGCAATGAGGAACGACCTCCGATCCTCCAAGGGAGGGATGTCGCACTCAACCTGCAGACTATCAACCGGAGAGGAGCGGAAGGCGCCAGATGACATGCGCAGTCCTCTAGAGAGGACCGGATCCAGTATCCGAAGGGCCGTACGGGAGGCGGAGCCACCACACCCACTCCCATAGTCTAATTTGACTGTACCAGGGACACGTACAAACGGAGTGTCCGCCTATCCGCGCCCCATGTAGTATGCGACAGATGTCCCAGCAAATCCAGGGTACGTCTTGCAGACTCGCGCAGCCGGCGAAGGTGGGGAACCCAGCTCAAACGGCTGTCGAAAACCATACCCAGGAAACGTACTGATGAACGAGGGCCAGAGGCTGACCCCCGAGTGTAAGATTAAAGGCCGGGACGGCGCCGGATCCCCGTCTCCTCGACGGAAGGAAGGCCACACACGAAGTCTTCGGGGAAGACAGCGTAAGGCCCACCGACGACGCCCAGCGTTCAACCCGATTGACCGCGAGTTGGACTTGCCTCTCCACGAGGGGGGGACTCGTCCCCGCGGCATAGACAGCCAGATCGTCGGCATAGATGGAACAGCGCCGAGGGCGGAAGGGCTCCCGGTAGCGCAGACATGACCAGATTGAAGCAGGAGACGCTCAAGACACACCCCTGGGGCACCCCCTCCTCCTGAACATACAGGTCAGATAGGGCCGCCCCATTACGGACGCGGAAAGTGCGACGGCAGAGGAAGTTACGAAGAAATGTGGGCAAAAAGCCCACAAAACCAAGAGACTTCAAACGGTCCATGACAACTCCCCGACGGGTCGTGTCATAGGCCTTCGAAAAAGACGGCCAGAACAAGATTCCGGCGGGAAAAGGCCTCCCGTACATCATGACCAAGGAGGAGAAGGGGGTCCAGAGTACCCCGAAATCGACGAAAGCCATACTGGGTCGGGGGGTATAACCCAAGCGACTCCAGTGTAAAGGAAAGTCGGACGGCCACCATCTTTTCAAGGAGCTTGCATAAGCAGCTCGTCAAGGCAATAGGCCGATAGCCCGCCACCTCCGCCGGATCCTTCCCCGGCTTAGGTATCGGGACCACAATCGCCTCCCTCCAACGGGAAGGGAACGACCCCTCAACCCACACCCGGTTGAAAAGATCCAGCAAGAAGTGTAGGGCCATCGGGTGCAGATTCCAAATAAAGTCATACGGAATGTCATCAGGGCCAGGGGCGGAAGAACGACGGGTTGCCAAGGCAGCCCGAAGTTCCCGCATCGTAAAGAGACGGTTATAGGGCTCGTTCCCAGGCGGCGGGAACGTAACATCCGACAAAGGACGATCCGCAGCTGAAGGCGAACGGGAAACCGCAGCAAAAGCACCGGCCAGCCGATCGGCCACAGCAGCAGGATCCGAAAGGAAGCCGTCCCCGTCCCGAAGGACAGGGCGACTAGCAGGGACCGGCTTCCCCTCGATACTACGTACCTTCCGCCACACAGCAGCAGAAGGGGTAGACGAGGAAATGCCGGACACAAAAGCACGCCAAGAGGCCCGACGGGCCAACTTGAGAGTCCGGCGGGCGAAAGCCTTCGCCCGCCGCATCTCAATCAAGTGGTCCGCGCGCCGGGTGCGGTGGAAGCGGCGCGTTGCCCTCTTCCTCTCACACACCGCCTGGTGACATGCTGGAGTCCACCACGGGACGCTACGCGTCCGCGGGTTACCGGAAGATCGAGGAATACAGTCCTCCGCGACGCCCATCACCACCCGCTCGAAGAACTCCAAGCTCTCATCCACAGAGCCAAAGCTCAACACCGAACGGGCAATGACGGAACGAGCTCTGAAGGATGGCCAGTCAGCCCGCGCAAGGCACCACCTCGGTCGAGACGAGACACCCGGCTGCGGTCCGACCGGCTCAAGACAGACTGGGTAATGATCACTGCCATAAGAGTCCCCCAACACCTTCCACGAAAAATCGAGTAAGGCATCGAGGGACACCAAGGAGAGATCAATACAGGTAGATGAACCCGTGGGTTCGTGGAAGTAGGTAGGTTCACCGGAATTGAGGCACGCGAAGGAAAGTTCCTCCATTAAGGAGAGCAACATACCAGCAACATTAGTCGACCGGACATCTCCCCAAGCCGGGTCGCGACTGTTAAAGTCCCCGAGGAGGAGAAACGGTCGAGGCAGTTGCAACACCAACTCGCGAACCGCGTCGCGAGAAGGAGGGTCATGAGGAGGAATATAAATCGAGCAGGCAGTGTACTGGCGATCTAAAAAGAGCCGCACAGCCACAGCCTGCAAGGAAGTACGAAGAGGCACACCTCGCGAGGGTAATGAATGATGCATAAATCGCCGCACCCCGCCGGCGTGTGTGCTCATCCGGGGTGCAAGGGAAACCAACATAGCCAGAGAGACGAGGGAGCCCCCGCAGCCAGGATAGTCTCCTGGAGACAAACACAGGAAGGCCGCTCGCTCTCCAGCAGGGAGGCAAGGTTCTCCCAGTTAGCTAAAAGCCCCCTACAGTTCCAATGCAAAATGGAACTGTAAGGGGGAGTGGCATTATAAGAAGCAGAGAAAACAGAGAAATAGCCACGGACCAAGCTGAGCAGCAAACTCAACGGTCCGTAACCAGGGACGGAATCGGCTTCCCCGACTCACCCCGAACGGGGGGGTAGGGGCCACCGACCCCGCAGCTGCTTCACCCGTAGTAGAACGAGAGGTGGAAAGTGGAACAGGGAGTTCAGAGGGGGGCTCCCCTGAGGGGGGAGACGACGAGACGGGCCCAGCCGAAACCCCCGACTCCCCACCAGAGGGGGGCCGGGGAGAACCAGATGTTCGAGGGCTCGTCACACCAGACAAGTGCTGACGGGGGGGAGGAAAGGTCCACCACAGGTGGGAGAGGTAGATCCAGGAGAGAGACCCGACCACTCTCAGCAGGAGCCGAAGGGAGAGAGACTCCATGAAGAAGGGCCAGGCTCCTCTCGACCGGGTCCACCATGGGAACCGAGTCAGTAATCGAGGGTGTCATGGGGCGGTGTACCTCAACCGACACCCAGACACTAGTTGGGGCACCGGGAGGTGACGCCTCACCAGCCCTCCGTATAGGAGGGGGAGTCCGAGCGGATCAGGAGCGGCGCGCCGCTTCCCCTCCGGTGAAGAAGGGGAAGCAGGGCGAGCAGCAGTCATGATCGGGTCTGGAGGACTCCGACTCCGACCACGGCGACGCTTCCTCCTCCGCTTCGGGGCATCACCTTCCCCACCCGAAATATGAGTAGGCAAGGATCCAGACCCCAAGGCCGGAGAGGGAGAAGGGGCACCTGTAGGCAGGGAATCAGATGGGATGTCTGAAAGTGAGGCACCACTTCGGCAGGCGCCGGGGTAGGTAGCACGGGAGGGGCCCGAGGACACGCCAGGGCCAAGAGCCGCAGCATAGGACAACCCTCACCGCGGCTCCCGGTCACGGACCCTATCGCGCGCCTCCCGCGCACTAAGGAATTCGGTAGTCCTTAAGGACCTCACCTCGAATTCAAACTTGAAAACGGGGCAGTCCCGAGAGGAAGGGTGGGCCCCCGAGCAGTTCGAGCACCGCGGGGGCTTCGTGCACGGGGTAGGGTGCGCAGGCCCACCGCAGCAGACACATAGCTTACCCTCACGGCGGCACGCAGAGCTAACATGGCCGAACCAGTTGCAGCCAAAGCAGCGAACCGGGTCAGGCACATACGGTCGCACCGAAAACTCACACGACCGGCGATCACCCACGCCCCAGAACACCTGGGCCGGAGGCACAAGTGAGTCAAAGGTCAGGAGCAGACGAGCGGACGGGGTAAGAGCACCATCCCAGCGCGACGAAAAGCGGAAGACCTTCGTTACCCCCTGGGGGGCAAGATCCTCCTGCAACTCGCCAACCGGGATTGGCAACAGACGGGAAGCGAAAATGGTGCCCTGACAGCTATTCAATTGCGGATGGGGAGTCACAGAAACTCTGCAACCCAAAATCCTGCAACTGTAGAAGGGACTCAGTCACCCCCGAAGAACGGGACTTCAAAAGAAGAGACCCATCCTTCAGAGGGCGGATATCATAACGACAGGGAACCCCACCATCTTAAGACGCTGAAACACCTGTTCCGAGTTGCCCGGAAGGGAGCCAGCGAAGGGCGGAGAACAAGGAACCTGTCCACCGGACAGAAATTGACAGCAGGGACAGGTCCATGTGTAACGGTAACCGAGAGTGGGCGGGAGAACGAGGGCCGCGAAGACCCCGCCCTACGGCCACCACGAGTCCGGCCACGAGAGCCAGACGCCGCAGAGGACGAGAGGGGGCCATACGGCTTTAAGGTCAATCCAGCGGAGGCAGAGGCCGCTCAACGACCAGAAGTAGAAGTCTTATCCAAATCCATGGGCGGGCCAGAGTCAACAGGAGGGGGATTGAAGTTTTGAAATTGAACCCATAAACAATAGCTTTACAAAAAAGAGAGCCTCGGACCCAAGGCAATGCACCATCCGCCGCTGCATCCTTCAAGGCGCAGGCCCAACGTCCCGGGTAGCCCGCCCCACAACCTGACTGTCGTTTTAAAAACAGCAGATTGGCTCTACGGAGATTTGTCCGTTAAGGGCCTAGCAAAGACCCAATCCAGACGCAGCAGCGGTCCGGGCGCCCGTACCGTCCCGAGAGCACGGCTCAGCCACGGAGCGATGCCCCCCGGCGGGTGCACTCATGACCCCAAGGCTGCAAAATACAAACAGAGGGGGGGGGATACTACAATTGACAGAGGCCCAAGACCGAGTCAAGATAGAAGAAATTCCGGGAAAAAAAACAACAAAAAAAACAACAACTAGGTAACTCTTCGCCCACACCCCGCGAGGAGTTGAGGAAACCCCAACAACCCACGAGGTGTACGAGCCCCCTCGGCCCGGCAAGCCGGAGTACCTAATCGAAGTCAGGATCTGTTTTTGTGAAGCACTTGGAAATTATATGGAATTCAATCATAAAATGATAAAGTGGTAACATTTATTAAATAATTAAGAGTAGGATTCGACGTGACGCCCATCAGTATCCCTGCACAGCTCAAATCGTTCCGCAGCATTTCTAAACACATTCTGGAGCATTTGCGGGGTTATGTTATCTGCAGCAGTTCGTATACGTGTACGTAAGTTTTCAAGACTCGTAATCTTCGTCTGATAGACGTGCGATTTGATAAAGCCCCATGCAAAGAAATCTAAAGGGGTTAAATCTGGTGATCTCGCTGGCCAAGATCTTTTGTTGCTTCCGCGTCCGATCCAGCGATTTGGAAAACGTCCATTTAGATAATCCTGAACAATTTTGGCATAGTGACAAGGAGCACCATCATGTTGATAGACGACGGTACTAACAATCCTATCCCCGTCGTCTATCAACATGATGGTGCTCCTTGTCACTATGCCAAAATTGTTCAGGATTATCTAAATGGACGTTTTCCAAATCGCTGGATCGGACGCGGAAGCAACAGACCTTGGCCAGCGAGATCACCAGATTTAACCCCTTTAGATTTCTTTGCATGGGGCTTTATCAAATCGCACGTCTATCAGATGAAGATTACGAGTCTTGAAAACTTACGTACACGTATACGAACTGCTGCAGATAACATAACCCCGCAAATGCTCCAGAATGTGTTTAGAAATGCTGCGGAACGATTTGAGCTGTGCAGGGATACTGATGGGCGTCACGTCGAATCCTACTCTTAATTATTTGATAAATGTTACCACTTTATCATTTTATGATAAAATTCCATATAACTTCCAAGTGCTTCACAAAAATAGATCCTGACTTTATGTACACCCTGTATATATATATATATACAGGGCGTCCCAAAAAAATGTATACACACTTTAAATAATTATAAAGGCAGTGTTTATTAAAATACATTTCATTTTCAAAATGTAATAGAATCTACAGACATTATTTAATTGTTTTGTCAACGCCTGTTTTCAAACTGACGTCCGTTCTGGTCCAGGCACTGCTGATAACGCGAAGCAATGGAATCGCAAACATCACGAAACATTTTGTTTGGTATTTGTGTGCATTCTCGTTCAATGGCTGCTCTCAATTCAGCGACTGTTGCAGATTTTATAGCGTAGACTTTGTCTTTTAAGTATCCCCATAAAAAAAAGTCTAGTGGTGTGAGGTCTGGTGAACGCGGAGGGTATTCTACGAAACCCCTTCGTCCAATCCACATCCACATCGTGCCAAGTACCACTCGCAATACTCCACTCTTCGGTCCGGATCATCTTCATTTATAGCATGGACTAATCTTGGAATGTAACTTTTCCATTGACAGCGCTTCAAAATGCGTTGGACAGACGATTCTGAAATTCCTACCTCACGACTCGCTTGCCGCACAGATTTTCTTGGACTTTGGTGATACGTTTCCAGTACTCTTTCTTGCTTTGTGGGGCTTGTCGATGTCCGTGGTCTTCCGGAACGCTTCTTGTGGACATTCTGAACAGTTCCATCGGCTTCAAACTTATCTCTAATTCGAGTGATGGTAAGTCGCGTTGGTGGATCTGTTTGAAACTCCCTCCTAAACTGTCTTTGCACTTCAACTGCGTTTTCCCACTTCCAGTAGCATTTTAGAATGAATTTCCTTTGTTCAAAGCTTAGTCTGACTGCCATTATTAATTCTAATGGGTTTAACTTGGAAAGAAAGAAACATCAATTGAGCTATCAGCTGTTAAAGTGTGTACACATTTTTTTGGGACGCCCTGTATATATACCGGGTGTCCGAGAATTATCTGTACAATTTTTGGCTGTTATTAAAAGTCAACCATGAAGTGTAGAAATTCCAGTGTTGTCCCATTTTACAGAGAATCTCTAAGTTTTTTCTGATGCCACGTTTTGACAAATTTTTTAGAAATGTACGCGGGTGACAGACATTGATGATTTAAAAGCAAGAATCACAGCTGCTATTGAGCGAATTGATGTGGATATGCTGCAGCGTACATGGCAACATTTGGAGTATCGATTGGATGTTTTGCGAATCACTAATGGTGCACATATCGAATGTTTGTAACAACGTTACTTTAATAAAAGAAACTTTTGAAAATACAGATTCTAAATAATCTTGTTTAAGAATTTTACGTGTGTTATCAAGAATTTTATTAAAAGATGAAATTGTACAGATAATGTTCGGACACACTGGAATTTCTAAAAAACTTGTCAAAACTTGGTATCAGAAAAAACTTAATGAGATTCTCTGTAAAATGGGACAACATTGGAATTTCTACACTTCATGGTTGACTTTTAATAACAGCCAAAAATTGTACAGATAATTCTCGGACACCCTGTAATATATATATATATAATTTTTTCTTGAGCAAGATCACAAAAACAAAAAGTTACTATTATTGTTTTAGGCTTTTCAGAACTTTCTTTTCAATTTCGACAATCTTTTTTTCCCGAACTGTACACGGGCACAAATTCTGCGAAAACAACAAATTCCCTTAAAACTGACCGAATTCTATAACAGTTATTATTGTTTACTTTTTCATTCACAAATTTCGAGCATCTTCATGAAAGTAAAACCTACACAAACAGAAACAGTGGGAAGCAAAAGTAGAGAAGCTAGAATAAAGTAGTAGAGTCGCGACGAGTCACATCTGGTTACGATGATTCACATCCGGTACATAGTCTCCGAGTATAGATTATTAACTTTAAAAAGGATTCAGATTTAGTCGAGCTGAATCATTAAAGAAAAAAAATAAATATAAAATAAAAAGGATGAAATGTATTCCTTTTGTCATTTCTGAATAACTTATTTTACTTTATGTAATTTTAGAAAGCCACGTTATCGTAACATTTCCTTGAAAAAAAAAAAAAATTAGTAGGAATAAGGTGGAAGACTCGCAGTTAGGTCTAGTTTGGGAATTTGGACTTTTAAAAAGAAGAAACGGTTTACAGTGATACAAAGTAATCTCGATTACCTTGCAACCTTTTGTCCTCTCTGTCCTTACTGGGAAAGGATGACATTTTTTGCAGCGTAGACGCGCCCGTTTTTATGATGGGAGGCGGGTTGGCGGGATCGTAGCGGTACACAGACCCATCGGCGTTCGTGTACGGTTGCCCACTCTGCAAAGAAGAAAAAGAAAACCCTTATTGAATTATTTATACTCTTTCGTCGGGAGTGAATCTCATCCGTTACTGAAATGAATTTGAAAATTTGAAATTTGATGAAAGCTACATTTAAGTAAATCACGACTCAACGTTTAGTTCATTTTCATTCTAAACAATTGTAATTCTTCCTTTTTCACTTATGAACGAAGCTTGACCTTAATTCCCAAGTACCTGAGGGTTGATGAGCAGCGCCCCGGACGGCACGGCTTCCATATCAGTCACAGCCCACATCACCGGCTGGGATTCGCCCTCACTGCCCCACATCCCTCCGATCTTTAAAAGGGATAGATCGCGTGAAAATGTATTTAAATAATGTTCATAAATAAAATCTCAAAATATGCGGAGACCAAATTTACTTAAAAGTTAAAAAATGACGATTACTTTAAACAAACGAACGAACTAAAGCATCCTGGCAGTGATGAAATACATAAGTTGTACAACGAATGCGGGAAAAGTGTTGAGCGAGTGGTAAAGAGAAATAAAAATACAGTAGAGGAAGACTTGTGGAGAATAGAATGTTATTCAAAAAGATGAAGTAGTGCAAAGGGCAGTCTGGTAGAATGATTGGTCATACGAAAGACAAGGATAGGAATAGGTTAGTGCGAACTGAGCAAATACGAGATATATTTGAACAGTGTTTTAGTTAGCTAGTAAGTGAAAAAGATGAACGAGAAGCTAATGAAAATGTAGTTGGTAGGGGTAGTTCGAGTCTTTTGGGTATAGCTGGACAAGTGTTGATAGACAGAACACACAAAATTACAGGTCAGTTAGTTGGAAACAAACACGGAAGTTTTGGAGAAGGAAAAGGATGTGTTGATGTCTTTGCAGCCGAGACAACTGACAAACGATTCTGAAGCGAAATTTTTTAGCCAGTCAGACCTTAACATATGTTTTAAGCTCGCGAGCCACTTAAATGTTGAGTGCAGATTTACAAATTTGGTCTCCCTGGCTTTGGTCGTGAAAAGGTGGATGAAAATAAACGAAAAAAGGCAAGTAAATGACATTATATACCCATTTGCTTACCTGCCCGAATGAAGGATGCTGATGCTGGCCGCCAGTTGGAGAAGGTGTGGTTGAGAGGGTGTTTGAAACGTTGGTGGAACTCGTGTCTTGCCGCTGTGTTTTGTAACCGGAACTGCTGCTGTGATCACTGAATCGACTTCCGGTAGAGTCTTGAAGATAGAAGGAGGAAGGAAATAAATAAGTGTCTGGAAATAAGGTTGAATTAAATGACTTTGCACTTCTCTCGATAACAATGTTAAAGGGGGGAAAAGTACTCGTATAAAAAATAAAGTAAGTTTCATATCGAAGTATTATTTGAAGAAATAGAAAATTTAGGGCTTCAATCAGTCCTACTTATACTAATGTTAATTCACTCGTTCTGAAGTTTCTTTTTCAGTATGCTGAAAATATGTATATCGTGACCTAAAAACTTTCATTTTATATTCTGAAACTAAGACTCGCGTTAAACCATCCACTCATGTTTAAGTTCTATAAAATAAACTCGTTGAAAAATGTATCATATCTTGATTAACAAACCGGAAGTTCGTATCGATTAAGTAAACTTCTATTGTATAAAGAAAGCAAATAAAATGCCATTTAAAATTACCTCCAGAACAAATTTTAAAACAAATATAAAGACTGACAAGAAGCCACAACTCTAACTTGGGGAAAAATAAAAACAGGAAAACTGTTAACGGATTCACTACTCAATAAAGTGTATGAAACTTTCGGTTATGTTCAAGTAAAGGGAAACTTCGTTTAAATAACAGTAAAAACAAACTTCGCGATTATCCGTAGATATACACGCATTTTATGTAAAGTCTACCAACTTTACGAGAAAAGGTTTGATTTGGGGTAGTCCGAAGTTTAGGAGCAAAAACCAATATTTTATAACTACTGTATACTCTTTCTAAATTAGTTCCTTTCAATATGAAGTTTACAGACTTAAATTCTTCTCCTTATAACTTATATTAACAATAGGATATATGCTATCTAATAATGTTCATTCCTAACAGCATATTTCCTTGCAGCTGCCCGACTTCATCTTTCAAGTACATGTATATACTGAGAGCCTCACCTTGCTTACTCAGCCTGGACGACGGATTACTGGCGACAGAATCCCCTCTTGACAGGACCGTCACACCCCCACTGTATCCCCCAAAACTGTGAGATTTAAAAACAGGAGGACGAAGGGACCGTGGATGTAAGGAGTCATGACTCTCAAAGGACTCTCCTTTGGCCAACCGATTTGGTCTGAAGAGTTAAAAGGAGTTACAAATGGTTAATGAATGCTGTAAGAAAATAGTGAAGTAATAAAACACAGCAATCGGTCATCCAATGAACCTTTTTTTAAAATTTGCACCCAAGTTACTGATAAAATAGGTTTCACAATGTTACCTAATCATGTTAATATAATAATAATTATAATGTTCGGTGTTGTTTAACTCCGTTCGTACAGTAAGAGTTATGTGACGAAGGGGACCTAGAGCTTTATGTGGGCTCCGAACCATCTACGGGTCCTTACATCATCTGAACGCAAAGGACGGTCAACAATCCAACTACTGAACAGGCTCAACGTAGCTTAACCTTCTAGCTGATCTAACGGGAAGCGGTGTTACGACGTGGCCCGATACCTAATATTAGTATTATTATACATCATAATAATAATACTAACGACAGGAATACAATTAATGCAATCTATAGTCCTCTTAGTGAATAAAAAGTGGGGTGTTGGGAGTGTTGGGAGTGAGACCTCACCTTATCCTATGATTGTCGTAATGCTTCCTATGTGATTCTGGGTCCACGAAATGGCGACAATCTTGCCACCTCGAATCTTCGTGAGAATTCCTTCGGGAGTTATGAAGGAAGGGGTCGTGAAACCTTCTGGGTGAATCACCCATTCCATCCATCGAGAAGGACTGAACACAAAATAACTTCTCTCTTATTAGTTGCCTATCTTTTCTTAATAAGGAGTAGATACCACAAGATACCGAAGTGGTACCAATGGTAGTTACTTTTTCCTAACTGATAATAACTATAGAATATAATTTAGCATTGCATTCGTTCTGTAAATGATTTCAAACTGCATCTATGCCGTCAGTAACTTGTACTTAAAAGCATCAGTAACGATGAGGTAAGTCTTACGGCGGGGTTTTTTCAACTTGGGCTACGTATTAGATTTTTCACGGGTATAAAGTGAACTAAAAAATACGTGTTCTTCTCATTTACTTTTCATTTGTAAATACATTTTTCGAAACATTTCAACAACGCAAGTTAATAATATATATATATAGTACATGTATGGGATTGAACTCAGAATGGTTCCCCCAAGATCTTTTGTGTTGCATACAGACCGTGCATGGAACAAGGAAATCTTTTGGGAAAATTAAATCCACTACAGTTCCAATAAGTGATGGTAAATGACAAATACAGTACGTACTGTAGTTTTTCTTTTTCATGATGTTAGCCCGACGTAGGCAACGGGTTACTCGCAAAGAGGTCCCAAAATATAGCTTCCTTCACCAGCCATGCACTGTCTGTTTTATATATGTTACGGCCTTTTTGCATAATGGCATTAAATGCCAGGCTACTTTGCAAACAGGCCGGCATATTGGCCATTTTGCAAAATTACTGGTAATGCTGTCGGCCATTTTGCGAAACGACAGAACTTCACATTGAACTGGACAGTAAATGCCCGGTTAGGTCAACTGAATGCCCAGTTAGGTCAACTGTCCGCCCTTGACGATTGGTTACGTTAAGACGTGATATTTTCGTTGTTTAACGAAAATATCACGCCTTAACCTAACCGGGTATTCAATAATTTAAATTTCAATAATTTCAAGCGAACTGGATTGAATCTTTTAACTGAAGTTCTGCCTTTTTGCAAAATGGCCGGCATTGTAATGCCCATTTGCAAAAAGGCTATCATATTGGCCATTTTGCAAAAAGGCCGAAACATTATATATATTATATATATCATTTTTCTTTTTCCTTGTGGGTTTGCAGCATATATATATATATTAGTGACTAGGCCGGGTGAAAAGGGGTCAAGGTCAAGATTTTGCTTAGGTACATATTGTGAGGTTGATCATTTTGTAGTAGTATCCACACCAAAAATCAAGGCTGTGGGACCTTCGCTACCCCCGCCTACCGATACAGTGTACTCACTTTTTTCCAATGAATTTGTATGGGAAATAGGCCAAAAATCGAAAATCGTAAAATTCGACCCTAAATATTAATTTTTTTGCTTTCGGATGGCCAAAATCGGGTTCCCCGGCACGAATTACATCAGAATAGACCATTCACCAACTTTTTTTGAGCTCGGGGGGTAAGGAGTAGCGGTAGGGTCGGTGTTGACTCATAGCACCGGATATAAGACCTAATATTACATTATTTTTGTTTTTTTTCTTTCCAGATTCCTATTTAGGTACTTAGAATGTTAAAAGTTTGTATTAAAATACGTTATTTAATTTTAAAATATCAGTAATAAATAAAAGTTAAAATCTTATTAAATTAAATTATGGCTACTAGAAAAAGAAGCCACAATGCAGCCTTCGGATATCCAGCAAAATTTTCATCTGCCATGACGCCATCAAAAGCTGATGATGTAAGGCACTTCCATTTTATTGTTAGAGAGGAAGAATCTAAAGCACAGGGTAAAATAAGTAAAAATTATTGCTATAACGTAGTTGTTCAAGATATAAAAGAAATTTGGCAAAAATTTTCTTTCCCAACAATTGATACAAAGGGAATTTATGTTAGAGTTACTAGACTTATAGAAGGTGCTGATAAGTTAACTAAATGCCCTATGATTAAAAGAAATGAAAAATAGTGAAAAATTAAAGAAATATGACGAGATGTTTGACATATCTCCATGCCACTGTTACGATAAAGGCATAAGGGATAGAAAACTTTGTGGGTGTGAACATAAAATACTTATTATAGAATGGGAAGCTTTTATTGGTCAAAAAGAAAGAAAAAACCAGTTAGGAAAAATTGATAAAAAAACTACTTCAAGTAATTTGAGAAAGTTGGGCAAAATCCAAAAAGCACAGGAAAGGGAAAAAAAAATCAAAAGAAAAATTAAGAGAAGCAAGGGAATTTGTATCATCAGAAGTGATAGAAGATGATAATGAAAATGAAGATGCCGATTTTCAAGACAGAGAGGACTTAGATTATGAAGAAGACTTAGAATTAAAAAATAAATATAAGTGTTTTATAAGCGAACTTTTGTAATAATAAAAAAATTTCGAAGTAAATCGCAAATTATCTCGAATTTTACGAATTTTCTGAAAAAACTGAAACCGGTAGGGGGGGTAGGGGTCCTCAGAATTAAAAAATATTTTACCAGGGTGTTACTATGATTGATTGAACCACCTCACACTATGTACGTAAGAAATAAAAAATTTTGACCCGGCCTAAATTAGTGACTGTTTGAACTCAGTGCAAAAACAACTTGATTTTTCAAAAGAGTACACGGTGGAGACAAGGTTGAAAACCCGCGTGAAAGGCCATTCCTCATTAAAGCTAATGAAATAAATGTGGCAAATAACAGCCATTAGACGCAGTTCGCTTTAGGGAGACGAGCAAAGATATCTATGAAGAAAACTTTGAAAACAATGATTGCTCCAAATTTTAATAGTTATAACTTAACATATAATTAGTAAAGTTATATTTTGCATATTTTATTAATGTTATCCATTCCTATCATTGCTGATTTGAAATGTCATATTCCTCAGATAAAGGCCGAAATTGTTATCGGCTTTTAATTTTTAATATACAGGGTGTCTCAAAAGTCACTATCTATTTTGAAAAATAATGGGAATTACGAAAAACTGGTTTAAGACATGAAAAATATATTTATTTCAAAGTAAGTGCCACAAAGAATTAGTGCTATTTATTTATCTGTCTCCACATGGCGACCATCAGTGTCTCTACAGAGCTCAAAGCGATAAGTTGTTTCCCGGAACACACTTTCCAGCATTTGAGGTGTTATTTTCTGAACTGCATCGGTAATACGATTTCGAAGTTCGGCTACATCACTAATTCTTCTACCAGTGTACACCTTAGACTTAATGAAACCCCAGGCGAAAAAATCTAGTGGTGTTAAATCAGGTGAACGTGCTGCCCATGGTTGTGTTCCTCCACGACCAATCCAGCGACCGGGGAAGCGTCTGTCAAGATAATCACGTACAATTATTGCATAATGGCACGGTGCTCCATCCTGCTGAAAAACTACTGTGTCAAGAATGCCATCTGTAAGAAGTTGAGGTTCGAGGAATTGTTCAAACATGTCAAGATAAATTTATAAATTACACAAAATTCGAAATAAACCAATTAACTTTTTTTAAATACACAAATTTGCACCAGTAGTACATATCTTTATGCCAGCATAGCATTTTAAAAAAAAAACATCTAATGTCACCGAAATAGATAGTGACTTTTGAGACACCCTGTACAGCAGAATTATACCCACATAACGAACAGAACTCTCTACCTGACCTATTTTAACCTAATTTGCGGGGAATCTGTACCCCAAATATCCCGCCAATCGCGTGGGACATACGCCTCTGGACACTTAAATTTTAACTAGTTTTAAGTTTACGGAAATATTCGAAAGAAGTGAATAATATGAGTGAATGAACATTATTTGCGTCAGTTTAGTTGATAGGCCGTTGAAAATTTCGATTAATAAGCATGTCACGAAAGATATCGAAAGTGTGTGAAGAGGAGGAGGGAAGAAGAAGAAGAAGGGAAGAGGAGGAAGAGGAAGAAGAAGGGAAGAGGAGGAAGAGGAAGAAGAAGCGGAAGAAGAAGAAGAGGAAGCGGAAGAGGAAGCGGAAGAAGAAGCGGAAGAAGAAGAGGAAGCGGAAGAACAAGAAGAAGAAGAAGAGGAAGCGGAAGAAGAAGAAGAAGAGAAGCGGAAGAAGAAGAAGCGGAAGAAGAAGAAGAGGAAGAAGAAGAAGAGGAAGAAGAAGAAGGGGAAGAAGAAGGGAAGAAGGGGAAGAAGAAGGGAAGAAGGGGAAGAAGAAGGGAAAAGGGGAAGAAGAAGGGAAGAAGGGGGAGAAGAAGGGAAGAAGGGGAGAAGAAGGGAAGAAGGGGAGAAGAAGAAGGGGAAGAAGGGAAGAAGGGGAAGAAGAAGGGAAGAAGGGGAAGAAGGGGAAGAAGAAGGGGAAGAAGAAGGGGAAGGGAAGAAGAAGAAAAGAAGATAATGATTTAAAGTGACTTGTTTTTCGATAAGGCTGACACAAAGAAGACGATGATCTAAAGTGACTTGCTTTTTGATAAGGCTGACACAGAATTTCTGATAATGAAACCAAGGATTACGAATTAAATTGAGAGGGGAAATATTAAAAATTTTGACACGTGTCAAAACGGACAGCTACAAAAGAGACGCATAACGGACAGTGGCAATCCCTTGAGCTTACTCACTTCTTCGCTAAATATCCTCCGCCTTACTTTTTCGTATTCTTCTTCTCTCTCTTCGAAGCTTTTGCTTCGACGGGATTCAATTCCATGAAGTCTGTCTGGCGACTGTTGGAAAACGATAAGTTTAATGTGGATCCATCGATTAGATTCATTCAGATTTAAAACGAATTGTATATTTATTATTTAAATAAATTAAGTAATGTAGACAAGGGAGACAATTTTAATAAGTATTTCTTGAAGTACATTAACTGCATTTAAATAAGATGGAAATGAAAAATTCACTGAACTGAGAAACTCGGATCTAGCGTGATTCGAACGAGCATAGAGTGGTTTCAGAATTAGCACTCCTACCGATTAGGCTATCCTGAATAGACCCCCGCCCTGAAACCACGACGAGGATTCGAGTCACGCTAGTTGCTAGTTTCCTACTTCAAAGTTTTTCCCCTCTTTCCGCAATAATTTCCCCATTGTACAGAGGGATACCAAAAGTAAATAGACACCACGATGATTGTGCCCAAGAACAAATGGCAAAACTCATCACTGAAATGCCAGAATGTGTCGCCTTACATAATGGAAAGGGAAAAGCAACACGATTCTAAATATTTTCATTCAATAATTTTATTGACTTTTATCATCAAATAAAAACTATGGAAAAACAAACGTTTCTACTTACTTCTGTCAACCCTCTGTATATATGAAAATAGTACCCCGATGACGGATCCCCAATGGCTATTTTTGGGAGGACAAAAATACCTTGAAAAGGTGCGTACCAATATTAAACCTCACCCACAGAATGTGAAAGTATAATTGAGGGGTCCCGCGTATTAAGGTAACTAAGCGCCAAAATTAAAATTCGTCAGAAATCGCCTCCAAAGTTCAGCAATATTCTGGCAATAGTATCTCTGTTATTAATTGAGCTAGAACGTTCATTTTCGGCTAAATTAGAGTTCTAAGTACGCTAATGAAGATGTTGATGAGTTTTTGGAATAGATTTTCATATTTTATATATATTTTTTTGAATTTTTTGATTTTCTTATGCCGAACTTTGGGTGAACTTTTGGCTGGCGATAGAGGTGAAAAAAGTAGTTCGCTTCATAAGGTTTTCAACCATACTTCTAGTGTCGTAAGGTCATTATAACCCAAACCACGCGATAGAGGAAGGGTGAAAATAGTGATATCCATCAAAAACACGTTTTCGCTTGTGGTGGCGCTTAGGTACCTTAAGACGCGCGACCCTTCAATTGCACCTATTCTATTACCGAAGCTTCGTTAATACCTTGTAGTTGGTTCCCTCTTCGAAGGAAGAGAACCCTCTCCTGAGAATGGACCTCTTCGGTTCATCCGAGGGAAGGAGTTCGTCTCTGATGTGTTCCCTGAAGCGTGTCTCCGGCAGGCGCGTGCTGCGCGTCTTGTTCACGATGACGCACGTGCCCACTTGGTCCACGTTGTGCTCCATGCCGAAATAAGCGGCGACGCGGTGCACCAGCATTCGCTGATACGACGACATGTGCGGAAACTTGTGGTACGTCCGCCTGCAAATAGTAAAATAAAAGCGCTTTCGTAGAGGTACCAGTAATAAAGACCTCTTTCACGATGACGTCTGAATAACGTACAATTACAAATGCTTAAAGCTCTCTCTATAATCGAAATGCTTAACTCAAAACTTTAGATAAAACGGATAACATTAGGAATCCCTATTCCCTCACAAGGAAGGGAAGATGGGCGCGAACTCCTCCGACTTACCCGAGCCCTGGTAATCGCAGAGTATAGGTGGCCAGCCCAATTCCAACCGCAGCGACGGTGAAAGTCGAACCCGTTGGGCCTTCCAACCAACCGAGCCATAGGACATACGCTTCATGGTTTTGAATACGTGCAAATGTCTTCCTATCTTGTTAATTTTACTTTCTTTCAGCCTTATGACTCTCCTATGACTTAAAAACTGTTCCAACATACTGACTGGTACGTAAACGTAACAAATTTAAAGATATATTTAATAATAAATTTTCCCTTAAATAGTCTTAAATAAATCCAATGTGTAATTCAAAATCATTAAGAATTATAGCGTTTTACTTTCTCAATTATCATTTAACGTAATAAGTACATTAAATAGAAAGAAGTTACTAACCATATGCCATAGAGGCGGATGAGTCGATACAAAATATTTACTTAATTTTGACTTCCTAATCTTAACCCCGATTTGGAATTTTGACCACGTTTCACGAAGGCCTTTGACTATTGTCTTTATCTTTAACTTCAAATTGTGACTATAAATTTTACCAAGTTTTACTTTTGCTTTTGACTCGAAGCTCTGACTGTGAATGCCTCTGAATTTTGCTTTCGACTTCCGACTTGTACATATGAATTTTAATTTTTACATTTTTGCCTTGGACTTTCATTTTTCAACTTTATTTCAACTCCGAGTCAAAATGCGAAGCTAATGTCAAAGTCAAACTTCAAATTCATTAAGTCAAAGTCGAAGGTCCCAAAGTGGTTCTGAGTAAACTTACACCCGAGATGAAGAAACTTCGAGAAAAACGCGTCCTTTTCGATTAAGGCGGGGGGGAAAAATCTACATTGAAAATGCTTTTTACTAAATATAGAAATTAGAATGGTGGATGAATATTGTGACATAACTTACTTTTGACAGTTATGCTTTTAAAAAAATACTAATTTTATAAGAATTACGTGATCTTCGATTTTGAAGTGATATGAGAAAAACCAGAAACTAGAATGACGGATAAAATACTTAAGTTTTTCCAGTAAAATCTTATGACAACGACGACATCTTAAAACCGTTTCCAACAAAATGTCATGAAAATGACAAAAATACATAATTAAAAATTTAAATGAAACAAAACATTCGCCATTTATTACGTCAGTCAGGAAACTGTGTAGGTTCAGCGTGAAGTTACGTGGTGCTGGTGAGGAAGGTGAGGGGTGGGGTGGGGTGGGAGAATGGATATTGACCAATGGGAGAAGACGAAACTCCTCCGGTGGCGAAAAAAAAAAAAAAACATGTCACTGGGGTGCCTTGAGACAGAAAAATTAGCTAACCACCGTCTTGAAACCTTCGCCTTTAGACTTTCGATTAGCTCAAAATAATAATGAATTCCTTATCAAGGAAACGTTACGCAAAACTCACTTTGGATCTTTGACAATATTCACAAGTTCTCGTTCTATCTTGAGTAGTAACATACGATCCTTTTGATTTTTATGCAACGTTTGAATAATAAATTGAAGTAAATCTACTCCTGTGCTATCCGTGTATTCCGTCGAAGAATCTGAAAAGTACAATCAAGGTTAATGACCGCAAATGATACCTACAACAGACAAAGAAAAGGAGCTTCAGTAGAGAAAATAATAACTACAAAAACCTTTCATTACTCGTATTCCATACGATTTGAAAAAAAAAAAAAAAAAAATGCAGGGACCAAAGTAGAGGTAGTTTGTGAGAAGGTAGGTAGCTAACTAATCAGGCCTGAAAGGAATGACGATAGTAAAGATCAACGGGTATCCGCCCTATTTGCTGTAAGTGGGGGGATGAGAGTACGTCCTCCACATTATGATTTTTGTCCCAATCTCAATTTCCTTTATACCTATAACAGCTTATTTATAATATTGCCTTATTAATATTATAACAACTTAATTTAACAATAGTGAAACACTGTTTATTTACGAATCAATTTAAAATGAGGAAAGTTAAAAAGTTAAAAACTGACCTCTGGATAGACAAGGAGAGGAACCATCGTAGGACCCTTGTGATGACCCTTGGTGGCGTAACCTTCTCCGTGGGGGACCCCCAGGGCATCCCATTGGGGGTTGGCACACGGTCAAACTGTTTGACACCTGACCGTGAGGCATCTGCATAGGTCCTACAGGGTCAATGATGTCAGGGGGAGGTGAGGTGTCCTCCTGCATGGCATGACTTCTCTGCAGCAACTTTAACTTTGATCCATGATAATGCTGAAGAAGAGCAAGGTTCGCAGTTTCGTTCACACACAGAAAAATAATAATGTCCGGGGTTTAACCTCCCTTGTAACGGCAAAGGTCATGTGACGGAGGGGACCTACAACTTTACGTGGAATCCGAACCATCAATAACAATCGCTACATCATCTGAACGCAGAAGGTGGAGTTGTGGTTGGGGGGGGGGGGGTCACCCATCCAACTACTGAACAGACCCAACATCGCTTAACTTCGCTGATCTAACGGGAAGTGGTATTGCGATGCGACGAAGACGTAGCTCACATAAAATTAATAAATAACACGAAAGAACTGGCGAGTATCACTTATATAGAGTGAGTGAAAGGCAGCTTCGAACTCACTCTATGTCTGGCGGAGGTATTAGGTGGTGCGTCCTTCTCAGAGTCGGAAGAACGCTGATGAGGGAGTTCCAAGGACTTGGATCTGGACGCGGCCCCCGACGATAGACAGGAGGGACCAGCAGGGCCCCCGTGCCCCACTGCCATAGTTCCTCCGTCGAATGAACCCCCACCGGGTCCCGGCCCCTGGGGTAAGGAAGTGCCGGAAGGGGAGGCGAGGTTGGTACTGCTGGCGGTACTGCTCGGCGTCGAGGAGCGCAGGTGGCCGGGAGTGCTCGCCGGCGTGCTTACTGGAGGTGAAGACGGGGACACGGCCGGAGACGGCGACGGGGGTGTCACCGGCAGAGAGGGAGGATGAGGGGAAGAAGCTGAAGGGGAGAGGGGCGAGAAGTCCCCTCCTTCGCGGGTTCCCTCCTCAACGTCTTCCTCATCAACGAGGGACGTCTGGAAAACAAAACATCATTCTGGGATTAACTAATAAAAGGGTAAAATCTGGAGCAGCCGTATTTTCCCACACGGAAGTGGGAGTCGAGCCTAAGCATTTAGAGTCCGCGTCCAACTTCCCAACCAATGGGCCACGGGAGCTAGTAAATAAATTAAATTAAAATAAATAAATAAATAAATAAATAAATAAATAAATAAATAAATATCGCCGAACCTTTTGCTGAATTGATTAATTGAACATTTCATAAAAAAAAAAAAATCTTTGAAGCAGTTTCTAAATTTGTTTCAAATTAATTATCCCAAAAACTCAAATCTTCGAAATTAAATATAAACTGTTGCCATTATAAGGCTTCACGGTAACATTTATTTTACTTCAAAGGGGATATCATCATTTGCTGAAAACTTCCAATATACTGTAGTAGGTATATATGTACCTTTCAACCTTTCAAATGTTCCGTGCAATTTCTTATTTCACGAGGGCCAAGCTCGCTGCCCCTCCTCTTGAGTTGGCCTGGTAAAGTAGAGAGTTAGTTTCTTGTGCTCTTCTCCACATCACATAGCCAGGTACGCCCGGCTCATCTGGAATTGTTCTGAGCCAGACGTCTAGTCTAGTCTTTGAAGATATCCACCGCTATACCACTCTTGTTCCTCAGTTACTTGGACAGCTGGCTGAACAGTCTTGGTTCTCTCACAACAAAACTACTTTCCTTCAGGGTTGAGGATGTTCCCTGTCTACCCTTTAATTTGGGAACACTACACATTCTTCCTTTTTCTACTTTGCACTGTTGTTTGAGTGGTTATATGGTTAAAAGTAAGGTTAGGGTGTAGATCCTCCATTATTTTCCCCGAGTGTAAATGATGGTTTCTCTCTTCCTTCTTCTTTCCAGTGAATATAAGTTTAATTCACGTAGCCTTACGTGAACTAGCCTTCCTTAGTTCTTTGCATTCATTGATCTTGGCTGTGAAGCTTCTCTGAATCCCCTCTAGTTGACTAATGTCTCCTTTTTTATATGGGGATGTTAGTTAAGGCAAGATAGTATTCCAGCTCGTATGATGTGTTTTCAATAGAAGAATCATTATAATCCTATCCCTTCACTTAAAGGGTCTCGGTATCATCCGTTATTCTTTTTGCTCTGTTTACCGCTACTTTATTTTGTTTAAAATTTCGCGTTATTAGTCATTACAACACCTAAATCTTTTGCTTTAGAATTTCTCTGAATTTCCTGTCCATTTGGGGTATATAGTATTCCATGGATTTTAGGTCCTCCCTTCTTCCGTACCTTAATAGTTGAAAATTTTCAGTGTTAAATTTCATATTATTGCCTTCAGACCAATTGTAGATTCTGTTCGTGTGTGTTTGTAGAGATGCTATATCTTCTGGGTTTCGTATTTTTCTACTAATTTTTGCGTCATCGGCAGAGGATGTTACTGTGCTGTCACTGGTAAGTTCGTCATCTACAGTATATCAATTAGCATGATTATGAAGAACAATGGAGCTAATACTGTTCCTTGTGGTACTGAGCTAAGGACCTCTAACTCTGATGAGGATATTCCTTGAACTGTAACAACTTGCTGCCTTTCACTAAGGAATTTATATAACCATTTTCCTACTTTTCCCGTTATTCCTACATATTTCAGTTTATGTGCTATGATTCCATGGTCACACTTGTCGAACGCCTTGGCAAAGTCTGTATATATTACATCACAGTTTTCATTTCTTTCAAGTGCATCAATAATGTTGTTATAGTGTTCAATTAGTTGTGATAGGCATGATCTTCCTGACCAGATCCATGTTGGTTATCATTTAATTTTTTCCGAGTTTCCAAAAATTCATAGATTTTTTCTCTAACTATTCGTTCAAATATTTTGGTGAGATGAGATGTAAGCGATACTGGCGCGCGCGCATATATATATATATATATATATATATTATATATATATATATATATATATATATATATATATATATATATATATATATAACCTTCGTTAACCTTAATTTTGCTTCCGACTGAACTGTTCATTTCTGACGAAGGTCAAGTTTGTTGCTCTACCTTACACCTACAGCTTAACGTAGAATCCGAACCATAACCCATCACAAGTGGTCAGAAATTACAAAGTCCTCGTCCGGACTCGATCTCTAGACCTCCCGATCAGCAGCCCAGCGTCTTAACCACTTGGCAACTCAGGGTACCCATTTATCTACCAACCAATTTTATTGTATGGAAGACGAACAGCTGGGTTTGCTGCGCGCCGACTGCCGTCACCGGTAATCAAACGCGGGGCCGCTGTATTCGTAGTCAACGATGCTAACCACTGCACCATATAAATGGTTAAGTATTAAATCTTTCGTTATCGAAGTACGCAACCTGATAACTACTACTACTACTACTACTACTACTACTACTACTACAACCCCTCCTCCTAGTAGTAGTAACAGGCAAAGTGGTACTTTTTAAGTTTTCACTATGTGGTTTAGAAATTATTCGATATAACGCCAATTAGTAATAAAGACCACACAGCTGTTACAATACACCAAAAATAAATTATAAACAACGCACACTAAATTATACACTTTCAGAGGTAGTGTGATTAGGCGACATTTATATACTACTAAAGAACTAGTGGCGTATATAATTCAAAGCTGGGCACAAACCGTTAATCGTTAATTAACGAAGTTAACTTTTTCGTTAACGATTTAACTTTTAAGTTAACTTTAAAAATCATTATCGGACTAATTAACTACCGTTACATTTAACTTCCGTTAACTCAAGTCCGTTAACCCAAAAAATTCATAAATAAACGTTTAAAAGTTTCTATTATTTTCAGTGCTGAGCAGGTGCGCAATTAATCCGCCACTGTTAATAGGCATCGACAAAAGGTTTGGGCCCCTCCTGGAGGATGACGAATGCCAGCTGGCTGCTGCCTTCCATCCCAGGTTTCGCCTCATCTGGTTGGACAAGTATGACAACACCAAGGTCGCCAGGGTGAGGAAAAGCATGGAGGGTACAGTCGAGGAGGCCATGAAGCAGCAGTCCAACGAAGTGGGCAGCAACAACGAGGAGGAGGAGGAGGAGGATGACTTCTTCAGTGCTGTCATCCAGACAAAAGAGAGCAGCAGAAGCCACAGGTCACTCAAGGGCAAGGCCCAGAACTTGGTCAAGACCTGGCTGGAGACCAACTCCAAGGACTTGCTGACAGATGCTGCCTTCTTGGGTGAGCAAGTGTTGGTGGACTTGTTCATCAAGTTCAACACAGCCATCCCCTCCAGTGCTGCAGTGGAGCGTTTGTTCTCTATGGGCAAGGACATCCTGAGGGCCAAGAGATCATCCCTGTCTGATGAAAACTTTGATATGCTAATTTTCATGAAGGGCAACATGCATCTCATGGACAAAATGGAGAACGAGAAGAAGAGGGAAAATTAAATTATATATATATTGTGTTTTTCATTTTTTTTATAATAAAAGTTAACGTTAACGGTTTATCGTAACTTCCGTTACATGTTTAACGAATTAACGGATTAACGGTTAACGAAGTTAACTTTTTGATTAACGGATTAGCGGTTAACGAAGTTAACTTTTTGGTTAACGGTGCCCACCACTGCGTATATTATATTATAATCTATAATAATAGATATACGGTCACATCATAAAGTACTCACACAGGGTACTGGTACCTGATTAATTACTATGAAAATGGACTTAACAGAAATTATACCGACATTTCACTTAAAGATTATCCCCCCCCTCTGAAAAAATAAAAGGTGAACGGCAATATAGCTGCATTTCCTCTCAACACACGAGTAGCGTTTTGAGTAGATGAGAATTTGAGTAGTGCTATCTACTGTTATTGTGCAGTCGGTTACCAAAGTCGGACTACACTTGACTGTAAGGAAAGTGCATCCCGAATTTGGTAACTGATGGTACAACCTTAAATCTCCAAACGACATCATCCAACTCCTACTACTACGTGCTGGAAATACGACTTTGCTTTTGATTCGAGAGAAAAGGTATAGGCTTACACAAGACTAAAATTCGAATAGAAAATGTGCTCCATTTTATATATTTTGTATTTGAATTATCATAAAAATGTTGAAAAAGGTACATTCAATAATGCGAGGATTTTATATATTTTGCTTTCACTATTATTCAAATAAATTTAATTTATTAAACAAAGGGTCAAACATTGGTACTTGAAGGATGTCCATAACACAAAATTATCCACTCATCCATGTATCCACGCACGGCGTAATCTACTCACCATGAAGCAAGTTGGATAGTGGCAGTGCTGTCTAACTTTAATCATTTGAAAATTTAACAAAGATATGCAGGAGCAATTCTATGCACTTCCAACCAAGACCGTGTCGTGTCACGAACTGAAGAAATGAATCGACTTTTTAGCTTTCAGAGAAACTCACGACTGGAAGGCTTTCGTGATACGTAGGAAAAGAATCGATATAAGAGCGATGGAAGGCAGGTAGCGAAATTTCCCATCGCATCACAAACGAATTTCGTGGAAATTAAAATTCTTGACCACGTTGTAAACAAATCTGTTAAGAACTCTTGGAAACTGAAGACTTTTATCTATCTATAGTTATGGGGTGTCTTTGAAGCATACAGTACCTATGTTGTTACACGCATAAGTTCCTGAATGTGAACAAGAAGATATTCTTAAAAATAAAATTGCGTACAGCATGCTTTTACACGCATAAATTCCTGGATCTGAATAAGATATTCACAAAAATAAAACGGAGTTTCTCTACATAAAAAAAAAAAATAAAAAAAATATAGTTTTAAGTGGTCATGCTTGTCTCCTAAATGGGCAATGAATTTTCAAAAAAAATTGATTTATTTTCCCAAGAAGAAACGAGAAATTCAGAAGCAACAATCTTCGCTCGCTTCGTCGGAAATGAGAAGACAAATAAAATTCAATGGTAACGAATTCCTCGAACGAATTAACTTTTTCTCAGATGTGCGGAATAACAAACACGACACGAAGTGCATTTCAAGTGCCAAACTTCGTTAGCGACTGACCTTCCATTTTAAGAATGGAAACACACAAAATTACCGTAGCAATCTCGTCCTCTCGCGCTTTTCCCAAAACCAATCTGCGGTTACATAATCCAACCCTATACCGAAGACCGGCGAAACTCCGCTCATAGATCGTGTTCAGTGACTGTAATAAAATCCCCGCGCTTAATCTACACCAAAATGGAACGCCATATTTAGTCGTGACATTGACCTTCCGAGTGATGGAAAGGTTGCGTGCGAAATTCTTAGAATCCGTCCAACTGTTAGAGAGCGTGAGGTGAGTCACCCATAAACAAAAGGGGACCTTGGGGGGGTGCATATAAGGGAAGGGATTCTAATAACGAGAATTCCGTTGGTGGTCTCGAGTGAAGGTTTCTAGTCGATAATAATTGTTACTATGAACCGGCCGGCGTATCGTATCGCATTTCTATTGAAAATAGAAAAGTTTCAAGATTTCCTCGAACCTCATTTACCTTTCAAACATTTACGACAGAGAAACATACTTCCTTTGGAATAGGAATTCCATAAAAAAAAGTTTAAACCGTTTTAATTACGACTAATTGCCAATCCCAACAAGAAATTAAAGGAATACACTAGTGCCTAATTGAGATAACTACGCAATAAACGGAACAGGCGAGCCAGTAATTATAACGTCATGGAAGAAAAATTTAGAAAATAATGCTAAAATCGAAACTAAAGGAGAAGACAGCTATGAAATACACGAGTCTAGACACAACCGTGTATACAAAGACAATTTATGCAATAAACGTCCTAACAAAATAGCAACGAGTTGAGATAGATTTACTGATGTGTACAATCATTTTTTTCTCTCTCTCTCCTTTCCACGATAGAGGACATACCTACGCTATCAGATATCAATTTAAAGGTACCTTACCACCGCTTCAGCTTCACAGTATTGTCCTACCACTGTACAGACGGAGATTTATATTTTACATTCATAGTAAAACGTCCCAAATAATTTATTATTGTTGACCTATGGAATTAAAACTTTTTGTTCTTGACAGCCGATTTTATAGTTGCCCGTAGAGCTTTGATATTTCCAATCCACCTACAATTCTGCGTTTCAGTTCAACTTTTATATTTAAGATGTGGAGAAGAAAGTTGAACATAATTCTTCACTATTTACTTATAAACTGAGAAGAACAGACAGAAAAAGAAACTTCACTTTTCCAATTACTGAAGCGTTAATGTTATAAATTAATGTTTAAAGACTAGTCTTGAGACTTTAAAAGTATATATATATATATACACACACTGCATTATTAACCGACCACTAATGATACAATTAAAATTTGGCAAAGTGAATGTTTGTTTTCAAAAGTATGAATTGGAATTAAGAGTGAGGACCATTACCTTGAGTGAAGGTGTGGGTTTTAACCCTCCTGTTATTTATCAACAGAAAAATAACTACATTTGGCACCGTTCACTCAGCCCGGAAAAACCCTCCGTCAGGCTTTGCGTGAGGACCTGCAATTCAATTCTGCTTGCCACACACACACACAGAGAGAGAGAGAGAGAGAGAGAGAGAGAGAGAGAGAGAGAGAGAGAGAGAGAGGTGGGGGGGAGATACTGTGGGTGTGTAGTAGCCGTTAAAAATGTGATGACAGCGATAAAATATTAAAACCATTTCGTTCTCAGTTTTAATGGCTATCCATCACAATCGCTTTATATATATATATATATATATATATATATATATATATATATATATATATATATATATATATATATATATTACTGCCCACCTGTACTTCCAATGTAATTTGGCAATGATGACAACTCGCCTGAAAAGCCAAAATGTAGGGGGAGAAAAAGCGAAATATTTGATGCTCTTTACTCAAAGTTAAATTTTTTCTGTTGAACAGTTATCGTTAAATCCACATATTTTCCAAATGGAAGCCAAAATGAAAAAGAGTAATCGAAACTCACTCACACACTCACGGTGGGTAAACAAGTTTAATAATAATAATTATTACCTGGCAACAGCGATTCGAATTACTCACCTGTGCACGTCAGCATTCTCAAGGAATAAAAATGTGACATGCATTTCACTTACTAACAGAAAAGGAACTGTTTATTTAAAGACGCCGGGAGAAAAAAAATGTTTAACACACACCACGACAATTCTAAGTATTCTGAAGATGCATTACCTAAATGTGTTCAGTCACTGGTGAACTTAAGAAGTTGCACAAAAATACTAATAGTAATAATAAATTATTATTATTATTTCTAAATCGTATGTTTTACTTTTATATGGAATTGTATTCCATGGAGGATAGGGCTTTTTCAATCCCGGTCTCTCTCACTAATGAACATGGTACAAATGTTTGACGTCATCCACGAACTGAGGAGGAGGAGAGAGAGACGCATGTTGAGCCCGCTTAGATTCGACCACTACTGCGCCTTTCGTCCTTGAAGTGAATGAATTAAACATGAATGAATGAAGAGGCTTCACCATCGCTGTGATGATGCGAGAATGCCTAGTTTAAAAGCATCGTAGAATGCACTCTTTTCTTACTCACTAGCTGAAGCTGCGCGAGCTAGGCGCTTCGCAGATTGGTTGGCATTCCTCGACTCTAAGGAATTTGGCACCGGCACTCATTGGCCGTCGAGTGACGCGCTTCTCTAGGGCCTCACATGCAGTGCCAAAATAACGCCATCTGTGATACAAAGCGAGGTGCTCCTCTCTTTCTTCGAATGTTTACGATAGAACTCACAACCAACTAAATTAAAAGAAGCAATACAAACAGTTATAGTTAAATTCATAAACATAAGTGCGTCAATAAGAAATATTTAGTACTTCAATGTTAAGACGGAAGAAAAAAAAAAAGCAGTTTTTGGAGAACATGATCATTACAATTGCCGTAAAGACAAATTAATAATCGTAAAAAAAATATGGTTTTATTCGTCGACTCGATGCGATCAGATTCTAAATGGCTTTGAAATCACACACACACACACAATATATATATATATATATATATATATATATATATATGTATATGTGTGTGTGTGTGTGTGTGTGTGTTTGGTCGTGTGAAGTGAAATTTGACGTCGAAATCCAATGCATAAAGAAGGTTCAAGGTATTCCTTACATTAAGACTCATTCTAGTTAACACAGTTTAAAAATATATCTCCACGCTTGGACCGTTAAACAGCTGCTGAACACATTCTCTGCTCAGAGATGCCGAATGCATCAAAACAGAGGGACTAAAAGCAGAAAACGGAATTTACCGAGTTTGACAGCTGACTCGAGCGATTTTGGAGTATCATCAATCATTCCTGTACCCGAGTAAAAACTATGAAGAGTCCTTGATGTTTGTTTCATTTTATCTCCCATTTACTTTACGTTCGTCTGAAATTTTTATTTATTTATTTATTTTTTAAATTTATTATTATTATTATGGTTGGATCCAGACACCTTTCAAAGCCCATTTGAAAACTTCTCGCAGATACACCCCCTCATGCTTTTGGCGATTTAGGGTTTTGGAGTATGAACTTAAGCTTCATATTCTTTCTTTGTTTAATCAGCCTAAGAGGAACTTTATGTATGTATGTATATGAGCTCCCGATAGATCAGTGGTCTCGGTGCCAGACTATGAACTGTGAAGCTCTGGGTTCCCTACCAGCTGCTGGCTCCTGGATTGGATTGGATTGGGTTGGGTCGGGCAGGCCATTCACTCTGTTAATACTTGGGCTTAGGTGACCCATGGGGCAGTTTCACCTCCACGTAGTAGAAAAACGAGTTTCCAGGCTATATAGAGGGTGTCCCAGAAGTCTGGACCCATAGGGAAAATAGACAACATATTTTTAAAGTGAAACAAACACATTTCTAATGTCAGTTTTACATATTTCAGGAAAGAAAATACCCTGATGGCTCAGTATACCAATTAAGAGAAGGCGGAACTGGTATTGTTACACGTTTCCGGAAAAAGCCAGAGGGAGGCATGTCAGTTATATCACGAACATGCCTCCCTTTGGCTTTTTCCGGAAACACGTAGCAACACCAGTTCCACCTTCTCTCGATTGGTATACTGAGCCATCAGTTTATTTTCTTTCTTGAAATATGTAAAACTGACATTAGAAATGCGTTTGTTTCACTTTAAAAATATAATGTCTATTTTCCCTATGGGTTCAGACTTCCGGGACACCCCGTAAAATGTTCGCTAACCGCGACGACGTTTCGAGCCTCCCTGAGGTAACAAGACGCGCTCAACACAGTCTAATGCGGCGAAGAATTAAAAACTCAATCCAACTGTCCAAGCTATTCATCAGTTCCGCTTCACGTCTTCCAGACGATGGACTTCTTGGTAAAAGTATATATCCGCAGTTCCACTTAACATCTACATTGGCTCTTTCATTACACGTACATTTTTATTTTTACTTTTCTTAGTATTAGGTTTGGTAGCCGCTGTTATTATTAATTTTATTATTACGTTTCATTACGCGTATTAATCTTTGACCATATTTAAGTTAGCAGCGATTTTTTTTCAAAGTTTTTAAACGTACTCTTTAATTAGTTGCGTCGTTATTACCTTGATGTATATTGACTGCAAATAAAAATTAGCATATATGAAAATGATGATAATAATCTTTATTGGCAAGATATAAATCCCATAACATATTACAATATTCTTCGAGATAATAAGCGATAAAATAAATCAAACAATAATACATTTAAAAACAAACAAACTAAAAACTATGACTAAAGGAAATAAACATACATAAAATTTTATATATATATATATATATATACAGGGTGGGCCGTAAGTTTCCATACATAGGAAAATTTAAACGTTTGTTTTTATGTTTCAGATACCCTAAGAATATGCGTTTGTAAGATCTTGTTTACTGATGAAGCAAATTTTTACGTCAATGGAGAGGTTAATCGGCAAAACATACGTTATTGGAGTAATGCTAACCCTAACTGGCTGAGTCCGACGAAGATGCAAGGTGCCGGTAAAGTGATGGTGTGGGCCGGGATAGGGGTGACAGAATTATTGGACCAATTTTTGTCAGTGGAAATCTTAATGCCGAAAGGTATCTTAACATGTTGCAAGAAGAGATTTTCCCATCCCTGCTAAACGAGGAAGGTAACTTCCCAGTTTACTTCCAGCAAGATGGAGCTCCACCTCATTATGGTCTTCACGTGCGTCGGTATTTGGATCAGCAGCAGTTTCCGGATGCTTGGATTGGTCGGCGTGGTCCTGTGGAGTGGCCTCCCAGATCCCCAGATCTCACCCCCCTTGATTTCTATCTTTGGGGGCACTTGAAGGCCATGGTGTATCAGGAAAAGATACGAGACATAAATCATCTAAAGGAACGTATCACCAACGCCATTACAAGCATAACGTCAACTGTGCTAATGGGTGTTCATCAACAGTGGGGGAACACGTATTGAAATGTGTTTTCAAAACAATGGCAACCATGTAGAGCATATTATATAAATAAAAATGGTTGTCCATAAAAAAAATGTTTATTTTTCCTATGTATGGAAACTTACGGCCCACCTGTATATACACGGTGAACCAAAAGTAGGTGGACAGTAGGTTGAATACGGTTTGTGTTATATTATATATAACTATGGTGTTCATTATAAACTATGGTGTTTGTGTTATATATATTAAATATTATAACTAAATTTATTTAAATTTTATTTTGTATTATAGTATACAAAAAAACTAAATATGTATTCTCAAAAAACGTTATCATTTACTGTCCACCTACTTTTGGTTCACCCTATTATATATATATATATATATATATATATATAATATATATATATATATATATCTCGTAAAGAACGACGCTTGTATAGGAGATATTCCGCGCAAGACGAGAGAGAGAGAGAACGAAACAAATGAAAAAATGAGGTAACCACCCGGGAAACGAACCCGGGATCTTCCGATGCGGTCAGATGCGATACCATTACACCATGGGCCTCACTCTTCCAAATGCCGTAATTCTTCTACATACTCGCAGAAACCAATGCCCCAAGGGGCACCTCCCGCATGCCGTAACATTATATACATTCAACTGCAAAGAACACGCAGTATAAATAACGTAAAGAACGACGCTTGTATAGGAGATATTCCGCGCAAGACGAGAGAGAGAGAACGAAACAAATGAAAAAATGAGGTAACCACCCGGGTGGTTACCTCATTTTTCATTGTTTCGTTCTCTCTCTCTCGTCTTGCGCGGAATATCTCCTATACAAGCGTCGTTCTTTACGTTATTTATACTGCGTGTTCTTTGCAGTTGAATGTATATATATATATATTATATATATATATATATATATATATATATATATATATAAAACAAGAGGTAAGTGACTGCATTTTCAGGAGCAAAATCATAACAAGAGCATGAAAGAGGGGAAAAGAAAAAGAAAAAAGTTTTTGATGGAAACATTTTTATCACCGAACTTTTCCTGGCCAGCAAATTTTTTAAATTAGTATTTATTGAGTTCCGTCATTTCGTGTACCAAAAAAATGGAAAATAGTAACTTTTAGCTTTAACAAGGTCAGACAACGAAATCCTGCTCGCTGATATTGTTAAAGAAACCTCTCTCTCTTTTTCTTTATTCCTCTCTTGTCGCGTGTGTGTGTGTGTGTGTGTGTGTGTGTGTGTGTGTGTGTGTATATGAGAGAGAGAGAGAGAGAGAGAGAAAAAGAAAGAGAGAGAAAAAAGAAAGAGAGAGAAAAAGAAAGAGAGAGAAAAAGAAAGAGAAAAAGAAAGAGAGAGAAAAAGAAAGAGAGAGAAAAAGAAAGAGAGAGAGAGAGAGAGAGAGAGAGAGAGAGAGAGAGAGAGAGAGAGAGAGAGAGAGAGAGAGAGAAAAAAAGAAAAGAAAAGAGAGAAAAAGAGAGAGAAAAAGAAAGAGAGAGAGAGAGAGAGAGAGAGAGAGAGAGAGAGAGAGAGAGAGAGAGAGAGAGAGAGAGTGTGTGTGTGTGTGTGTGTGTGTGTGTGTGTGTGTGTGTGTGTCAATTTTTCGTGGGAAAAAAATTTTCATTTTCAATTTCAATTTTGGTTCTTTGCTGAACTCGGAGGAAAAACGAATGTTTGGAGAAGATTTACTCCGCGGAAACCGGGTCAAGGTTAAGCGAAAACGGAAGTCTCACTAATTATTACTGTAATTAATTACTTATTATTTAGTCTAATCTTAAGGAAGCGAGTAAAGGAGGGTAAAAGAAAGGAAAGATCAGCGAGGATGAGCTACGAGCCCCCATGACCCATTTACAAAATATTTGAGCTTATGGACCATCGCTAACATGTCATAAACGTGAAAAGATGACAAGACGGATTCGCCAACGAACCAAGTAAAAAAAAAAACCCAAAAGGTCCTTTATTACGGGCTAGCGCAGCACACGCGTACATATATACACACACACGCTCGTGCGTGTCCCAAAAGTTACGTATGTGAATAAAAATAAAATTGTCCCAAATTTAATTCTACAACTGCCTTTGGCTTTATTTTCAAACCTGAGGTTTCCCCTTCCGAATAGTATACACGACATTTCACCACACGTCTCTCTCAATTGAAAGTAAAGAATTTCTACAGTGTATTTTTAGTCTTATATAGCTTCTAAACCATATAAATAAAGACTGGAGGTTGGGGGGATACTGCATATCTGAAGGGGAGACAATGTAATGTAAAAGTCCAATACCTGCTTGGAGAGGGACTAGTGGGCCTCAGGGTGCGCGACGGAAGTTCCATGTTGGGGCTCCCTGGGCGCTGGCGGACCCGTTGTGCACCACGATGGACGGGACTGTAATATGAGAGAGTTACGTCAAAGGAGGTTCTCGCAACTACATTATTAAAAAAAATGATTAAGAGCAAGGTCTCAGTGACATGATTCAGAACTAAAAACTCGTTCCCCCCCCCCCCTCTCCTTCCCTACAGAAGGAGAGTGGGAGAGCCGAAATCAAGGTCTCCGAGGCTCTTAAAAATGATGCCCCTTTTTTTAATTTGAAAAGATTGCGTAGTGTGTAAGATGCATGTATATGTAGTAACGAATAGAGGGAAAAGCGCGCGTTTGAGAGTATGCTGGACTGCTCACAGGGGTAGAGGAGTCATGGAAACAGATCAGCTAAGGAGGACAGTGATAGGAGAAACTAGAGTTTCAGCACTCCCTGACTCCTGCTTAATCCCCCCCCCCACGAGCACTTCTCTAGTCGACTGGTGTCTACAATCTCCTCTAATAATTATATTATACTGCATATTAATTTTACGTATGTTTTAACTTGACTGATTGATAATTAATTGCGGTTTAGGCGAAGTCTCGTAAAAATAGTATATGTTTACATACATTAAGAGTAAGAAAACATATGAACCCGTTTTCAGCGCAACTGTAAACATATTTAACCTTGGTTCGAATCTGAATGTTATTATGAAGTCAATTTTAAATCTTTTTTTCATGCATTTTGTACTTTATACAAAATTTAAAAGGAAAAGTTTCTTCTAGAGGGATGTACGCTTGTCCTTTGGCTAGAGATAAAAACTTGCCGCCACTTCCACAGAAATCCAGGGCCTGGGATGGGGGTGGAGCTTGAGGTGTCAAAGCACCAGGGCCCAGGTTGGAAGATAGAGGCGGTGATCGCGGGTAAGGGGACCCAGAGACAAAAGTAACACCGGGGGGCCGTGTTTCCACTCCCGGGCGTTGCGGAAATCACGAAGGCGCTTTCATTCTCGTCGTTCAGAAAGTGGATACTAACCGCGGATGTTGCTTTAGTGGCCCGATTCTGAAGCATCTACGCACCACTCCCATTTCCGGGACAAACTCGCATCATCAAACTGCGCAATCTTCTTATAATTTCGATTCCGACGACCTTCTTCGTGAAATCAATCTTATTCCAAAACAGAAATTACATAATCTTGAATAAACCCGGCGAGCTTTACGCAGGTAGACATTCACAACCAACCAAAATACTCGCTCAGAGTGAACAGTATTACCGCACTAAACCACTATTTTATAACTTGTCGTTTTCCAAATTTAGGAGTAGGTAAAACTCAAAGAAACCTCGTAATACCTTCTAATTAAAGATCTTTCAAGCATTTTGTACGTAAGTTATACACCGCACATTCTTTAACAAGCTTCTTCCCACGATTTGAGACAAATTTTCCACAAGTTTCAGTAGTAACTTTTTCAATACGATTTGTATCTAACGCTAAACGTATACTCTAAGTTGAATGAAGCTTTAAAACATTTTGTTCTCTCGAGATCAACTAATCCTTTGCGCGACATTTACTGACTACGCCACGTATACCTTGATCATTTTGTGTATAAATAATTTAAGAAAACTTCCATGCGTATGAATAATAAGCATATAAATATTCCAACACAATAGGGTCTGCAATAAATATTAAAATATCGTTTTCCTATTCGGTACGACTGTGTGTGTGTGTGTGTGTGTGTGTGTGTGTGGTGTGTGTGTGTGTGTGTGTGTATTATCGTAACTATTTCATACGAAACAATTATTGTGATTTAGGTTCCCTTAAAAATAATAACTATGTATATCGTAAAAGTTTCCATAATAGAAGTATAACGAACGATCGATTCCCAACTATTTATCTAATATACACACGAGCTTCAACAAAAGAACTCCTCGGTTACAAATTCAGTGGAACTAAAGGGCGCGCCGCATTCAATAATTCATGGAAAGTTTTTTCTTTTCTTCTACAAAAAAAAAAAGTTATCCCGTAAAATAAATAAAATAAATGAGACGACAATTTCTTAAACTTTACGAAAAAAAGTCGTCGCTGATTCACTTTATCTCGTTATGGTTACGTTAAATTAAGTACATCTCGCACTGTCGGAAAACTATTTCAAAGGTAACTAAATATGAAGCCATGATGTCTTACAAACAGGGTGAACCGAAAGTCTGGCTCTATATGGAATATTAATTAGATAAATTTTCTAAAATGCGGGTCGTGAAACTGATTACGGCTATTCATCCTCTTACTTAACCTATTTGCTTAATACTCCAGTAGACACGTTGGCACACTCCTTTCGGATGTTAACTTTTAGTGATATGAAGTCGGTGCCTTACTAGTCACGTTGGGGGACGCTCCAACGAGGAACAAACGGTGAACGTAAGACTGGAGAGTATGCCAACGTCTCTACTAGTATTAAACAAGTAATTTATGCAAGAGCATTAATATATGTAAACCGCTTCATGGACTGCAGTTTGAAGATTTATCAAATTATATAATAATAATAATAATAATAATAATAATAATAATAATAATAATAATAATAATAATAAATAATAATAATAATAATAATAATAATAAAAAACCAGCTGATTATAACTACAACACAACCTTTTACTTCTTCCCTGAAATTATTTAAGGTAAATGATCAAATTTATTCTCCGCTGTTAAACTTTTTCTAAGAAGAAAGATGAATGGATGATGGATATAGCCTGTATCGATAATGAGATAGATAAATACGTAAATGGATGGGTAAATAGATACAATATACAACGTAGGTAGGTAGAAATATAAAATTCCAAATGTACAAAATGAAAATATTTTTAGCCCCGATCTCTCTCCATGCGAAGGCTTCAATGGAAAATAATTCTATTAATATAATATAAATAACGAATAACTGGAAATAAATTCGCAGAAATAAATTTAATCCGACGAAAGAAATTAATTTCAAAAGAGAATTCTACGAAATAGAAGAGGGGGAAATTTGTTTTGAGAAGATATTCAAATATTTTTTCTAGTGCCAACTTGACTCGTTCCTTTATGGAATGATTTTATCAATCCGTTTATATAATATTACAAGGGTCTCGTATGACGGCTTAAACTCAGTGCCACACGAGCGTTTCTTAGTAATGCACAAATACTCTTTCGAAGGTCAGGCTCTTTCACGTGAAACATGTTACAGAAATTGTGTGATTTTTTTTTTTTTTTAACCTTGTATTTTTTTATTAACCGAAATAAAGAGTATGAAATTTTTACTATACCTTTTTCTACGCATGGGGAATTAGTCCCCTTAGTATAAAATATGCACAAGTGATATTGGGCAGTAATTTTAACTACCGAGTCAGAACTTATGATTAATTAATGTAAATTAATTAGTTTTTTACAGAGTGTACCAAAATAGTTTGAGCACCTCTGGTCACCCTAGTTGTCTTAGTGTAAAAAAATTCCTTAGTTTTCCTTCCGCCCGAATTGTTCAAGCTGACGAAGGTCAAGCTTACTGCCCCACCCAAGACCTACAGCTTAACGTGGAAGCCGAACCACAAGCCACCAACGAAGTCCTCGTCCGAACACTATCTAACGACCTCCCGGTCAACAGCCAAGCGCCTTAACCACTAGGTTACCCAATCAAGAGCGTAACTAGCTTTCAAAAGTTGGGGGGGACAACTATAATGATGAAAAACCCTGCGATGAATTTCTGTGCTGCTATCCTGTAGGTAAAGTCTTAAATTTGGTCTTCTAAGGCATATTGTTTCGGTCAAAGCAGCATTTTCACAACTACCTTATGTATATCAAGTATATACTTAACATTAAAGGAAAACAATATAGGCAATAATTAAAGTAAAAAATACTAGATGTCTCATTAAAGTATCTATCACTGCAGTATTAGTACTGAATCAGTAATACTTTCCAGCATACTAATAGGACTAATATCATTAAAGATTTACTCATCATAGATTATTTCAAGAACTAAATATTTTCCTTCACGTAAGCTAACTTAGATCAAAAGCTGGGGGGGGGACAAAACCTATATTATCCCCCTCAGTTCAAAAGTTGGGGGGACATGCCCCCCCCCCCCGTTAGTTACGCCCCTGTACCCAACCATCTATCAACCATTTTTTTTTTTGTATGAAAGGATAAATATTTGGCTGAGCTGAGCGCCGCATACCCTCACCGGGAATCGAACCCGGGGCCGGTGGATTCGTGGTCAGCGATGCTAACCACAAAACCAGATAGATAATTACATACGAGAAATCGATACAAAATTTCTAGTTTTCTTCTCGGCGCCGTATGGTAAGCCACTGAGAATGTGGTTAAAGTAACGGACACAATGCCAATACACGTTTAAAGTTCAACACGGAAAAAGCAACAAGACCATCAGCTGAGACACCACGAAAGGAGTGTGTGCCAGTCAGATGCAGTTACTAACATCGCCTGCGCGAGTGAGATGAGTCGTACAGCCAGCTAGCATATCCACAACAGTCGAAGGAAGCTTTCACGGAGGTACGGTGCAACCTGGCTCGGAGAGTTATTAAAAATCTTATAGATTCTATGGCACTTGAGGCGCTTGTCAGCGCAAATAATGGTGCCACCAGGTACTGGAAGGTTTTCTCCCCTTATTTGTATATATATTTGCTTTCCTTATTACATTTCTCCTTTGATATTTTCATTCACAAGGGTGCCCAAATTATTGTGGTAGGCGATGTACTTCTCAATAATGCACAAAGCGACTCGATCGATGAACGTACTCATCAAGTATCACTTTCGAAGTTCCATCTATTTCTCTTCTCATCCTGTCTTCTGCACTCATTCTCTTCATATTGTGAATAGTTTTGAAAACTTTTCAAACATTTTCACGCGTGTTGTTATTTTTATTTCATTTTCATTCGTTTCACTAAACTGAAGACATTAAAGATGACAGGAAATACTTCACATACAGTGCGTATTACTATAAAACGAGTTTTGTCTATCCTTCTGTCAATTTAAAGATCAAGTTTAGCGAATATATATATAATGAAAATAACCACGATGGTAAAAGGAAACACAGAATGGTGCTCAAGCGCTTTCGTCTAATGACATCCTCAGGAACACTGAAATAATTAAGTTCGAGACTATATATATAGGTAAAAAAAAAAAATACAAAAATAAAAATTGTAGGAGCATAAAAATTTATAAGGAAAAGCTACTACAGTTTTAGCACTTTGCCCCTCTTGTTCAAATCTGTTCTGAACGAATTCAAAACAACAGGATCAATCGCAAAAAGGCCCTGGCTAATATTGAAATTATTTGCAAGTTGAATAATGGCAGCAAGAAAATTTCTATTAATTAACAATGTTGCTTTGTGTAATTATTCCAATCAATACAGTGGGATAACTCTGACAAATGGACGAAAAGGGCACTGGACGACTGTCCCGTTCTAACGGAATAATGATGCAGTTTTACACGCGTGTGCAAATCCTTTTCCGTCTGTCCAATGTAAAAGGAATCGCATTGTTTACAACCAATTTTATAGATAATGCCTAAATTATTGGTAGCGTGACCTGATGACTTCCTCCTTCAGTTAAATAATAAAGTCCCCTCCATTAAGTTTACTTTAGAAGTGGAACAAAACAACTCAATCCCGTTTTTGGACGTGCGTGTACATAGGGAAAGCCCAGGTTTTAAGTTTAGTATTTATAAAAAAAAAAACAATTTGTCCTACGTACACTTTTACTCCGGACATGACACCTCCATCAAGAAAGCCATATTTTCTTCAATGTTTCTCCGCGCTCTTAGGATCGCCAGTCCGGAATACATGGATGCCGAATTAGAAAAAATCAACAGTATTGGAAGTGATTTGTGTTACCCACCTGCTTTTTTGGAATCTTGCCTTAACAAGGCAAAACGAACTTTCTATCGTGTGAATAATAACCCTCGCACTTTGTCGAAGAAAATTTTAGTACTTCCATTTTTCCCAGGCTTTTTAGGCATTGCTAATGTACTTAAACTTTTGAATATTAATGTAGTATTTTCATAAGACAATATTGTGAAAAATATAGTAAAAAATAGCCTTCCCAATAATTCAGGCATTATCTATAAAATTGGTTGTAAACAATGCGATTCCTTTTACATCGGACAGACGGAAAATGATTTGCGCACGA
>JAJOZX010007678.1:45000-135000 GCA_023014485.1 Bathynomus jamesi
TTTCTTTCAGTGATTAAAAAAAAAAAAAAAAGCTAACTCGTGGATACAAAATTACCCAAAAGAAAACTCGTCAAAAATAATGGCATGTGAAGCTATAAGGCTGCGGAGGAATTTGGGGGTTTCAAGAGAAACCTTGGCAAAGCATTGTGCTGGGATAAGGTGTACAAAAAATAGGTGCAGGACGACATACTTATCTGTCAAATGAACAAGAAAACTATCTTGTAACACTATGTCAAACTCTTGATGTATTTGAATTTCCAGTAAAAAAACCTGAATTAAAAAAAAAACACTAAATTAATTTTATTTTGTTATTATTAACCTCTAATTACAACCCCTAACAAAATACATCGGGAGATAAAGTGAATATTGGCTTGAAATTATAGGTAAGTTCACTTTACCTCACACATTTGTGGGCTAAAATAAACTATTAAAAACGTGGTTTTAAAAAATTGAACTCGTCTATATTATTTAATTTATTTTAATAATTTATACCTACTAATAATACAGATCTATAATACAAATTTAAACAGGGTGTTTATTTCATAACATTATAGTTTCAAAATTTATCTTAGAAAACCCCCCAAAAGCAGTTCACTTTCCCCCATGTGTCTCCTGCCCATCTCCCGTCTGCAATATGCACGAAACCTTTCCCTTCCAATCTTCAGAAACGGACAGGAGAGAAATTGGAATAAAAAATGAGGGAAAAGGAATAAAAAACGAAGGAAAAGGGATAAAAGACGAACAGTGGCGAGTATTGTTGTTATTTACTGGAAAAAAGAAAATTGAACAGACACGCGGATGGATCCCTCCTCTCCCTCCCCCCTCTCTCTATCTCCATCTATTTCTCTTTGTGACGCTAACAAAGGAGAGATGGAATACGAGGATGAAACTTCCTTTTAAAATTGAAATGTTTTCTAGCAAATATAGTAGATGCTCCATTGTTTTACTTACCCGCTACCAGGGCTACGGGTTTTTAAGGGAAAGGTATGTAAAATTGGGGTGGAGGACATCATTTATTAAATAAATAAGAATGAAGTGCAGAAGTAAAATACGTCTTTCAGTTAATGTAATATGAGTACTGAATGTCAGTGTGTGGTAAGCAGCAATACGCCTACGACTTCCCACGTGCAAGGTTTGGTAAGTAAAACGTGGGTTGCAGACGCCCTAGAGTTTTATTATTATTTTTAAAATATCCAATGGCGAACGAAGTTAATATTTCTCTAAAATCTGTTCACAGTTTTCTCTCATAGAAAAATTGAATAAATAATTGGCAATATATTATGTATATTAAATCCAAATAAACTATGTAGAAATTTTAACGATATCGCCCTCCTCTCTCTCTCACACACACACGTGCACATCTCTACATAGCTAGATACCAACTTTTTTAAATCCATATATTGAAGAACAAATTAACCTAACTTAACCTTAATACCATCAAACCGAGAAGGGCGTGATAAGTGTTTCGAACGGAAAAATGTGGGCTCGAACGATGGTTTCTGTTAACTCACTATATAATGTGACGTACTCGCTAATCTAATCTATCCTAACCTAATCTAACCAGGACCAACCTATCTTTATTCAATAGCAATGTTTCTACATTATTTTTAAATAAACTATAATGTTCTGAGGTACCCAAAGTGTTACCTCGCAAAAAAATTATGCAATACACGTGAATTATCACACAGACTAGACTTTATGCCCAGCTGCCTATGCCCTCTCTCTCTCTCTCTCTCTCTCACACACACACACACACAAGCCCTTAAAATGTACTTACTTTCTGGTCGTGCCATGATTCTTCAGTTGGTTGGCTGTTTGGGGCTCCTATTAAAGTGTTTCGTTCGTTTGTTTCCTCAGTGAGAGTCACCGAAAGAGGTTAGGTCGGATAAATTTGGAGTTTTTCAACAATAACAGTTTTTTTTTTTTTTTTTTTTTTTACAGCGATTTTTACTTTATATTTTATTTATTTATTTTTAACAAAAGTTTAATAAAGAATTTATTTTTTTACGAATGGGATTTGTTAAAATGGCGTCTGGTATATATGTATATATATACATATTAACTAAGCCTTACATTAGTAATGATGATAAAGACACATCCAAAATGTATAAAAATGGAAAAAAAGTACGGACCTTATTTATTATAATCTAGAATTACATTGAAATTCTTACGAGTTAAAGTTCGCATATTTCTAAAAAATAAAAAAAACGATGCTTCTGCCACCTACGGAAGAAGAACGCGTTACAGATTGAGAAGCAGTCGACAGACGGCTCTTTCAAAAGTGGTTTTAAACATCAGTATTCCGTATTATGCCGATAGCGAAGAGAGAGAGAGAGAGAGAGAGAGAGAGGGGAAGTTAATGAAATGTGATAGAGGGGAAACGAAAGTACACGGACGAATTGATGAGGATGAGGATGAGGATGAGGATGATGGTTGTATGATAATGGTGGTGATAATGATGATAAGGATATAAATAAATTACTAAGTTTCGACTGAAAGCAAACGAGGGTTTTTTTGGAAGGTAATTCGTTAATACTGCGCTTTGGTTAATTACTCTCTATTTAAGTACTGGGTTTGTCCCAGTACCGACTCCACTGGTACACGGTGACTTTTTTTTTTTCCAACCAGTGCCGAGGAAGGGATGAGAGCAATAATGGAGATGGATCAAACGGGTGTCGTTATCTTCCAATCAACCTGAAAAGAAAAAAGATAAACAGCTAAAACTACGAACATGAACTAAATTCTAATTGACGCAAAAAATTTAAAAATATACTTTAATAACGACCGTCACAATCAATATTAAACACACTTCTCCCCCTTATATATATATATATATATATATATATATATATATATATATATATATATATATATATGCCTGATTAGATTAATTGAATGCCCGGTTAGGTTAATTGTACGCCCTTAACGATTGGTTAGGTTAAGTCGTGATATTTTCGTTAAAGCTAACGAAAATATCACGACTTAACCTAACCAATCGTCAAGGGCGTACAGTTGACCTAACCGGGCATTCAACACCCAGGTGCACAACCTCGGGACCTAATCAATGTGTGTGTGAAGTTTCATGTTTGTAATTGCTTCCATTTTGGACCTATGGCTGGAACAGACAGACAGGAGACAGACATCCTTTTATTATTATAGATATATATAATAAATTAGTTTAAATTTAATGTTATTAAGTAAGAGACTTGGGTTCCATTTCTGTCGCATAACTTTAACTCGAGTCGGATGAACTCTGAGTGAAAGGTTTTCAATGAGATTCTCGTAAATCTAACTCAATGCTGCAATCAAAGATAGGAAGTGTGTGTGTGTGTGTGTGTGTGTGTGTGTGTGTGTGTGTTTTGCTTCGTACTACTCAAAACTACTTCCTGTATATAAGCAAGGCATATATTTTTATTTAAAAAAATGAAAGTGGAATATTGTATTGTATGTATGAAATATATTGAAATTTTGGCACGTCCACCAATGTTCTACGGTTAGAAGGTCCACACATTTATTGTCTGAGGGGCAAGGTATTTATTGTTCTTCATGAGGATTGAGGAAAGACTCCTCGCTCTCTCCTCTGCTGTTTAATGCGTATATCGATGGCTTAATTACTTTGCTTTACGAGGCAAGAGTAGAATGTTGCGTAGTTAACACGGGGCTAAGTAACTTGGTCAATGCAAATAATATAGGATTAAGCTCTTCCGTTAAAGGGCCGGAATGTCCTGTAAAAATTTCAGTTATTTATGTTGAACAGCTCAATAGTTGTAGCCGGGACGAGAAAGTATGACGAACAAAAGGATAGACGGACGGACAAATGTAATGCAATAATTATCCCTTCGAATTTATTTGGTCAGGGGCAATAATTTCTTTAACACTATATTATAGGACGAAGTGGCTAAACGACAAAAGTAATAAACGCCAGAAAATGCAGTTAAATGTTGTACCAATTTGAAAGTGGAATAACTTTTGAGCGTTTAATGATCTTTCAAAGAAATATCTTTAAAAGTTCAAAAGTTACGGCACTTAGCCACTTCTTCCGCGGAGAGTTTCATGATATATATATATATATATATATATATACTGACGCCATCGGGAATGATAAATGGATATACTTTTTAAAGTCCAGGAAACTAACCCTCACTATTCGTACAGAAAGAGAGGCTTCAATAAACACCACCTGATTGCTTTTTAAAGCTAAACTTTTCAATCGTTTACTTTAAGAAGGAAGCATGGACATAAGTAAGGTTGAATGAGTGATAATTCACCGATTAAGTGGGATAACTTTTTTTTTTTTGTGAGGTAACTAACCCCTTTGGTATCTCCGAACATTAAGCAATTTATGTAAGAAATTTAGAAACCATTTTTATTATCGGAGATTATCGCTAGATTAGCGAGTACCTCACTACCCAATGACTTAACAGAAAACACCCTTCAAGTCTTCAATTGCGTCCGAAACGCTTATCACCATTCTCTGTTCGATGGCACTAAGGTTAGGTTAGTTATTTCTTAGATATATGAATTTAAAAAAAGTCGGTACCTCACTTGAGAGAGAGAGAGAGAGAGAGAGGAGAGAGAGAGAGAGAGAGAGAGAGAGAGAGAGAGAGGAGAGAGAGAGAGAGAGAGAGAGAAGAGAGAGAGAGAGAGAAGAGAGAGAGAGAGAGAGAGAGAGAGAGAGAGAGAGAGAGAGTGTGTGTGTGTATGTGACAAGGAAATGAAGTACCTCAAAAGACCTTGCGGCCCATACCGAGGAGGTACCAATGGCAACGGTGCCAGCGAAAAATTCTGTCACCCTCAAATAGTGTGCAAGATTCGGTCTAACCTTTTCTTGAACTGATCCACAGAAGAACTGTTCACAACTTCTGAAGGTAGCCTGTTCCACGTGTCACAGATTTTATAGGTAAAGTAATTCCCACACATACTAGTGCTAAACCGTTTCAAATCCAACTTCCAACCATTGTTGGGAGTTGGGTTATCATTTAAACTAAACTTGCTTCTAAAATCGACATCGTTGAACCCACGTAAAAGTTTGAAAGCCTCGAAGAAATTCAGGGCGCGTAAGCGTCGATTGTCGCCCATATGCCTAACGGAAGGGATTAACTTTGTGGCCCTCGCCTGGACCCGCTCCAGCCTCTCAATATCTTTCCTGAGGGTGGGCGACCAGAACTGCACAGATACTCCAAGTGCGCCTGAACCAGGGAATTGTACAGAAAGAGCACAATCTCCTTGTTCCGAAATCGAAATTGCCTCCTGATATAACCCAACACCTTCTGGGCTTTCTTTTCCACATCTACGCACTGTTTCGTAAACTTAAGGGTCGCTGCTAATTAGCACACCCAAGACCTTTTCCAAATCAGTGGCTTCGATATTACTCCCCAACATGGAGTAGTCGGACTTGGGAGTGGCGTAGCCATTGCGCATGACCTTGTATTTACCCAAGTTAAACGGCATTTGCCACTTTTCGGACCACTCTCCTATCCTACCTAGGTCCGCACGCAGTTGCTCGATCGCTTCGGGCGTCCCAACATTGGCCGCAAGCTTCGTGTCATCAGCGAATTTGGCGATCCTACTGACGATGCCAGCGTCGATACCATTTATGGAAATGATAAACAACAGTGGGCCCAAAACGGAACCCTGAGGAACCCCGCTAGTGACCGAGGGCCAACCCGAGCCAGCCCCTTTAATTACAACCCTCTGCCGCCTATTCTTCAGCCAGTTTCCAATCCAGCTACCTACTTTCCCACCAATACCCAGCGCGCGGACTTTGGCCATTAGCCGGCGGTGAGGTACTTTATCAAAGGCTTTCTGAAAGTCGAGATAAAGTATATCAATCAGACTGTGATCACTCCCGCCCAACGATTCGTCAACGGTGAGACCAGTGACGAGGTTGTCTTCGGTCGTGAATACTAATTCTAGAACGCTTTCGCCTCGTGTAGGCCCATTGACCCACTGAGTCGAAGTTCTCATCAACGAAGTCAACAAACCTCCTCCCTTCGGCATCAGCAGTCCTGTCTTCCCAGTTTATGCCGCGACAGTTGAAGTCTCCTAAAACTACACACACCCTGTTCCCCAGCAGGCTACGGAGTTCGGTGTACAGGGCTGTATCCTCCTCGAGGAGGAGATGCGGAGGTTTGTGCGCCAAGATTAACCTATAGTTCATCCCTCCCAGGTTCAGATCGACGCCAAGGAGCTCCCGTTCCGATCGGAACTAGCAGTCAACCGGACTCTCACTCTCATTCTCTCTCGAGAGAGGAAGCACTCTTCAGAAGACAAATTTTTATTTCTTAACACCAATACAGTTTCGGCTCCTCGCGAGCACTTCTCAATTGGTAATGACCATATAAACAGAGAACAGAGTTTATATACATTTTATTTTTTAGGCGATTTACATCAACCCACTCATCGATCATCATACCTCGAAAGTGTAAAAATCACCCCGACAATTTCTGTAACGTGTGCGGCTCGTTCGCGACTAAATCAGAACGGCGTACAATCACGATGGATCTTCAGAAAACTTACCGGTTATACCTCGGCTGTCCACTAGCGACCAAGATAAGGCGTGGGCGCCACATGTTATCTGTACCGCTTGCTCGAATGGATTACGTGACTGGTTGAACCAAAGGAAAAAGTCGATGCCGTTCGCTATACCCATAATATGGAGGGAGCCGAGAGACCATCATGACGATTGTTACTTTTGCAATGTTAACATAACTGGATTCTCGGTGAAGAACAAGCATAACATCGTTTATCCGAACGTAGACTCCGCGATCAGACCGATCCCTCACGATGACACGATGCCGATTCCGGTACCTCCACAGCATGGACTAGATTCTTTAGAAGACGAAAGGGAATCCGACGAGGGTGCGATTGGCGGAGATGCGGGACCTTCGGCCGATCTTGACTACACACCTGACGAAGAGCAATCGGAGCCGGAGGCTTACACAAAACGAGTTGAATGACCTCATTAGAGACCTAGCCCTCTCCAAAGAGAAATAAGAACTTCTCTCCTCGAGATTCAAGCAGAAACACTTACTTGAGAAGAACGTCCGTGAGTGTCACTATCGAAAACGAAACCATGATTTGGCGACATTCTTTACAGTAGACTGTCCGCTCTGCTATTACCATGATATCAATGGACTTTTCGAGAACTTGTCACAGGTACACACACCATTTCAGTGGCGCCTCTTCACTGATTCCTCACAGCGAAGCTTGAAAGCGGTTCTCCTGCATAACGGGAACTTAAAGCCGTCCATCCCGATCGCCCACTCCGTTCATCTAAAGGAGACGTACGATAACATGAATATACTACTCGAAGTAATCCAATACATCACTCATCGATGGAATATCTGTGGTGATCTCAAAGTCATTGGTATGTTAATGGGCATGCAAGGAAGGTTCACGAAATACTGTTGTTTCCTATGCCTATGGGACAGCCGTGCTACCGCGGATCATTACATCAGACGTGACTGGCATCAAAGAAGCACATACGAGCCAGGAACGGGCAGTGTCCAGTGTGTTCCTTTAGTTGATCCAAAGATGATTTTCCTGCCACCTCTCGACATTAAGCTCGATTTGATGAAAAATTTTGTGAAAGCGATGGGTAAGGCGAATTCGAGAGGGTTTCGATACCTTGTTGAGAAATTTGCAAACATCAGTGCCGCGAAATTGAGGGAGGGAATCTTTGTGGGCCCTAAATCAGGGAGGTTCTGCAGGATGAAGGCTTTGAAGAGAGCCTCAATGCCTTAGAATTCAAAGCATGGCAGGCTTTCAAATGGATTTGTGGAAACTTCTTAGGTAACCACGAGTCTCCCGCATACAAAGATGGAGTTCAGAAACTGCTCGATGCATATCAAGAAATGGGCTGGCGCATGTCCTTGAAAATACATTTTAACATTCGCATCTACCGTAGATTTCTTTCTCGAAAACCTTGGGACGGTGAGTAAGGAACAGGGAGAACGCTTCCATCAAGACATCCAGTCAATAGAAAATCGCTACCACAGTTTCTGGAACGAAAGTATGCTGGCAGACTACTGCTGGATGTTGTATCACGACGATCCGGACAAGGTTTACAAAAGAAAATCGTACTCGCAACGTTTTTTGGTTGGTGTACACTTCTTTTTATGAATAAAGTTGTACTTTTACGATAAATTGTGCTGAAATTAACACGTCATATTTCAATAACTAGTGTGCTAGAGGAAAACTGAAAACAGATTTGGAATCAGCGTACAAAACTGGTCTAGAGAAGTGTGTATTCATCTTTGATGAGAGAAAACAAAGTTCGATTTTGTCGACCAGTGTTATCAGGGATTAGCTGACTGAACCTTCCCATCCTCTTCACAGAAGATAGTTAAGTGACCCCTCCGACCCAGCTTTGACCTGATGGATATACTTGTGTTGCCTGGGGATTTTTGGAGGGTAATTCAAGAAAATTGTTAATTTTGTTACATATAATTTGTTATTTACGTCTTCCTGAAGAGTGGTTTCCTTCTCCATACTTCGTCGCGACTGCATTTTACATATATATACACAGGGTGGCACAAAGTCGCATCATAGGAATTTTCAGTGTTGTCTATATAATTTTTTTTTTCTTTTAGGTAGGGGATGGCTGTACCGATTCATTGATTTGTAGTACAGTACCTGGTATTCCATGCATTAAAACCAAGCTCACCCTCTCGTTTATTGTTAATTTCGCAGCAATCCCCTACCTAAAAGAAAAAAAATTATATATTATAGTCAACACTGAAAATTTCTATAATGTGCGACTTTTGCGCCACCCCATAATATATATATATATATATATATATATATATATATATATATATATATATATAACGGGTATACATAACCTTTATACGTGACAGATAAAAAAAAATGTAATACGTTTTTCCTCATTTGGGAGAGAACTTATAAAAATTTACACTATTCAGTATACAAACTGGCTCGTTCTCCCTCATAAGCGCAAATTAAGTTTAACTCCGATAGCAAATTCAAAATATTCGCATATGACAAAATCTCCCGTATCCTCCCCTTTCCCCCTAAAAAAGGGGGAAAATCAAAATCCTCTTCGACATTTGCAATGCATGAAAATTAAATAAATAAAAAGAGAGGGAATAAAAGGGGAATAAATTTAGAAATGAATCGGTTAAAATTCGAAAGTAATCGAAGAACAATTTTCCAAACCGTGAATCAATTCAGGCATCAGAAATGGGAAACCTTGAAGCGAACCTGCTACACTTCCACACGACAAAATTACAGCTTTAACTATTGATGGTTACACACAAACACACACACACAACGTGCGCATTTCCATATAAACTAGGTATCGAATTGTTTAAATACATATACTGTATCTAAAAAATTAATTAACCAAGCCAGTTTAACCTAACCTAATCTTAGTGGCATTGAACTGAGAAGGGGCGTGAAAGAAGCGTTTTGGACGCAATTTTACGGGTTCGAAGATTGTCTTCTGTTAAGTCATTAAAAAGTGAGGTACTCGCTAATCTAACCTAACCATATCAAACCTAATCAGGACCAACATGTTTATTTTCAGCCAGTAAGGATGTTCCTAGATTTTGTTTACATATATAAATTTTTTAATGTTCAGAGGTACCAAAAACGTTACCTCGCAAAAAGCATTATCCCACAATCGACCTTCCTTACACGCTCAGTTGCCTACGCGCACACCGATCTTCTTCAAAGACCTCCATCCTACGAGAGTAGTAAATAGATAGCGAATAATAAAGCGGTAAAAAGGTAAATATAAGGAAGAAAGAAGTAAAAAAACGAACGTGGACAAAAAGGCAAAAGATTAAAAAGGTGAATAAATAATAACGTAATGCGAATAACGCTTAAAAAACAAGAAGGAATAACCGATAAACGACGAACAAAAATAAAAATACGAAATAAAACAATGTAGAGTTAATAAATCTTAAAGATTATTTCGTGTAAAATAAATTTTACACAAATTTTTCAATGATAAAAATAAAATACAAATTCAATGGCCGCGATTTCAACCAATTCGGAGATTCTACATCACCGAATATCGAGAAACGACGTATTATAAACGATAGAAAGACAAGTTTGTAAAGAGAAGTTTTAGTTAATGGGAAACTGAAACGGATCGAGTTACGTAGATGCGTAATTCTTCAGCTGTTGTTGCGAGAAAAGGGAGATAGTGTATTAAAATAGATTTAGCGAACTTAACTGGGATGGAACTCTCGTAAAAAAAAAATAGAGGTATTACGAACGCATTTAATTTATTTATTCGTATATTTATCTATCGCGTTATAATAGATATCTATTAGTCTTGAGCGAATAAAATGAGAAGACGAGGAGGGAACGCGGAAATCCACTCGAAATGTAATACATTTAAATAATCCAAGAAAAAAATGGATATAAGATTTCTTAAACCAGACAATAATAATAATAATAATAATAATAATAATAATAATAATAATAATGATGGTGGTGCCAAAAGAAGTAAGAATGAATGTCAAAGAATAAGTAGAAGTCAAAAAGGGATTTGCTGATTCCCCCTTGTACGCAACACCAATTCAAACTACACACACACACACACACACACACACAAAGGAAAGAAGATCAAATATTCATTGAACAGAAATGTAAACAAGTTTTACTCCAATGTGGCAATAATAGCGTGAAATGAATCAACCAGCTGGCAAACGCAAACAATGGCTTAACATCTCTCTGATTCTACTCTGACCTCGCGCAAATGAAGTCCGTCCCCAAGAAAAATAAAAACGTTTTGATAGCTACAATACAGAACGGCCTTTCGAATCACCTAATTAAGGAAGGAGAAAAGGCTATAACTCGCAATGACTCATGTTTTGCAAAGTGGCACCACAACAACAACAACAACAACATTCACGATTTAAAACACAAACGTTCGATTAAAAATTTATTTGAATTTATAGAAAGTCAATAATCGTAAGTGAGGAAGAACAAGAGAGGAGGGAGAGAGGAGGAAAGAGGGCGGGAGAGAGCGGATAAGGAGTGGTAGGATGAAGGAAACAATATAGGATAGAAATTCACGTCGCCGAATCGAGCGGATTCTCTTCCATTCAGCTCTGCAGTCTTTCATACCTCAAAGAGCACACACACACACACACACACACACTCCAGATTCCGTCAGATGCATACATATAATTAACAATTACGAAATCACCTCTGAAACCTTTCCTCTCCCTCCCACACAAACGATTCAGTCTGAAAAGGATTGCCATGTTAAAATCGTTTACATACACCTACACACACACAAAATATACAGGGTGTTTCAGGAGGAAAGGTCAATACTTCGAGAGGTGATAGTATCAGTCATTGTGAGAAAAAGTTCACAATTCGTAAAAGAACATCGGTTTATTTGCTTGAACAATACTCAAAATTGTTTATCAGGTGCAAAATTGCCAAGTAATGGGGATGTTATGAAGTACTATCTACATTTGCTTCAGTCGATTAAGCGGAAGTGGAGACTTTTTGGTCTAAGAAGGCGAGGAGTCCACTGCGGCCAGTTCAACATGCAGTGAAACAGTTGGAGAGTCTGATGAAGTGGGATCTTTTGAAAAAAAAATTAGTCCCGGAAGACGGATACACAAAGGAAGAAAGAAGAGGAGCTGAAGTATGAAATCCTGCTTTGACGACCTTTTCGATGTTGCTCACCAAAATGCTATGGTGTTGATGACGAATTCGGAGGATAAAGCGTTCCTTTTGGCACAAAGAGAGAAGGGCAAAGAGGCTCCATTGCTGGAATTGATATGACTTTGGCTAAAAAGGAGGAAGCAGCTACGAAGAAGCGAATTCGGAATGATGAATTTAAGAAGAGACATGAAATAGAGAATCTCGTACTTAACAGAAAAATCGTCCTGGAATCATCTTCATCTTCCACAGTTAAAAACACCACGGATTCAGAGAATGAAGGAGCTGTTGGAGGAGTCGTAGTGTCATCACCTCATCCAAAAAGAGAGGCCGCAAGAATATCCTCCATCCAAAATTCTTTCGTCGTTGGATCGCAGTAAAACTAGTGACCGTGATGCGGTCTTTACCATCGCGTCAGTGATCAGTGCTTCCGGTCAGAACGTTGGGGAATACAACATCAACAGAGCTTCTCTGCAAAGACACAGGAAGAAGCATCAAGCCCAAAGAGCTGCAGAGTTGAAGAAGAAATTTGATCCGCGAACACCTCTCACCCTTCACTGGGACGGCAAGCTGATGGATGACCTAACTGGAGATAAGAAGGTCGACCGTCTCCCAATCGTTGTTTCAGGATCTGGACTAGATCAGATCCTTTCAATCCCGAAGTTTGCAAATGGCACTGGTCAAGCAATGGCGCAGGCGATGATTGGGGTGTTCGTGATCGAATCAAAACCCTTAGCTTCGACACCACAGCGAGCAACACTGGAAGAGTAAATGGAGCACGTGTTCTCTTCGAGCAACAGTTAGGGTCTGAAGTTTTGTACCTGGCATGTCGCCATCATATACATGAAATCATGTTAGAGGAAGCTTTCACGGTAACAATGCGAATATCAAGTGGACCCGAGATTATGCTTTTCAAACGGTTCAAGACCTTTTGGCACAACATCGTCCCCAATGACTACAGTCCTGGCATAAATAACGAGGTCGTCCTGCTCGCTGTAGAGCCTGTGAAGGACAATATCATCTGCTTCTGTCGACTCCAGTTAGATCAAGTTCATCCAAGAGATGACTATCAAGAGCTGCTCGAACTTGCCCTTCTTTTTCTGGGGGACGTTCCACCAAAAGGGGTCAAATTTCGAAAACCTGCAGCAGTCCATCGAGCTCGGTTCATGGCCCGGTTTATATACGCCTTGAAAATCTTCATGTTCCGCGATTCCAGATTTAAACTGTCGTCGCAACGAGAAATCAAAGGTATGCAAGACTTCGCATTTTCGGTGTGCAGTTCTATGTAAAGTTCTGGTTCCTCTCTCGATTGCCAGCATCCGCACCAAGCAATGATCTACAACTACTACAATCTCTCGCAGTCAGCGACACACTTGCAGCAAAAGGAGCTCTCAATAAAATCCTTGCTCACTTATGGTACTTGAGTGAGGATCTGGTGGGCCTTGCCTTCCTTGACAAAGACTTGGATTTGCAAGAAAAAAGAGCTATTGTTAAGAATCTACAACGGGAAGGACAACATGACGCACCAAAACGAATTCATCTGAATAAGAGTGGCATCCAAGGTAAGAAATTCAGCGACTTCGTGTCTGCTAGAACGAAGGTTTTGTTCACTCTTCTTGGGCTTGAAGTCGAATTCTTGCGTGATAATCCAGAGATGTGGATCGAAAACCCTGAGTACCTACTGGCAGAAGCAATAGTCAAAGATCTTCGAGTAGTGAATGACACTGCTGAAAGGGGAGTTGCATTGATGCAGGAATATAATAGACTCCTCAGCAAGAACGAAGAACAGACACAGTTTGTCGTTCAATTTGTTCAAGAGCATAGGAAGAAGTACCCCGATTCCATGAAGGATACTTTGCAAACGATATGGGGATCTCATAAGCTAAATTTGATTAATTATCTGCAAAGTCGTGCCCAGCTCAAATCACATTATTTTGAGTCCCATCGCCGCGGAACTGCATTGGGATGATGTTCCAGGGTAGCGGTCATACCCACTATATATGTAAAGATTATTAATTTTATACATCTAGTTCACAAAATTAAGTAAAATTTTAATAGCAACCAAGCTTGTTGTTAGAAATATATTATTAAATACTAATTGTACAACTTTTTTATATTAAATGAATACTGGATTTGAGTGTGAGTGAATTCGTAATGTATTATAAGAGGCAACTACAGAGTTAGGGTGCTTAAAATTTCGGACAGCTTGAGCACACACTAAATATTGTCCAAACGCTATAAAATTTTGCATGAAAAACTTTCTCAATAGGAAGCATCTAATGAAGGGGTGAGAAAAAAAAAAAAAAAAGTGACAAAATTAGGGCCACCCTAATATATATATAATATATATATATATATATATAATATATATAATATATATATATATATAATATATATATATATATATATATATATATATATATTCGCTTCCTATTGCTTGCATCAACGCGTTTTCTCATCATCTCACTGCAGCATGTAACTTTAAAATATCAAAATCGGCGAGCGTATATAAGAGGAGCGCCGCCCCGTCCATAATGTTTTGAATAAGCACTCTTAAACGGGCGCTTTCCATAAACTCATAAAAAGGAAAAAAAAAAAAAAATATATATATATATATTGCATATATCCCTAAAAGTTACGTTCGCTCTTATTCGGTGCTATCTTTTCTTAACACTTTCCTCCTATATGGAAAATTGCTACTATTTCGTCGTAAGAAATTTTCTTTTTTGATTCAATTTAGGCTAAGTTAAGTTAGATTAACCTAACCAAACCTAATATAAAACAGAAAAGTGGGTGTGTAAAATACTGAGGCAGCATGTAGTAATAGTAATTTAATTTCGAGTTTTTTAATTAAAATCTTAATGCGAGTGAAATTCGAAAAAATAATCATTATATACGGTAAAAGAGTGCATTCTCAACTTTTCAATGGAACCCTTCCCTACCTAACCACAAGCGTTGTGATTAAAAATTTGAAAAAATAAGAGAGATCATTCGTAGGAACTAATGTAACTTCAATGACCATCGAAGAAAATGTAAGAGGAATTTGGCGATTTGCGGTGTGTGTGTGTGTGTGTGTGTGTGTGTGTGTGTGTGTGTGTGTGTGTGTAGATGGGTTTCCATGCCTGTAGCACTTCAAGTTAACTTCCTTCCTCCTCAAGTTTGGCCACTTAACTGTTACAGAAAGTTCTCCCTGTAAACTTCTTCCTCAAATTCAAGTTTTGGGCGTTGCGCCCTTTTCTAACGTTATTCTAAGTGAGGTTTATATATTAACGTATGGGACACAAATATAAACGTGATGACAGTTAACAAATTTAAAAAGTCTTATTTGGGACGGTGTTTATTTTATTCCGGTCCCATAACCGGAAACCGGACTCTCTAAGGACCGGTAACAAGTTTGTAAAACTTTATATAGTACAGTTTTCGGATGCTTAGCTACAACGTTGGAATCTGGAATAGCAGGTTCACGAGTTTATAATAAACAAATTATTAACGCTTGCTATACTGTTATTTCATGTACAACTGCGGAAGGAAGTTCGCCGAAGAAAATCTATGGAAAAACGACCGAGAATTTCAAAATTCATCCAGAAATCCTAAATGGTTCAAGAAACCTTAATAATAATAATATAATAATAATAATAATATAATAATAATAAATAAAAATAATAATAATAATAATAAAATAATAATAATAATAATAATAATAATAATAATAATTGAGCAAAAAAAATTGAATACTACTACGCAGCATTCAAAATAATAAAAGACGGGTTGGCATGCAAATATAATTCGATACCGAATAGTTTATTCTGTTAATATTACTTTCTCAACCAATCATGAATTCTTGCTGAATTTTCACATTTTCAGTATTTTATCATATATTTATATTCTTCGGTGAATTTCTTCCTACTTTAAAATAATGTTGAAATAGTTCTTCGGATAAGTAAGTAGAGGTATACTGAATGTACTGAAGAAAGTACAAATTCACTATATTTTTAAGTCAACAAGAGCAACACTCCTGCGACCATAAATCGATAAAGATATTAAAATTCTCTCAAAGCAAAAGTTAATTAAAGAAAGTGGAAAAATAAATCCTTCATTACAGTAACGTCTCATCGATTTCAATAATGGAGAAATATTGGGCGTATATCTTACGGCCCAGTGTATCATCCCGACTATTCGAACCGATGCTACATTGGCCGAATTTCTGGATCAGGAACAAATGTTGCTAAAAAAAGAAGTTCAATTTCTGTATCTATTCTTTCATCTCTCCTCACTCAGTCTCGTCCATTTTCTTCTTTTTAACTACAGCGCAAAACTGTACAAGTTAACATGCAATAATACAAATCAAAAGTGCAAATACTGTGTGTGTGTGTGTGTGTGTGTGAAACTGCTGTAAAAAAAAAATTTGACATCCGCGGACGCGAATATTTGAGGGGGGGGGGGGGAATTATATATACAGGGTGTCCCAAAAAAAACTATATACTCTTTACAGCATCATATATTTTATAATTTTAAAAAAACCAAACAATATATTGTTATAGCAATTGCAAATGAAAAGTAAATTAGTAATCTAAGTGATCAAAATGTTATAGCGAGTTGTTTGCATATAAAATTTAATTAACTACGCCAAGTGCTCAAAATGTTCTCCGGCGGCATGAATGCACTTTCAATACAACAAAATCGCGTGGTCTGATGAAGCTACCTTCAAGCTGAATGGCACAGTAAATCGATTGACAACTGCAGGTACTGGTCACTTGATAATCCACACGTTTATGTGGATAAACATGTAATTTACCAGGATTAACAGCATGTGTGCTTGGTGTGGTTATCATCCAGGGGTTTGGTTCGACCATTTTTCTTTAATGGGACAGTTACCGGTGCCGCATATCTCGACATGCTGCGGACAGAAATTATACCTGCAGTTCGGAAGTTGTTTGGAAACGACGACTTTTATTTTCAACAAGATGGAGCCCCCCCTCATTATCATTGTGATGTCAGAAGGTACCTCGATGAAACGTTGCCTAACCGTTGGATAGGACGAAGAGGAAGCGTTGAGTATCTTCCACGTTCACCGGACTTGACTCCGCTTGATTTTTACTTGTGGGGCTACCTGAAGGATGCAGTTTATGGTACAAGACCTGCAACACTCGAACACCTTAAGGATGCAATTAGGGAAAAGTGCGGGACCATCACAGCATCCACATTAGTCCATGTCTGCGAATCAGTTAGTCGACGCATTCAAAAGTGCATTCATGCCGCCGGAGAACATTTTGAGCACTTGGCGTAGTTAATTAAATTTTATATGCAAACAACTCGCTATAACATTTTGATCACTTAGATTACCAATTTACCTTTCATTGGCAATTGCTATAACAATATATTGTTTGGTTTTTTTTTTAATTATAAAATATATGACGCTATAAAGAGTATATAGTTTTTTGGGGACACCCTATATATATATATATATATATATATAGTGGTGGACCGGATGTCAGTTTTTCAACATCCGCGATGCGGATCTTTAATTTCAATATCCGCGGATGCGGATATTTAGTTAATCTATCAATATAATATAGAATTATGAATATATGACAATTTTTCAAATTTCGTGATATTACTATTATGGCAGGCAATGGATAAGAAATAAAATTAATATTAATGTTTTCATTATAAAAATAATAACTTTCTCAAGAGTTTCAGCCACAGAAAATTCAATGAAACAAGTTTCATTCAATTTTCTGTGTTACCAGGTATTTATGTTTTCGGATTATATATTTGTTTGTTCATAAATAATTAATACTTTACATGAAATGTGCATGACTGGGTCTTAAAAGCTACTTTATAGCTAATTTAATTGTAAATTGCATAATTTATTAGAGGTAATATCCGCAGTCAGAAGTGCGGATGTTAAAAATGACGCGGATATCCAGTCCACCACTAATATATATATATATATATATATATATATATATATATATATATATATATATATATATATATATATGGTGACGCAAAAGTCGCGCATCAAAGAAATCGGTACAGAATTTAAATTCTGTACCGATTCATCGATTTGTTTTACTGGTATTCCATACATTAAAACCAAGCTCACCCTCTCGTCTATTGTTAATTCGCAGCCATTCCCTACCTTAAAGAAAAAAAAAAATCTAGTAAACACTGAAAATTCCTATGATGTGCGACTTTTGCGCCACCCTGTGTGTGTGTGTGTGTATATATATATATATATATAGTTTGAGTGGATTGTTTAACCTTCTTAACAACAAAGGTCATATAACTGTGGGAGAGAGAGGGGGGGGGATCTACAGCTTTACGAGGTATCCAAACTACGGATCGCTACATAATCTGGACGCAGAGGATGGTCTCCCACGCAAGCACTCTTCAAACCCAATGTTGCTTAACTTTATTGATCGATGGGAAGCTGTTAACAACACTGGCCACAAGGTGGCCCAGGAAAGAATGAAAAAGTTAAATTTGAGAGCCGTGACCGGCTCAATATCCAGGGTACGGTTAAATTCGAGTAGTAGATTTTTTTCGAAAAACGAAATTCCCCGAAATTGAAGACAGAAACCTCGCCACGAACGTCACGCAATCATCAAGGGGGCCCACAAAAGACAGTAAGGAAGGGGGGAGGAGGTTGAAGTCGTTACGTCTTACACGCGGAGGCCAGTAACCCTGATCGATGAGACGATGACGTCGCGAGTCAACAGCGAGACCGAAGTGGTCCGGAAAATCCACCCCGAGGATGGATTGTTTTATTGCTGTACTAACGAACATCCGCCTAAGTACATGGCGTAATCGGAGGTTATTGGATCCACTCTACAGGGTGTGTATAAAGTAACGCGAGTGAAGAGAGAAATCCGATTTAAACTGGTTTAAACTAGTTTCAACCCGTTTTTTAACTCTTAAAAACATACAGAGGTCCTAAATGTCTTTAGTTCCAGTTTAAACCCATTATTTCTTGTCGGATTGGCATTAAGTGAGAATAAGTTTCTGTAATCTACCCTGTCTACTCCTTTGAGCATCTTGAAGACTTGAATAAGCTGACCCCGCAACCTCCTCGTCTCTAAGCTAAACAGATTTAGGCGCTCCAATCTCCGTTGGTAGCTTTGCATTCTCATTGAAGGGATCAATTTTGTAACCCTTGCTTGTACTCTTTCTAACCTTTCTATGTCCTTCCTGAGGGATGGAGACCAAAACTGCGCACAGTATTCCAGTTGAGGTCTGACTAGAGAATTACAAAGAGACATTACAGTCTCCTTGTTCAGAAACTGGAACTGTCTTTTAATATAACCTAATAATTTTAAGGCCCTCTTTTCGACTTCTGCATAGTGCTTCGACGGTTTCAGTACCTACGCTACTTCCTAATTTCGTATCGTCTGCAAATTTGGAGATTGTACTTAGAAGCCCGACGTCTATATCGTTAATATAGATGATAAAAAGTAAAGGATCCAGAACGGAACCCTGTGGGACACCACTGGTGACGGGCGCCCACTCCGAAGCCACTCCATTTATTACCACTCTCTGCTTTCTATCTTTTAACCAATCCTCAATCCAGTTGGAAACGAGCCCGGTGATTCCTAGTCCTTTGACTTTAGCCATCAATCTCGCGTGAGGGACTTTGTCAAAGGCTTTTTAAAAGTCGAAATACACTATATCTATTGCCCTACTTGCATCGTACAGTGTATGCATATTATGGAAAAACTCTAACAGGTTTGTCAGACAGGATCTATGTCGCCTAAATCCATGTTGAGAATAAAAAATTTGATTGCTAGATTCAAGATGATACACAATACGTTTTGTAATGATTGATTCCAACAGTTTGCCGACAACTGATGTTAAACTGATCAGGCGGTAATTACAAGGATTTTTCCTATCACCCTTTTTAAAGGTTGGTGTTACATTTGCTAACTTCCAGTCGGTTGGAACTTTCCTTAACTTGATTGATTGTTTGAATATGGTTGCTAAGTCGTCAACAACATTGTGGTTAACCTCTTTTAATACCCTTGGAAGAAATAAGTCGGGGCCAGGTGATTTGTATTTGTTCATCTTATCAATTAATTGCTGTACCTCATTTCTCGTAAAACTTATGGTCTCTACGGGCTGGTCACCGTCATACGTAATCCGAGGACTTGGCACTTCTATTACAAGTGTCTTCCTCCGTGAAGACTGTAACGAAGAACTCATTTAACATATTAGCTATATCTTTATCACCGAATTTCAGTACGCCATTTCTGTCTTTTAGGGGGCCTACAGAACTTTTAATTGGCTTTCTGCTATTAACATGGGCAAAAAATTCTTTAGGGTTAACTTTACAGAGCGAGGCAACTCTAGCTTCTTCTTCACGTTTGGCTGATCTAATTAAAGACTTAAACCTCCTACGTAGGTTTATATAGTTTTCTGAATTGGTCTGGTTGAAATTAGGGATGTGCCGGATACCACTATCCGGCCGGATAACAGTATTATCCGGTATCCTGTATCCGGCCGGATAGATGTCAGTATCCGGCGGATAGCCGGATATTATGATAGTCTTTTTTGTAATGGGAATACCATCTGGGCCCGCCCCTTTCCAATCTTAGCTTGCATAGCCTTTAGCTAGCAAAAGTGAATATAGTTGTACAAAAATCTAAAATTAAAATAATTGATAAATAAGCATGTACCACTACTAGTATGTAACTATATTAACACTGCTAAAAAGGCAAAATGTTTGGTCCAGCTAAAAGTGTGACGCATAGCTAAGATCCCAGCTTCCCTTACTTTTTAATTTTAATTTTAATTTTTATTTTTATATATATTGCAAATTACAATATGAAAAAATATGAATTAGCGAAACCTTTTATTAAGATTTGAGATATAAAAATAAAACATAAGCCTAATCAAATATACCAGTAAGGTAAGTGAAATTATTAAAATAGCAAAACCTTAAAAAGTAAAAACTCACATTAAACAATAAAAATTAATACTATGTTCAAGACACTAGATTCACAAGTTTAAATCAAATTTTCGTCCATTGTGATGGATAAAAAGAAGCATCTCCCCTCGCTTTGGTAGCAAAGTACTTCTTTTTTCTTCAAAAATATATCCGTATTCGGAAAACATTCTTTCTGAGAAAACTGAAGATGCTGGTGTCACTAGCCATTTTAGAGCAATTTTCTTGAGAGATGGAAAGGATTCTTCATTTTTCCAAATTTCAATTGGAGATAGTCGTCTGTCTGATATGGGTTTTTTTGCATATTGCTCAATTTCCTCTGCTATTTCTGTAAATGAAGCCATCTTGCGGCTTTTTTTAAACTTTTTCTCACCAGGTATCTTTTCTGAATTTTCTTGTGTTAGTTCCCTGAAACAAGCAGTGTGTGGATCATCATCATCAAACTTTGCCTTTTTTCTTCCTGTTGAGGAGGAAGAAAAATTAGAATCGTCGCTGCTGTGAGCCTGTTCTTCAAAATATTTCTCTAATTTTCTCTAGGTTGTTTATTTCATTTATTTCTTCAATTAACCATGTCTTAAATTTTCCTTTTGTTGATCTTTGAAAAACAAAAATTTAAATCGTGGATCAATGACAGTTGCTAGAGCATACTTCCGATTTGTTAAGACAGTGAACAGTGAACAGAAGGTATTTCCGCAAGGTCACATCCCAAAGCTATGTTAGAAGCTCCATCTCTGACCAATATATTACGCCTTGATCTGTCAATATTCCACGATTGCCACATAGATTGCAATTTGTCCGCTATATTAATTCCTGTATGCGATCCTGAAAAATGAGCTGAATGCAATACTGCATTACAATGAGTGTAGTCATTCATGATCCAATGACCTGACAAGGAAATGAATGATTCATTTGAAGAAGAGCAGGTCCAAATATCGGAAGTGAAGCTAATGTATTTCCCTTCTTTCAATTTATTCATAACAATTTCTTTGAGTTCTTCATAGATTTTGGGTATGACTTTTTCTGAAAAATATGTTCGATTTGGTAGCAAATACCTTGGCTGTACGTGGGCCATCAGTCCTATAAAGCCATCTTGTTCAACTAAACTAAAAGGACGGTTGTCCAATGCCATCATTAATCCTATCTTTTTATGTAAAGCTTGAGCTTTTGATTCATTTATATCCCATATTTCTTAAAGGAAAAATTTTCTTCTAACGTGAGTTGCTTTTCCATGGCAACTAATTTTTTTCTCCTTCGGAGCCATTGAGGTGGTCGCTATAGGTTGATTTTGATTTTCAGATGATTTGTTAAGTTGAGACACTTCTTTATATTCTTTTGAATGCAGCATCTTTGCATGATTGTGCAAAGGTTTTGTGCTATAGCACCTAGCACCCAATTTCTCTGATCCCCTTTTAATCTGTTTAGAACATAGGGAGCAAATAGCTATCATTGGATTAGTCATGTATTGTAAATATTTTCCAAATAAAACTAGCCATTTTAGGGGTAAATAATGTTAAAATATTCTGTAAGCCTGTAACTAATACTAACTAGCTATATAGCTATATGATTTAGGCAATGCAACAATCCTGAAAAGGATAAAATATAGGTAATTAGTAAAGTTATTGAAAGATAGCTATAATTTACATCAAATAGTGATTAAAATTTGATAGTATAGTCAATTAGTCAAGTAATAGCTAAATAATAATATATAAAAAATTATGAATTATTGAATGATATTATCCGGTATCCGGCCGGATATTTTTTTGATTATCCGGCTATCCGGTATCCGGCCGGATAGTAAAAATAATATCCGGCACACCCCTAGTTGAAATGAGACTCAAGTAGTTGTAGGCTCTATTTCTTCCCGTAATAGCACTGCTAATTTCGTTGTTAAACCATTTCGGCGACTTTTTGACAAGGAAACTATTTTAGTGGGTATAAAAGTGTTCTGTAATATTCTAAATTGATCCCTGTGTGAGCTCCAGGTGACATTGACATCCTCATTTATTAGAACTTCAAGTGTGTCTAAACTACTTCGGAAGCTTTCAAAATTTGCTCTCGAGAAATCTAGTCTTTCACGAGTCTTTTCGCGTGTATTAACTGGAACCCTGAGGTCAAACCTAATCAAATTATGATCGCTGTTACTTAAATTTTCACCAATAGTCAGGTTAGAGACTAGGTCATCTTCGTTCGTGAATATGAGGTCTAGTTTATTATTACCCCTTGTAGGACCGTCAACCCATTGACTTAAGTTATCATCTGCAAATTCCAACATTCTTGAGTCCTCAGCATCAACTGTTTTGTTTTCCCAATTTATATTACCACAATTAAAATCACCAAAAATCAAACTGATCTTATTATTCACTATTCTGCTTAATTGGTTATACAAGTTTATATCCTTATCAACGGGGTAGTGAGGTGGCCTATATACTAGAAGTAGATGCACTACTTTATTATTTAGATTTAGATCAATTCCCAACATTTCATGAGCAGATACGATATTACTGTTTAACGGGTGCAGGAAGTCCCGAGCATATAAAAGTACACCGCCGCCTTCCCTTCCGTTCCTATCTTTGTGAAACATTTTGTAACCTACCATTTCAAATTCTCCTACAAAATCCCTCGTTTCAGAATGAATCCAGGATTCCGTTATTCCTATGATATCAAAGTTCTCAGTTTTGACTAGCGCTATAAATTTCATTAGTTTGTTTCTAACTGACCTAGCATTGAAGAGCACAGTTTTGAGATTTTAAATTGTGATTTTCCCAACTGGCCTGAGTCGTTTCCCGACGCAGTTGAACCAACTGCTGTTGGAGGGGGACTAGCTGCTGGGGGAGTAGGACAGACTGCTGGGGGAGCAGGATCAACTGCTGGTTTGGGGGGTCCTACTTTAAAAAGATTATACAAATTAATGTTTAGTAAATCACCAAACTTCTTTTTCCCCTTCTGATTAAAATGTATTCCGTCCGAACCAAAGTATTCCCCATTTCCGTAGAATGTAAACCAAAAATCAACAAACTTTAGGCCTTTTTCATCACACATGCGTTTAACTCTTTCATTTATGTTTATTTATGCTAATGGCTTTACTTAGAGTATAGTCACTAGGACGCATGAGAGAGAGAGAGAGAGAGAGAGAGAGAGAGAGAGAGAGAGAGAGAGAGAGAGAGAGAGAGAGAGAGAGTTACAAGGAGTTATAAGGAAAAGAAGTACCTCAAAAGGCCTTGCGGCCCATACCGAGAAGGTACCAATGGCAACGGGTGCCAGGGAAAATTTTGTAAAAGTTTATTTTTCTTTCAACTATCCTAGCAGTAGTAGAACACTGGATAGAAAAGTAGAAGGCTCTCTCCCCACCCTCCCTGCCAGAGGCAGGTACGGAAAAAGGTTGAAGAAAATACCTTGACCCTGGAAAAGTAGCCAAGGAAATTTTACAGGAAAGTGGAGAATATATAATAGCTCTATATTTAGCTTGCTCACAGAGACACCGTGCAAGCGATCTCCTGCAGAGTTTTCATATGTTTTAGTCTTAAACTATGAGAGTATTCAGTACTTTGTCTAGCCTATTTTTAAACACATTTACACTGACTGGAAACAACCTCTGAGGGAAGTTGGTTCCAGATATTAACTATTTTATAGGAAAAGAAATTTCCGCAGACTGAGGTCCTAAATGTCTTTACACACTCAAATAGTGTGCAAGATTTCGTCTAACCTTTTCTTGAACTGATCCACAGAGGAACTGTTCACAACTTCCGAAGGTAACCTGTTCCATGTGTCACAGATCTTATACGTAAAGTAATTCCCACACACACTAGTCCTAAACCGTTTCAAATCCAACTTCCAACCATTGTTGCGAGTTGGGTTATCATTTAAACTAAACATGCTTCTAAAATCGACATCTTTGAACCCGCGTCACGTAAGCGTCGATTGTAGCCCATATGCCTAACGGAAGGGATTAACTTTGTGGCATTCTTCAGCCAGCTTTCAATCCACCCACCCACCTCCCCACCAACACCCAGCGCGCGCACCTCGGTCACTAGCCGGCGGTGAGGCACCTTATCAAAGGCCTTCTCATCAATCGCCCCACTCTTATCATACTCACTCAACATGACGTAGAAAATCTCGAGCAAGTTGGTGAGACACGACCTATGGTGTCTAAACCCATGTCGGAGTCCCCAAGCAGCTTGTAGGAATCCAAATGGTCAACAATCCTACCCACTATTAACCCCCTCTAATTATTTACCTACAACTAAAGTGAAATGGTGTTATTTATAGAGGTTCCAAAGCCTCTCTTCCCACGCATGAGGTAGCAGTAGGTTCCTAATAGTAAGAGTAGAGAAAAAGGCTTAATACTAAAGTTTTTTTTTTTTTTTTTTTTCAGTCAGAGGAGAACATCGTTAATGTAAGCTAAAAAGACAGAGTAGGGATGGTATAGGGTCCGAGTAACCCACAGGACAGGATTGTACAACATACTTCACCCGCCCTCCCGAAAGAGAGAGAACCTAAAGGAACTGGCAGCCAATTTCTCTAGAATCCCACGACTCGGGACCGGAGGGCTGTCACACCGCAAGTATAAAGTTTACAACAACAACAACAACAACAACAACGAGAGAGAGAGAGAGAGAGAGAGAGAGAGAGAGAGAGAGAGAGAGAGAGAGAGAGAGAGAGAGAGAGAGAGTTACAAGGAAAAGAAGTACCTCAAAACGCCTTGCGGCCCATACCGAGGTGGTACCAATGGCAACGGGTGCCACGGAAAATTTTCTACACACTCAAATAGTGTGCAAAATTTGGTCTAACCTTTTCTTGAACTGATCCACAGAGGAACTGTTCACAACTTCCGAAGGTAACCTGTTCCATGTGTCACAGATCTTATACGTAAAGTAATTCCCACACACACTAGTCCTAAACCGTTCAAATCCAACTTCCAACCATTGTTGCGAGTTGGGTTATCATTTAAACTAAACATACTTCTAAAATCGACATCGTTGAACCCGCGTAAGAGCTTGAAAACCTTGATCAGTTGACCGCGCAGCCTCCGAGTTTCAAGCGAAAACAAGTTCAGGGCGCGTAACCGTCGATTGTAGCCCATATGCCTAACGGAAGGGATTAACTTTGTGGCCCTCGCCTGCACTCGCTCCAGCCTCTCAATATCTTTCCTGAGGGTGGGCGACCAGAATTGCACAGCATACTCCAGGTGGCCGAACAAGGGAATTGTACAGTGAGAGCACAATCTCCTTGTTCCGAAACTGAAATTGCCTGATATAACCCAATAGTTTCTGGGCTTTCTTTTCCACCTCTACACACTGTTTCGTAAACTTAAGGTCGCTGCTAATTAGCACACCCAAGTCTTTTCTAAATCAGTCACCTCGATATTACTACCCAACATCGAGTAGTCCGACTTGGGATTGGCGTAGCCAATGTGCATCACTTTGCATTTACCCAAGTTAAACGGCATTTGCCATTTTTCGGACCACTCTCCTATCCTACCTAGTCCGCACGCAGTTCCTCGATCGCTTCGGGCGTCCCAACATTGGCCCCAAGCTTGGTGTCATCAGCGAATTTGGCGATCCGACTGACGATGCCACCGTCGATATCATTTATGTAAATGATAAACAACAGTGGCCCCAAAACGGAACCCTGAGGAACCCCACTAGTGACCGAGGCCCAACCCGATCTAGCCCCTTTAATTACCACCCTCTGCCGCCTATTCCTCAGCCAGTTTTCAATCCACCTACCTATTTCCCCACCGATACCCAGCGCGCGCACTTTCGCCGTTAGCCGGCGGTGAGGTACCTTATCAAAGGCTTTCTGAAGTCGAGATAAAGTATATCAATAGCCCTACTCTTATCGTACTCACTCAACATGACGTGGAAAAACTCGAGCAAGTTGGTGAGACACGACCTATGCCGTCTAAACCCATGTTGGGAGTCCCCAAGCAGCTTGTAGGAATCCAGATGGTCAACGATCCTATCAGCTATTATCCCTTCTAATAATTTACCTACAACTGAAGTGAGACTAATGGGACGATAGTTCCCTGGACTTTCGTGATCCCCTTTCTTAAAGATAGGGGTCACGTTGGCTTCCCTCCAGTCACCAGGCACCTGGCCCATCTCCAACGATTTGTTGAAGACTGTAGCCAGGTGGGGAGCCACCTGGTCGCGCACTTCTCGCAACACTCTGGGGGGAGAGAGAGAGAGAGAGAGAGAGAGAGGAGAGAGAGAGAGAGAGAGAGAGAGAGAGAGAGAGAGAGAGTTACAAGGAGTTACAAGGAAAAGAAGTACCTCAAAAGGCCTTGCGGCCCATACCGAGGAGGTACCAATGGCAACGGGTGCCAGGGAAAATTTTGTGAAAGTTTATTTTTCTTTCAACTATCCTAGCAGTAGTAGAAAACTGGATAGAAAAGTAGAAGGCTCTCTCCCCACCCTCCGCTCCCTCCCTGCCAGAGGCAGGTACGGAAAAAGGTTGAAGAAAATACCTTGACCCTGGAAAAGTAGCCAAGGAAATTTACAGGAAAGTGGAGAATATATAAATATATATATATATATATATATATATATATATAGAGAGAGAGAGAGAGAGAGAGAGAGAGAGAGAGAGAGAAGAGAGAGAGAGAGAGAGAGAGTTAATGGAGTTACATGGAAAAGAAGTACCTCAAAAGGCCTTGCGGCCCATACCGAGGAGGTACCAATGGCAACGGGTGCCAGGGAAAATTTCTACACACTCAAATAGTGTGCAAGATTTGGTCTAACCTTTTCTTGAACTAATCCACCGAGGAACTATTCCTGTTATTAAAAGTTTATTTTCTTTCAACTATCCTAGCAGTACTAGAAAACTGGATAGAAAAGTAGAAGGCTCTCTCCCCACCCTCCGCTCCCTCCCTGCCTGCCAGAGGCAGGTACGGAAAAAGGTTGAAGAAAATACCTTGACCCTGGAAAAGTAGCCAAGGAAATTTTACAGGAAGTGGAGAAATATAAATAGCTCTATATTTACCTTGCTCACAGAGGACCGTGCAAGCGAACTCCTGCAGAGTTTTCTTATGTTTTAATCTTAAACTATCAACGTGTTAAAGTAATTCCCACATATACTAGTCCTAAATCATTTCAAATCCAACTTCTAACCATTGTTGCGAGTTGGGTTATCATTTGAACTAAACATGCTTCTAAATCGACATCTTTGAACCCGCGTCACATAAGCGTCGATTGTAGCCCATATGCCTAACGAAAGGGATTAACTTTGTGGCATTTTTCGCCAGTTTCCAATCCACCTACCTACTTCCCCACCAATACCCAGCGCGCGCACTTCGGCCATTAGCCGGCGGTGAGAGAGAGAGAGAGAGAGAGAGAGAGAGAGAGAGAGAGAGAGAGAGTTACAAGGAGTTACAAGGAAAAGAAGTACCTCAAAAGGCCTTGCGGCCCATACGAGGAGGTACCAATGGCAACGGGTGCCAGGGAAAATTTTGTCTTTCAAACTATGCTAGCAGTAGTAGAAAACTGGATAGAAAAGTAGAAGGCTCTCTCCCCACCCTCCCTCCCTCCCTGCCAGAGGCAGGTACGGAAAAAGGTTGAAGAAATACCTTGACCTGGAAAAGTAGCCAAGGAAATTTTACAGGAAAGTGGAGAATATATAAATAGCTCTATATTTAGCTTGCTCACAGAGACACCGAGCAAGCGAACTCCTGCAGAGTTTTCTGAGGTTTTAATCTTAAACTATGAGTGTGTTCTGTACTTTGTCTAGCCTATTTTAAACAGATTTACACTTTGACTGGAAACATCCTCTGAGGGAAGTTGGTTCCAGATATCAACTATTTTACAGGAAAAGAAATTTCCGCAGACTGAGGTCCTAAATGTCTTTACACACTCAAATAGTGTGCAAGATTTCGTCTAACCTTTTCTTGAACTGATCCACAGAGGAACTGTTCACAACTTCCGAAGGTAACCTGTTCCATGTGTCACAGATCTTATACGTAACGTAATTCCCCAAACACTAGTCCTAAACCGTTTCAAATCCAACTTCCAACCATTGTTGCGAGTTGGGTTATCATTTAAACTAAACATACTTCTAAAATCGACATCGTTGAACCCTCGTAAGAGCTTGAAAACCTCGATCAGTTGACCGCGCAGCCTCCGAGTTTCAAGCGAAAACAAGTTCAGGCGCGTAACCGTCGATTGTAGCCCATATGCCTAACGGAAGGGATCAACTTTGTGGCCCTCGCCTGCACTCGCTCCAGCCTCTCAATATCTTTCCTGAGGGTGGGCGACCAGAACTGCACAGCATACTCCAGGTACGGCCGAACAGGGAATTGTACAGTGAGAGCACAATCTCCTTGTTCCGAACTGAAATTGCCTCCTGATATAACCAATAGTTTCTGGGCTTTCTTTTCCATCTCTACACACTGTTTCGTAAACTTAAGGTCGCTGCTAATTAGCACACCCAAGTCCTTTTCTAAATCAGTCACCTCGATATTACTGCCCAACATCGAGTAGTCCGACTTGGGATTGGCGTAGCCAATGTGCATCACTTTGCATTTACCCAAGTTAAACGGCATTTGCCATTTTTCGGACCACTCTCCTATCCTACCTAGGTCCGCACGCAGTTCCTCGATCGCTTCGGGCGTCCCAACATTGGCCCCAAGCTTGGTGTCATCAGCGAATTTGGCGATCCGACTGACGATGCCACCGTCGATATCATTTATGTAAATGGTAAACAACAGTGGCCCCAAAACGGAACCCTGAGGAACCCCACTAGTGACCGAGGCCCAACCCGAACTAGCCCCTTTAATTACCACCCTCTGCCGCCTATTCCTTAGCCAGTTTTCAATCCACCTACCTATTTCCCACCGATACCCAGCGCGCGCACTTTCGCCATTAGCCGGCGGTGAGGTACCTTATCAAAGGCTTTCTGAAAGTCGAGATAAAGTATATCAATCGCCCTACTCTTATCGTACTCACTCAACATGACGTGGAAAAACTCGAGCAAGTTGGTGAGACACGACCTATGCCGTCTAAACCCATGTTGGGAGTCCCCAAGCAGCTTGTAGGAATCCAAATGGTCAACGATTCTATCAGCTATTATCCTTTCTAATAATTTACCTACAACTGAAGTGAGACTAATAGGACGATAGTTCCCTGGACTTTCGTGATCCCCTTTCTTAAAGATAGGGGTCACGTTGGCCTCTCTCCAGTCACCAGGCACCTGGCCCATCTCCAACGATTTGTTGAAGACTGTAGCCAGGTGGGGAGCCACCTGGTCGCGCACTTCTCGCAAAACACTGGGGAGAAACTGGTCTGGCCCAGGAGCCTTAAACGCGCTCAGTTTGTCTATTCTATGAGCAACGACTGTCGCGGTACATCTAACACTATCCAGGTCAGCACCTTCGTGCCTCACAGCTGGCTCGGGGCGTGCGGTCCATGAATGAGTTGCATGCAGTGCATGCGTATCAATAATCAATATACTTTTTTGCATAATTATTTATAAGAGAGAGAGAGAGAGAGAGAGAGAGAGAGAGAGAGAGAGAGAGAGAGAGAGAGAGAGAGAGAGAGAGAGAGAGAGAGAGAGAGAGAGAGTTACAAGGAGTTACAAGGAAAAGAAGTACCTCAAAAGGCCTTGCGGCCCATACCGAGGAGGTACCAATGGCAACGGGTGCCAGGGAAAATTTTGTCTTTCAAACTATGCTAGCAGTAGTAGAAAACTGGATAGAAAAGTAGAAGGCTCTCCCCACCCTCCGCTCCCTCCCCGCCAGAGGCAGGTACGGAAAAAGGTTGTGAAGAAAATACCTTGACCCTGGAAAAGTAGCCAAGGAAATTTACAGGAAAGTGGAGAATATATAAATAGCTCTATATTTAGCTTGCTCACAGAGACACCGAGCAAGCGAACTCCTGCAGAGTTTTCTGAGGTTTTAATCTTAAACTATGAGTGTGTTCTGTACTTTGTCTAGCCTATTTTTAAACAGATTTACACTTTGACTGGAAACATCCTCTGAGGGAAGTTGGTTCCAGATATCAACTATTTTACAGGAAAAGAAATTTCCGCAGACTGAGATCCTAAATGCCTTTACACACTCAAATAGTGTGCAAGATTTCGTCTAACCTTTTCTTGAACTGATCCACAGAGGAACTGTTCACAACTTCCGAAGGTAACCTGTTCCATGTGTCACAGATCTTATACGTAACGTAATTCCCACACACACTAGTCCTAAACCGTTTCAAATCCAACTTCCAACCATTGTTGCGAGTTGGGTTATCATTTAAACTAAACATACTTCTAAAATCGACATCGTTGAACCTCGTAAGAGCTTGAAAACCTCGATCAGTTGACCGCGCAGCCTCCGAGTTTCAAGCGAAAAACAAGTTCAGGGCGCGTAACCGTCGATTGTAGCCCATATGCCTAACGGAAGGGATCAACTTTGTGGCCCTCGCCTGCACTCGCTCCAGCCTCTCAATATCTTTCCTGAGGGTGGGCGACCAGAACTGCACAGCATACTCCAGGTACGGCCGAACAAGGGAATTGTACAGTGAGAGCACAATCTCCTTGTTCCGAAACTGAAATTGCCTCCTGATATAACCCAATAGTTTCTGGGCTTTCTTTTCCACCTCTACACACTGTTCGTAAACTTAAGGTCGCTGCTAATAGCACACCCAAGTCCTTTTCTAAATCAGTCACCTCGATATTACTGCCCAACATCGAGTAGTCGACTTGGGATTGGCGTAGCCAATGTGCATCACTTTGCATTTACCCAAGTTAAACGGCATTTGCCATTTTTCGGACCACTCTCCTATCCTACCTAGGTCCGCACGCAGTTCCTCGATCGCTTCGGGCGTCCCAACATTGGCCCCAAGCTTGGTGTCATCAGCGAATTTGGCGATCCGACTGACGATGCCACCGTCGATATCATTTATGTAAATGGTAAACAACAGTGGCCCCAAAACGAACCCTGAGGAACCCCACTAGTGACCGAGGCCCAACCCGAACTAGCCCTTTAATTACCACCCTCTGCCGCCTATTCCTCAGCCAGTTTTCAATCCACCTACCTATTTCCCCACCGATACCCAGCGCGCGCACTTTCGCCATTAGCCGGCGGTGAGGTACCTTATCAAAGGCTTTCTGAAAGTCGAGATAAAGTATATCAATCGCCTACTCTTATCGTACTCACTCAACATGACGTGAGAGAGAGAGAGAGAGAGAGAGAGAGAGAGAGAGGAGAGAGAGAGAGAAGAGAGAGAGAAGAGAGAGAGAGAGGAGAGAGAGAGAGAGAGAGAGAGAGAGGAGAGAGAGAGAGAGAGAGAGAGAGAGAGAGAGAGAGAGAGAAGAGAGAGAGAGAGCGAGAGAGAGAGAGAGAGACTCTGAATACACGAAAGGCCTTGGAATCGTTTTTTCTTTTGCTTTGTAGGTTTGCAGCATTCATTCATTTCACGTGTTTAATTGTGAAATTCATCCCATATATATATATATATATATATATATATATATAGGGGAGGAGAAACCGTTTGAATACATAAGCACGCCTCATAAACTTTTGTGTTATAAAACAAAGGCATCCAGGCCCTCATCCGGCCTCGAATGCCCAGTGCCATAAAAATGCCTCATAAGCAGCCTTTGCCTGCCTCGTTCTCGTCGTTAACATCGAAGGACACAGGAAACAACTTCAGAGAGGATTCAAACGCTCCTCCGATACGCGCTTCTATTACACAACTTTTAAATTTGCTTTCTAGACCTGAATAATTTATCGTCCGAAACGCTTGCTTATATATATAATATATATATATATATATAGATATATATATATATATATATAATATATATATATATATAATATAATACAGGAGTGACGGGCCAAGGGCGAATTCCCCACCATAGAGGAAGAAGAGAATGAAAATCAAGGTCCAAGGATTTTGAGATGCTTGGACCAGGGCTGGGAGCGGTTAAAATTTTCATTTAACCGTTTAAGCGGTTAAAATAAGTTAATTTGTATACGGTATATATATATATATATATATATATATATATATATATATATATATATATATAATCAGTGGCGTGCGGTCCATGAATGAGTTGCATGCAGTGCATGCGTATCAATAATCAATATACTTTTTGCATAATTATTTATAAATTCCTCAGACAATAAATTTACTTCCAATTAGAAGTATTTGACATTTAAATGCAATTAAATCGATACTTACGCCCATGTCTGCGACCTGGAGATGAAAGAACAGGCATCTCTCTGTCTACGATTTGTGCATTTTATACGAATTTATTGAAATAATTGATTTTAACCGAAATTAACTGGTTGGAAAATTTTAACCGGTTAACCGCTCCCAGCCCTGGTCTGGACACACTGCATTTAAAAGTTTGGACTGAGGAAGACTGTTTCAGAGGTGACCGGTTGAGATGTTAAAAAGATTGAAAATACCAATAAACTCTTGCGTTAGAGAGTTGGACAGAAAAGAAATGAGAATGTGTGGAAAGTCTATGAGTTCAGAAGAAAGGGCAAAGAGAGGGCAAAGAGAGGGCAAAGAGAGGGATTGAAAACAGTTAGTAACAGACCGGGAATTGATGAGACGAAAAGCCTTTTATTCATCGGATTAAGTAGAGCTGTGTGGGTGGGGAGTCGCCCCGCACATGAGAAGCGTACTCTATACAGGGACGTACAAGACCACTGTACAGATAGAGCAACTGAGTGCGGATAAACTGCAGAGCCTGTACACTGTACAGCACACCAAAACCTTTTAGAAGCTGTTTTACGAAGAGTATGTGTGATTTTTCCAGGAAAGATGAGAAAACAAAACGCCAAGAACGTTAAGAGAAGAGGAAGGATTTAGCTGCGTATTGCTGAAGGTAGGGGGATAGTAGACAGACGAGTAGACAGATGAAGAAACCGAGTTCTTCAGGCATTGAAAACCACAAGGTTTTCTCTGGCCCAATCAGAAATAGTAGAAAGATCAGGTCAGATGACGATCTGAAAGAAGATTGTGAGAAGAGAGGTGTTTAAGAATCTTTTTATTAAGGATAGATTAAAAACCTCTAGAAAGGTAAGAAATCAAAGCAATTGAACGAGAGTTGGAGGGTTGAGAGCGGTCACCCTTCTTTGGGACAGGCTGAATAAAAGCGAACTTTCAGCAGGAATGAAAAATACCAGATGAGAGACAAAGACGAAAGAGTTTGCCTTGGCATGGTGTCAGCACAGAAGCACAGTTCTTGAGAACAACAGGAGGAACACCATCAGGACCGTATGCCTTCCTAAGTTGAGCCCAGATAGGAGAGGAACAGAACTGGAATCGTCCATGGTTGAGTTGGAGTCGAAAGTTTGAGCGAAGTGTTCAGCTTTATCAGAAGAGACGGCAACCGAGCCGTCGGAATAGTAGTAGTAAGGTTGTTGGAGAGGTTCTTGGCTAGGTGGCAGAAAGAGCGAGAATAATTAGAATTGGATAGGTTTTCATATTTTTGTCTGATGAAGGAATTTTTGGAGAGTCGAAGAACAGATTTTGCATGATTCCTGGCAGAAATATGAGCTAAGTGAGAGTCAGGAGTTGGTTGACGACGTTATCTTCTGAAAGCCTCCTTCCTCTCTGCTGTGGATAGCATTAGTACAGGCAAAGTTAAACCAAGGTTTTTTTCCATTCGTAGTAGGAATAGAATATGGAATGTACGCCTCCATGCTCCATGCCCGAGAGAACCACCTCCGTGATGCGCTCAGCGCACTCGGAAAGGCACCGGACACGAAACCAGTCATCATTCCATGGGAAATCACAGTACTGCCTCAGGGCTCCCAATCAGGGGCGCCAAAGTGCCAAAGGAGTCTCTTCTTGGGAGGATCCACAGGCCGAACTGGAGCGATAGGACAGGAAGATTGTGGTCGGAGAAGCCCAACGGAGAAAAAAGTTTGACAGAGTAAGGAGGAGGAAGAGTGGTGAGAAATAAATCCAGAATGTTGGGCTATCTCCATGGCGATCAGGGATACAAGTAGAGTGCTGTACAATCTGCTCTAGATCATTCAGGATAGAGAAGTTGTACGCTAGTTCATCAGGGATGTCAGTGAAATGGGAGGAAATACAAAGGTGGTGGTGAACATTGAAATCACCTAAAATGGAGATTTCAGCAAAAGGAGAGTGGGATAGAATGTATTCCACTTTGAAAGCGAGGTAGTCAAAGAAATTTGGATAGTCAGTAGAATTAGGAGAAAGGTAGATAGAACAGTTGTAGGCTAACATACAAAGGACCGCTCCTCGGTTCAGATAATCGACTATACTTTTATCGACCAGTTTTTGACGATGATTCCAAATATGATAGTCGTTTCTTGTGCAAATGCTCAGTTTTTGAGTCATGTCCTGTACATTTTTGGGGGGCAATGACCCGACAGTATTTAATCACGTGACGAGAAACCGAACACGGTACAAAATATCAACCAATCACTGTCATTCTTCTTTTGTGGGTGCTGGAGAAGCTGTTAGATTGGGTTAGGTTAGGTTAGGTTTTTTACGTTTTAACCCCACACTTTCCCTCTTTTTCAAAGCCCTGCCCACTTTTGTTGGAGGTTCAGTATTCTAGATGGAAGAAGGGGTAACTCCATAAAAAAACATTTGCACAGGAAATGAATATCACCATTGAAAAGAGAAGAAACCGATCTAGAAAAATATGGATTTGTGTCTGAACCAGGATAGGTCCTTTTCTGTATAATTACCCAGTTGTATTTAGTTTGAGATTGACATGTAAACCAATGGGGGGGGGGGGTGCAAAAAATTATGAATAGGTCTAACTGAAAAATAAGAGAGAAACGCGATGGGGGTTTTATTAACTTGCAGTTTAATAGTAAAAAAATTAAGACTATAAATGAAGGCTTACATAATCTCATTTAGTGTATCTCCCTTTTGCAGCCAATACAGCAATCACTCCTCGTGGGACTGATCCAGACAAATTAATGATATCTTGGTTGAAATTGTTTCACCTTAGTTGTATCACTTTCCACAGATCAGTGTTGTTGTTAGATGTGAACAATATTCATAAATTCTTTAACAGAATTCAGATCAGTAAATGGACATTTCATTATGGTCAGTATTGAATGCTGAAAGAGGCAGGTAGGCAAGACTACAAGTCTACAATACCTAGAGGAACAATGGGCCAAATTGATTTGGATGTCTACTCTAAGCCTACATAAGACAAACGAGATCAACAAAACACACATTTTACCCTTTAAGTAAACTAAAAATAATAAAAAAAATCCTCCTTTATTCCAGTCTCTTAAAGCCAACAATGTTCAGGGAATAACTTTTTCACACGATTAGCTATATTTCAGTTCTACTTCAGGAACAAGAGTTGTAAGAGAAAAGTCACTTTAAAAGTGATCAAACTTTATATGCGAAACACTTTTCTCATCATTTATTCAATGTCAGTAAGTTGGAGGTGACAAACGCGCGACATTCTAAATCCCACTTGCCTCAGAGAGCACCACACTCCATTCAGGGTGAAAGGGGTGAAAGGGGTGAAAGGGGTGAAAGGGGTGAAAAGGGCGATAAATCAGGCTCCAATTTTAGCCCTCGAACTATATTATAATGCAGGGCATAATGTCACACGGTGACGTCAGAAGCATGTAAAACTATATATATTATATATATATATATATATATATATATATATATATATATATATATATATATATATATATATATACACACACACACACGGTGTCCCATAAGTCTGGAACCATAGGGTAAAATAAGTAATTCATGTTTTTCCGTTTATGCAAGTGCCGATGATGTCTTTGAGTAAGGAAGAACGCATCCGGGTAATTCTGGTCGTAGGAAGTCGGAGTCAGAGAGAGGTCGCTGAGGAATTTAACAAATTGCATTTGGACCGCGCGCCGATAACACACAGCTGTGTCGGCAAACTTGTAGCAAAGTTCAGGGAAACGGGATCCATAGGAGATAAACCACGCAGTGGACCCGAGGACATCCACCGACGATGACAGCCGCTACCATCCTCGCCCATTTCACAAACAGTCCCCAAAAGTCTCTTCGGCGTTTTTATTGCCGTTTTTATCATCTTGCTCTATGGTTCCAGACTTACGGGACCATATATATATATATATATATATATATATATATATATATATATATATATATATATATAATATATATATATATATATATATATATAAGAGGAAGCTATTCTACTACTGGTAGGCAATGTCTATAATCTATTTCACGTCCCGCTATTTATCAACTTAAAACCAATCTATAAACGATACATTGTTAATGTTCATGTTCTGCTGACGTCCAAACAGTCAATACATTTAAATAAATCAAAGCAAAGCATCTCGTCTTCAATCAAGAACATTTATTTTAAAGGAAAATTTACGACAAATCTTGACACGACCACAAATCAATAATTTTAGATTCATGAAAAGGCGGAGTTTATTGAATCACGTGACTGAGAACAAACAATACGTTGTAAAATAAATAGATGTTAAATTAACTGTAAATGACTGTCTACTGTAACGGTATTTTACTGTAAAAAAAAAAGAAGAAAAAAGTGACCTGGATTCTGCTCATTTCAATACACAATGTGTATTGAAATGAGTAGAATCCAGGTTGCCAAATTGATAAAAAAAAAATGGTACTACACATTTTTTTTTAGCAATTTGGCAACCCTGTTTATGCTGTCAATATAACAAGAATGTAAAAAGAGGAGTGCAACGCCATTTTCATGATTTACTTCCGGTATTTCAAACAAACCATCTTTATTCAGAAAGAATAGATTACATAAGGTATGCATCACATCCAAATAGGTTTACGAGTGTTCGCATTAACATTTAATTTCATATTTTAGTGGCAAGTAGTCTAATCGGATAATTCTCATTTAAATATGCCGTTGGGAAGCATAAATGAGAGATTTTCAGGCAAAAATCTTTGAGATTCATTTCAATTTAAAAATACAGAAATAGAAATAGTGGAAAACAAATAATGGAATGGAATTAATGGAAAGCATTTAATTAATTCTGTCATTATAAATGAAAATTGAGGATATCTTAGAAATAATAGAAAAACAAAGAAGTGGTAAAAAATACCCGATGAAAAACCAATAATAATTAATTTCTATTATTACGAGTGAAAAACTAAATCTTAAAGTAATAGAACTAAAGCTCAATGAAACACATTAAGTATGCGGTATGATGTAATGGAAAATTTCAAACTATAATTGCTATAACTCGTGACTGCATCCGATTTAAAACTGCGAACATAATATATAATAGACCTCACGCTAACTAAAAATCTATCGGCTCCGAGATCGAGACTCGGTTACGGCAGGCGGCGGCTGTTCATCTTTACACACGCATACTAGCGGAGCGTAGTTCGGATTCCACGTTAAAATGTAGGTCTAAGGTGGAGTGACAAGCTCGATCTTCGTCAGAGTGAATAATTCTGGCGGAAGCAAAATCGAGGTTAACCAAGGTTATACCGTATATATGGTGGCGGTAACTGACAAAGAACCATCGTAAATTAAAATGATATCCGACAATACACGCAGTTACTCGAAAATTATGCCGTTATTAAAACCACTTCGAGTAGGTTATGTTACGTTACAAAAATAAATGTTACGATAAATTAACGGTAAAATAAAATAACGTAAAATCTAGAAGACCGTCAACGCGGGTTCACCGACCGAACGTGCACGTCATAATTACGGTATTGTAATAAAGCTTTCGGATCACGCGATAAATAATCTTATTTTCGAGCTTAGACTAAATGAAAAATAAAAAACTGTCAAATTTGCTTAAAATGATGGAAAAAAAATTCCATACTGCCAACGAATTACACTATGAAATAAATACGATAACTGAACTGGTAAATTTTGTAACGATGTATACTTAATAATAATAATAATAATACCTATCCAATTTAAGGTACAGGGTGTGTATAAAGTAACGCAAATGAAGAGACAAATCCGATTTGTATAGAGGTCGACGATGGACCTTTTCAACACGTTTTATAAACTTTACTATCGAATATACAGTTGTTACAAAGTACATGTAATAAATATTCTTGACCATTTTTATTTGCGTTACTTCATACACACCAGAATTCTTCCTTAAAAAGTTTACAACGACGACGACGAAAAAGAAAAAATGACAACCTTTAAAAAACGTAAAAAACAACAAAAACATATATATATATATATAATTAATGTAAAGAACGACGCTTGTGTAGAAGAGCGTTCCGCACAAGATGAGGAGGTGGTACCACCCGGGAATCGACCCCGGGATCATCCGATTGCTGGTCAGATATGCTATCCACTACACCATGGACCTCGATCAATCAGAAGTCGTAATTCTCCTACATACGAGCAGAAACCAATGTAGGAGAATTATGATTCTGATTGATCGAGGTCCATGGTGTAGTGGATAGCATATCTGACCGGCAATCGGATGATCCCGGGTTCGATTCCCGGGTGGTACCTCATTTTTCATTTGTTCGTTCTCCCTCCTCATCTTGTGCGGAATGCTCTTCTACACAAGCGTCGTTCTTTACATTAATTATACTGTGTGTTGTTTGCAGTTAAAATATGTGTGTGTGTGGTGTGTGTGTGTGTGGTGTGTGTGTGATATATATATATATATATATATATATATCTATATCAATTAAGAGAAAAATGAGCGATAAAAATTAACGTTTTCGGATCATGATGATGATGATGGCTGCCATAAGGTATCTTTCGGTATCCTTCAAGAATGACTCACTGTGCGTGCAAAGCTCAAAATTAAAAGGGGAGAAATCATTAAACCCTTAATAAAAAGAATAATAAAGGAGAAAAAATTGATCTCGGAAGAATGAATCATGTAATTGAATGGATGGATTCGTTCGATCTTTGACCTTGGAATCATTTGATAACCTTGAGGTCACTCGTTGTTGGGGCCTTAACATTGAACCTTGTTTGATGCGAATATAGCCCCGCCAAGGCCCCAATTCCACGGAACTCTTAATCGATAAAATGGTCAGTTCCCCGCAATTAAATACGCGTTAATTCTCTTCGAACCAATTTGACCCAACTTTGTTCTTCGTTCCTCTCCGCGTCACGGGCTGGAAACGGAGTGCGGTACTCGGGCACGAGGGGGTCATAAAAGAGTTACAAAAGAGGGGAGGCACTGACGAGTGTCTCGCGTCATCGCTAGTTCCAAGCCGAGCAAACCGCTGACCCTGAACGAGATTGAGGATCGAGGGGACCCTGACAGCTGCCTTCACCGCAAACAGAACTTCACCCGTTTCCCTCCCCTTCTTACATACATACATATATATATATATATATATATATATATACACACACACTCTCTCTCTCCCCCCTCCCTCGCATTAATCGAGCTTTGATTTGGCGACCGCCATCAATCTCCGCTTGGGGTGGCGATTAAGCGGCCTTTACTTCTAATTTATGCCGCTCCAATTCACCGGAATCGCTTCCATCAAGGCCTTAAAGACGTTCGTGTCGACCAGTCATTATTCAAAGGGGAAAAGGGAGAGCGGGAGGTTGACCCCTCAGTACGAGCGGGTCCACGGAAAATTCCGACCACCATCGAAATTAAGGGTGCGGTACCCCTCAGCAATCCGGTAAAATCATCATTTGCAGTTATCCCGAATGATTAATTGAAAGAGGAAAGAAGTCCCAAATATCCGAAGACCTATCTGACGAAGCGAAGAAAGCGAGTGTAAGCGCCACCGCGAGTCGAGGACGATTACGGAGGGTGGGGGACCCGCCACACCCTTGATTAAACACTCAAATGCCTTTTATCTCATAACGCTCCTTCAAAAATAGGTTTCCCCCAATGTGAACGAAACCAAAATTACCACTGGCGGAGCGGAGACCGAACAGTGAAAGGTTCAATGGAGGACTAAAAATAAACTCTATATACACACATATATACATATATGCAGAAAAATCAGAATAACACGTGATCTTATTAATAAGCAAACACAACCACAGGGAAAAACGAAAAAGAAACACGAAATCCGAGCGCTTTCGTGATATATTCACATCTTCAGGGAAAAGAAATAGAATTATTTTTTTCTTTTCCCTAAAGATGTGAATATATCACGAAAGCGCTCGGATTTCGTTTCTTTTCTTAATATATAATATATAATAACAATTGGAATCGAAGTTTATTTATTCCAGGGGTAAAAATCAAAATCATGAGGGTTAGATCTGGAATTTAAAAAGAAAACAAGCAATTATTTTTGTTGTCCATTACAAATATTAACCCGTTTGCTGCGCAACCCGTAATATCACGGGCTCTCGCTTCTGACCATTTCTGCGCAGCCCCGTATATACACGGGTTTAAACTTTAAATTCTTTGCATACTGCATAGCCCGTTTTTTTTTGGCTCGACTCGTAACTGGGCGCTCGCGCAGTTAACGGGTTAATTCTGAATATTTGAAATTTATTTTGATTGAATGGATGGGAAGAGAAAGGTAATAAGGATGAAGTTTGGCCGCTCATTCGCCCATAATAAAATCTCATTCAAGGTTCAATCTGCGATTTTACGACTGTCGAACCTCATAATCGAAATATGAAATTAAATTTCAGCCGTTAACTTACGTTATTGGAATTTAACAAATATGCATTGGAGAAATGTTAATTATCATCATCATCATCATTAATATTTATTATTATTATTATTATTTTAACGAGTTTTGTATGACGTAAATCTAATTCGTTATCCACACCAAATAATAATTAACTTAGAGGAATCACATTGACTCCATGATTTGGGAGCGAGTTCAGCTGGGACTAGAAATCCCTCCCTCTCGCTCTCATACACACAGAGTACGTTTAGAAACACACACACACACTTTTGAATTTTATTGAAAATCATTTCCAATTCAACCAATTACCAACTTTGAATCTAAACCTCACCAATCTCTCTCTCTCTCTCTGATTTCTGAGAAAATGAAAGAAAACCTTCGTTCCAACTTTTAAGAATTCTTGGGAAATCATTAATTAATAATAAATGGTTTATGCAAGTTTATTCCAACGTGCAAGTATATAATGCACCGTTATATTAATTATTTTAATTGATAAAAACAAATATACTGTATATACAGGGTGTCCCATAAGTCTGGAACCATAGGGCAAAATAAGTAATTCATGTTTTTCTGTTTATTCAAGTGCCCATGATGTCTGAGTAAGGAAGAACGCATCCAGGTAATTCTGCTCGTAGGAAATCGGAGTCAGAGGGAGGTCGCTGAAGAATTTAACAGATTGCATCCTGACCGCGCGCCGATAATACACAGCTGTGTCGGCAAACTTGTAGCAAAGTTCAGGGAAACGGGATCCATAGGAGATAAACCACGCAGTGGACCTCCCAGGACATCCACCGACGATGACACAGCCGCTACCATCCTCGCTCATTTCACAAACAGTCCCCAAAAGTCTCTTCGGCGTTTTTATTGCCGTTTTTATCATTTTGCCCTATGGTTCCAGACTTACGGGACACCCTCTATATTATATATATACACAAACCGTGCGTGGAACAAGGAACTCTTCTGCGAAAATTAAATCCATTATAGTCAGCCACGTTCGTCCTTCCATCATAAAAAAGAAAAACTATAGTATTTGTCATTTACCATTACTTATTCGAACTATAGTGGATTTAATTTTCCCAAAAGAGTTCCTTGTTCCATGCACGGTCTGTGTGTAACATAAAAGTTTCTCAAGGGACCATTCTTTGTTGCAGCATATATTCATTCATTTCATATATATATATATATATATATATATACAGGGTGGGCCGTAAGTTTCCATACATAGGAAAAATAAACATTTTTTTATGGACAACCATTTTTATTTATATAATATGCTCTACATGGTTGCCATTGTTTTGAAAACACATTTCAATACGTGTTCCCCACTGTTGATGAACACGCATTAGCACAGTTGACGTTATGCTTGTAATGGCGTTGGTGATACGTTCCTTTAGATGATTTATGTCTCGTATCTTTTCCTGATACACCATGGCCTTCAAGTGCCCCCAAAGATAGAAATCAAGGGGGGTGAGATCTGGGGATCTGGGAGGCCACTCCACAGGACCACGCCGACCAATCCAAGCATCCGGAAACTGCTGCTGATCCAATACCGACGCACGTGAAGACCATAATGAGGTGGAGCTCCATCTTGCTGGAAGTAACTGGGAAGTTACCTTCCTCGTTTAGCAGGGATGGGAAAATCTCTTCTTGCAACATGTTAAGATACCTTTCGGCATTAAGATTTCCACTGACAAAATTGGTCCAATAATTCTGTCACCCCATATCCCGGCCCACACCATCACTTTACCGGCACCTTGCATCTTCGTCGGACTCAGCCAGTTAGGGTTAGCATTACTCCAATAACGTATGTTTTGCCGATTAACCTCTCCATTGACGTAAAAATTCGCTTCATCAGTAAACAAGATCTTACGTCAAACGCATATTCTTAGGGTATCTGAAACATAAAAACAAACGTTTAATTTTTCCTATGTATGGAAACTTACGGCCCACCCTGTATGTATGTATATATATATATATATATATATATATATATATATATATATATTATAATATTATATAATATATATATATATATATTATATAAAGGGTGTCCCAGAAGTCTTGGAGGGGTTTTATTTGGCTATAACTTTTTGTTTGGGAATCAAGTAAAAAAAAGCTTTGTAACACTTGAAAATATATTTATTGCGATTTTAATTACAAATTTATATCTGATGAAAATAACCTTTTCATTGCGTAAATCTAAAATCGCATTAGCGTACGTTATCCAACTCTGATGATCTTGTGGTTTAATTTCTTGAGCAATTTGAATTTTATACGGGTAAAGATTGATATCCTCTCTTAAAATTCGATGTAAGGAACTTCTTGAAATGTTTAATTCCTGGCTGCGTCGTCGGACTGATGTGAATTTTCCTCATCGCTTTCACGAACCATCTCAACCCGCGTTGGACTTTGGCTTCTCCGAGGACGCCCAGTCCGTAGTTCGTCTCCCTGACCGTTTCCCATACGAACTTTAGCGACGTACCGTCGAATAGCTCAATCAGAAGGAGCAGAACGTGTGTTGAATTCTAATCGAAAAGCTCTGAGCGGCAACGATGGAAGAGTTGTTTGTCAAATAAAGTTCCACAATAGCCACTCTTTGCTGCACTGTCCAGGATTCCATTTTCATTAATCGCAGCAAGGGTACTTATATTGAAAATAAAAGTAAATAAATTAATCAAAAAAGAAAAAATTATAGCCAAATTAAAACCCCTACAAGACTTCTCTGGGACACAAATTATTATATATATACACACAGTGTATATATATATATATATATATATATATAATATGATGAATAAAACCACGAAGGAAAGGAAACACAGAATGGTGCTCAAGCGCTTTCGTCTAATGACATCCTCAGGAACACTGAAGTACATAAAGAGTTACAGCCTATATATAGGTTACAGAAAAAAAAAAAAAAAAAAAAAACTTACAAATAACTTCAACATAAGCAAAGGTCTTTTTCAACTCGATCCTGTTGTTTTGAATTCCTTCAGAACAGATTTAGATAAGAAGGGTAGAACGCTAAATCTTTGGTAAACTTGTATGCCACCCTAATAACTTTTATTTTTCAATTTTTATATACAAAAGAGCAGTGTGCTAAAACCCGGGCAGATTTCCAGTATAAATTTGTATATATTTTTTTTTTTATCTATAACATTGGTTGGAAACAATTCATTTAATTTTGTGCTAAAAATCGATAATTTTTCAATTTTTATATACAAAAAGAGCAGTGTGCTAAAACCGGGCAGATTTCCAGTATAAATTTGTATATTTTTTTTTATCTATAACATTGGTTGGAAACAATTCATTTAATCTTGTGCTAAAAATCGATAGTTTTTCCTTATAAATTTGTGTGCCCCTCCCACAATCCTTTAATTTTATTTCTCCGTTTATTGTATATATATATTTTTTTTCTGTAACCTATATATAGGCTGTAATTCTTTATGTACTTCAGTGTTCCTGAGGATGTCATTAGACGAAAGCGCTTGAACACCATTCTGTTTCCTTTCCTTCGTGGTTTTATTCATCATAAATATTTTTCACGTGTTACTTTCGTGAAATAATTTTCATATATATATATATATATATATATATATATATATATATATATATATATATATATATATATAGGCCCGGATTTAGCTATAGGCGAACTAGGCGATCGCCTAGGGCCTCGAGCCAAAGGGGGCCTCGCTCAAGCCGTTTTGCGCGTTCTGTTCAAGTGATATTAATGATTTAGAACTCCATGAAGAACTTAAAGTACTTTGCAGGTTTATACCTGAGAAAACAGATCTCGGAAATGCCCTTGTTTATATAGTGCAAAAACAACTAAGTGAGATTTATCCTAATGTTTATGTTCACTTCGAATAGTATTAACCATCCCAGTTACTGTTGCTTCGGCTGAAAGAAGTTTCTCGCGTCTCAAAGTTATTAAAACATATTTGGCGTTCCACCATGTCTCAAGCGAGATTGCAATCATTAGTTATGTTATCAATAGAAAACGATATAACAAATTCATTAGATTATTCTCAATTAATTGAAGAGTTTAGCTCGAAGAAAAGTAGAAAAGCATTGCTGTAATATTCAAGGAGCATCTGAACCAAATATTAAAGCATTAAGATTTAGCCTGATAAGTCGATCGCTCACTATTATAAAAAATGAAATGTCAACATCTCTTATACATCACATACGAAAAACGTTTGTATACTATGGAAAGTCGTCACCTATAATATTATATAAATCTTAGAAATCATTCTCTTATATTTTCGATACAAATCTTGATTCATATTATAATTTATACTTATTTGTATGGTTTATTTATATTTCTTATACAATTTCCATGCGTGATTATTTTGGTTTGGTTTAATTTTTAAGTGCTGGCATAGTTTTGTCTATGCGGGATTCTAATATTGCTGGTATAGTACCGATAATTAAGTCCATATTTTCATATATATAGGCCTAGGGCCTCGCAACTTCTAGATCCGGCCCTGTATATATATATATATATATATATATATATATATATACACTATATGATCAAAAGTATTCGGACACCGCATGGTTTTGGGAAAAATGGTTTTTTTATGGCATTTAGTAACCAGTAGGTCCACTCTTTGCTTTTATTACAGCGTCAACACGTCGAGGCATACTTTCCACCAGTTTTCGGTAAGTCTGTGCAGGAATGGCTCGCCATTCCTCTTGCAGAGCTGATGCAAGAGATGCAAGTGAAGCCGGGCGTGGTGTGCGGTTTCGTATCCGTCGCTCCAGTTCGTCCCACATGTGCTCGATTGGGTTGAGATCGGGGCTCTGAGCAGGCCAGTCTAACAAATCCACCTTATTTTCACGAAACCAGTCCTGCACACGCCTTGCAGTATGGCAGGGAGCTCGAACCTGTTGAAACAAACAATGGCCATCTCCGTAGTATTGCCACAGTGTAGGGAGGGCCGAATTGTCCAGAACGTCGAGATAAACGTCAGCGTTCATGGTAGTGGGTATAACAACGAACGGGCCGAGCCCTAGCCAGGAAAAACAACCCCATACCATGATGGACCGTCCACCGAACTTCACCGTTGGACGTACACAGTCAGGAAGAAGCCGTTCTCCGGACTGTCGCCACACCCAAACACGCCCATCAGACTGGAAGAGTGAATACCGCGACTCGTCGCTCCAAAGAACAGTTTTCCAGTCCTCCACGGTCCAGGAACGACGGGAGACACACCAGGCCAAACGACGCGTGGCATTAACTTTTGTAATCAGTGGCTTGTGTACAGCTGCTCTACCATAATAACCGAGTCTGTGCATCTCTCTGCGGATAGTTACAGTACTAACGGAGGTACCGGATGCTCTTCCTACCTCCTCAGCGATGGAAGCGGCAGAGGACGTGCGGGACTTCTTGACATGTCGTACCAGACTTCTTCTATCACGTTCCGTCAGTTTGCGTGGTCGTCCGGAACGTTTTTTCGCGTTAGTTGCACCGTCGTGCTTCCATCTCAAGATAACATCCGCTACAGTCGACTTTCGTATATCCTGTTTGGCTGCAATGTTTCGTATAGAAACGTTACTTAAATAACATCCGATGACGAGTCCACGTTGGAACTCGGAGAGTTCACGTCCGCGCGGCATGGCTTCACAACAGTTACTGATAACTTAACAGAACACCTCAGCATTATAGTTTCGCCACGCTTTTTCCCAGCATACCTTTCGGCGAAGGTGATATTTGCAGAAATGCGGATTTTCCGGGGTGTCCGAATACTTTTGATCATATAGTGTATATATAAAAAGGAAGATCAATACCAGTGTTATTCGAAAGTTCGTGCCTAATTTGTTTTGCTTGTAACTTTGCAGGAAGCAGAAAATGCATTTAACGAGAACTAGTTTTTTGAGAGAACAGAAATAGTGAATGGTTTCAAATCACAAAAATTTTGAGTATTTTAAAATGGCAGGAAAATTTTCAATTTTATCGGGGTGCAAGATGGACATCTGGCTCAGTGACATTCGGGCAACGCTAGGTCTGGCTCGTCGCCCCCAAGTTCCAAATTTTCACTTTTGCCCAAGCTTCATATTATTATTTATTATTTTTCAACTATGATCCATCGGCCCCTGGATCGAGACCCGGTGACGGCAGGCGGTGCGCAGCAAAACCCCACAATAAATAAAATTGGTTGGTAAATAAATGGGTACCATGGGTAGCCTTGTGGTTAAGACGCTGGGCTGCTGCTGCTGCTGCTGCTGCTGGTCGGGAGGTCGAAAGATCGAGTCCGGGCGAGGACTTTGTAATTTCTGACGGCCCGTGGTGGGGCGTAGTTCGGATTCCACGTTAAACTGTAAGTCTAAGGTGAAGAGACAAGCATGACCTTCATCAGAATGAGCAATTCGGGCGGAAGCAAAACCAAGGTTAGAAAAAAGTTATGAAATCACTATAAAATTCACGCTGATAAAACTTAAGTGATGGTAATGAATAAGAACGTAATGTCATTGAATTTTCACGATGTTGAGACGAACTACGTTCAATTTTTAGTCATGATCGTCGCTAAACTTTTGATAATTTAATTTATTAAGTATTTTATCTACCTTTTTAGTCCATATTTTAGGAAATAATATAAAATATACATCAACTGTTAAAATTATTTGACAAATCAATATTTTTAACTTTTTATTTTTAGCTTTACGTAAGGTCGAGAGTATGTAACACTCCGATGCCATTTCAGTACAATTCACATTTAACAACAGAATTATAAGTCACATCGTAAAATTTTGAAAAACACTCAAACTACACCTTTTCACTCTCAAATTAAAACAACTGAATCTCAAATTAAAAGAAATGAATCTCAAATTAAAAGAAATGAATCTCAAATTAAAAGAAATGAATCTCAAATTAAAAGAAATGAATCTCAAATTAAAAGAAATGAATCTCAAATTAAAAGAAATGAATTTCAAATTAAAACAACTGAAGTTTAAATTAAAGCAAGTGAAATACAATTTAAAATATATGAAAGAATTTAAAACAGAGATTGTGTAAAATCTGAATGGGCATCGAAAGCTTTTATTTTATAGCTGGTGGGAGTACTTGGCATCTGAAACACGTTGGCAACATTCACAAGTCCCTAGCAACCGTTGCTATCCATGACTCGACTCTCTGTTACCAAGGACGTCCTCTCTGACCCGGCCAGCTCTCACTCGCTCTCACAGCTGTGTATTTCAAGGTTATTAAAAGAACTGAGTTACGCTTTACTGTGATGATTTGGATTATTTTTACAATATAAATTCCTACAGGGTGATCCAAAAGTCTCTCCGCAGTAAGAAACAGCCTAATAGCCTACGCTTTGATAGATGTAGCCTAAACAAAAGGCCTAATAGCCTAGCTCCCATTATTCAATCATGGACGTGAAATAACTGTGGAGAGACTTTTGGATCACCCTGTAGAAATTTATATTGTAAAAATAATCCAAATCATCACAGTAAAGCGTAACTCAGTTCTTTTAATAACCTTGAAATACACAGCTGTGAGAGCGAGTGAGAGCTGGCCGGGTCAGAGAGGACGTCCTTGGTAACAGAGAGTCGAGTCATGGATAGCAACGGTTGCTAGGGACTTGTGAATGTTGCCAACGTGTTTCAGATGCCAAGTACTCCCACCAGCTATAAAATAAAAGCTTTCGATGCCCATTCAGATTTTACACAATCTCTGTTTTAAATTGACTTTCATATATTTTAAATTGTATTTCACTTGCTTTAATTTAAACTTCAGTTGTTTTAATTTGAAATTCAGTTGTTTTAATTTGAGATTCATTTCTTTTAATTTGAAATTCATTTATTTTAATTTAAAATTCAGTTGTTTTAATTTGAGAGTGAAAAGGTGTAGTCTGGATTTCTTTCTAGATATATTTCTTTTGATTCCTTTTTTAATCTTTTCTGAATGATAGTGTTCGTAATAATTTATTTTTTTTAATGTTTTCACAATGACCACTTTTCAATTTTATAACTAAGTATGAAAAATAATACGAAAAGATCGAAACAAAGGAAACAGAATATTTTTCATGAAAGTCGAAAAAGAACGAGAAATAATAATAATAATAATAATAATAATAATAATAATAATAAGTTACGAATTTCATTAAATTTAAGGGATTAAAGTTAAATTAGCTGCAGTAAGAGTTTGCGTAAAGAGTTGTAACCCTTAACCCTTACAGTATTGGACCAGGAGAATTAGGGGTTACCGCCAGCCATACTTGTACGGATACAGCAGGCCTAAATTTTTCGACAAACGGGAGTGACAAAGATACAGTTTATCAATCATCTATCTCATCCAGCATAACAATTTACAGGCAATACAAAGAATCTAAGTGCGAGGAACACACATGATAACGCACCTGCATCGGTATTCTAAAATCCGTTACATTGGGAAATGGGATCCAAACCTGTTCGATTTCTTTTTTTAATTATTAAAAAAAAAAAGGTTCCAAATGATCACCGACTTCTCGCCCTCGGAATTAGTGGGGTAAGGGCCCAGGGGAGGGAGAGAGAGAGGGACGGTACACCAGTCACCAGGTACGGAACTACGCTTCCAAACGGAGAGGGAAGAGGGAGGTCACGGTGGCAAGACATGATATGAACCGTACGTGTCCAAACGTACTAAGTGTGGGAGGAAATTATGCTCACACAAACAAACGACAGGCGCACTCACACATCAAATTTTCCGACAAAATCCTTTCTAAGGCTTGGAGGGGGATGGCAATCGCCCCCCCCCCCGGCCCTCCCTCTAGCTAAGCTAGCGGGATAGAGTACCGAAAGGGTTAAAGAAGTTTCTTCATTTTATCTAAATTAATGAACATTTCAGAAACTCCAATTCCAAGATACATCCAACGAACAAACAAACAAACGGTGGATTGCAGTGGATTAGCTACAAATAACTAACCTAAAGTAGGACGTCTGTATCCCGTATATCGGATATAAAGTACCGCACATTGTAGATAGATGAATGAACGTACAAATTCTGCGACAACTAAAACACGTAGTTCTGGAAAGATGTTCGCCAAAAGAATCCAAATTACTCTCCCCTACCGAAAAAGTACTAATTGGTAATTTTTGCGACAACCATTAAATATGCCTTACCGCTCTACTTATTGAATTTATCATGGTGACATTTTCCTTAAAGTGAACTCCAACTATACACGAACCCCGTGCTGCCGCCGTGCATCTCAGTAGTGCTGGAACTGAACCTCGCTGTTTCGTAGGCACATCCCAATATGAGGGCAACATGTCGAAGGTGCTCCGCGATACAGGGTAGCTCAAAAGTCAGGTCACATAGGGGGAAATAATCTGTTTCACGCATTATGTTGGCTTTTTCATAATCAGCGCTCAACCTGATACACTTCTCAATTCTTCCGAGTGACTCCTAATGACTTTAAATCACTCAATCGCTTTTGTGACAGTTGAGAAACCAATGTTTTTTTTCTTCCTTTGCTTTGTTGATTAAATTCGTTTGCGACACTTCGGTACGTTCTTCCTTCCTTCTCTTGCGTACATTAAAACTAACTTTACTCGCTTATCTTTCGTTAATTCTTCATCCATGTCTCACCTGGAGCAAAGAAAACAAACGGTATTAATATAAATCAATTTTCCCCGTGTGTCTTGACTTTTGGGCCACCTTGTACATCGACAGGAATCATTCCGAATGTTGTTCGTGATGTGCTGTACCTCTTCTATGATGTGAAGAATGATGTAGCAAACTTTTTCTTTCAAATGTCTCCAAAGAAGGAATTCTGACAATGAGACATCGAGCGAGAGTTCTTAGTGGCCAAAATATTTTGAAATGATTGTCACTTCTTAATGGAAGCAGCTTTATTAACGTTACGCTCGCTCAAATGATTCATTAACTCGGGCAAAGGGAGACGATCCGAGTTAATTGTCATCATTACTATCAATACTCTGTTGCATTTATCGCACATCACAAATATTTTTTTAGAGTATAAATGTGTTACTGGGAGAGCCTGAAGCTTTACTTCTGTCCAAATTTTTGTCTCGTGCTAAACCATCCTTTATCCTTAACCAAGTAATCCAATATATGCCTGGATTCGCACGAAACGATTCACCGTACTGCACTCGTTTCTGTAAATCAATAAAAGGGTTGTAGTTACCAGTAAAAACATGGTATGAATGTAATCCTTATTTCCGAGTTGCTTCGTGACATTCACTAACAACACACTAGTTTCTGCCGACGACCTTCTTATAATTTGTTGGAGGACTTTTTCAAATGTTCAGAAATTTCCACTAGAACCTCTTGCGCAATACAGTTACATCTACGACTAGGTTGATTGGCAACATTCCTGTTTTCTCAAATATTTTCACCAAATGCCAAACTAAACTCTTACTTGGCACTTTCCTGGTTCTAATTTGATCATAAATTCAGACTGACACTCATTCCTTGCATTCGAATTAAAACTTTATACAAAATAATTAATTCAAAATGAAATTTCACTCCTTTAAAGAAAACGATTATTGACAGAAGCATATCGCGGGAGACTCACCAACCATATTCTAGTTCGGTTTACACGAAAATTCATCATAAATACTTCAATGTGTAGAATGTGACAATATAAGCACACCGGACAAAAAATTAGTCACCCCTAATAGCACCGATAGTAGGAAGTTCAAGGTCACACAGAGGACGCTGATGTAGCATTGGTAAGTGACAAGTAGCGGTGACGTAGCACACAGGATCAGATCTGTTTCGTGAGGTGGTGAAGAACAAAGTGTGTGTTGGATATAGTCTGCAAAATGGGTCGTGAGGCAGACGTTACTCAGTGGCAAAAAGGAGCCATCGTGTTTGGCAGAGCCCACGGACACAAAATGTCTGAAGTAGCCCAATTTGTTGGTGTGTCAACGCGTACTGTCCAGCGAGTTTACAAAGAGTGGTGTAGTTCGCAATCAACTGACAATCGACGGCGTAACTGTGGCCGGAAAACAATTCTCGACAATAGGGCCGCCGCCATGTTTCTCGTCTAGTAACTGCAAATCGTTTTCAAACCAGAGAACAATTGCTCCAAGAAACCAATGAGGTTCTCCAGCGACCAATTTCCGAACGGACATTGCGACGAGAACTGCATGCGATGGACATCTGGAGCAGGGTACTACGGAAGAGGCCGCTGTTAACAGCAAGTCACAAATTGGCACGTTATAAATGGGCTCAGAGGCACAAAAACTGGACTGCGGCAGATTGGAAACGTGTAATTTGGTCCGATGAGCCCCGTTTTTGTTTGTTCTCCAATGATGGGAGGCGACGAGTACATCGCAGGTCCAATGAAGCCTTTAATCCTGAATGCGTCGAAGGTGTTGTTCAGGCTGGAAACAGAAAGTGAAGCGCAGGAATAGACACCCACGGACTCTGGCGGAACTTCGGGACCGGCTGATGAACGAGTGGCAGCAAATCGATGTTCAGTACATGCACAACCTCGTAGAGTCTCTGCCTCGCCGGATTCGTGCGGTTATCAAGGCCAGAGGCGCCGTCACACGTTATTAGGTACATTCTGAGAGGAGTGACTAATTTTTTGTCCGGTGTGCTTATGTTCGAGGAATTGCATCAATGAAAATACCATATTTTATTTATATATATATATATATATATTTATTAGAGGCGGGGCCACCAGCTTGACCTTTGTGTGAAGAGAGACGAACGCACGGAACTGCATGCATTTTTGGAATATGTTTTTATTACGACATATGAATTGGAGGTTAAACTCAATCAAAATATATTTCTGTTAATTTCAGTCAAACATAAACATACCAACATAAACGAAACTTCACAAATCTGGAATTTTGTTCAATAAATTTTGTAATTCTCTCGTTTCCTGACACTAAAAAATTTTCAAATGATGATTCCACCAACTCTAGCAACTCCCCAACCAATTGAGTCTGTTTCACGGTGGACCAGACTCTAATTCTCGCAGGAGGCTCAGGATAGTGTGATTTTAGCGCCCTTCCTTTTGAAGAGAATTTTCCCCGCAACCTGTCGCTATAAAAACCACACGTTCTCAACATTCTGTTCTGCAGCCCTTTAAACTAATACGTGAGTAGACTCGGCGATGGTTGAAATGCTGGTCTGGAAACACACTGACTCCACAATAAATTTTATTTGATGCGATACTTTAAAGTGTATATATATATATATTATATATAATATATATATATATATATATATAATATTATATATATATATATAATATATATATATATATATATATATATATATATATATATATATATATTATATATATATATATATATATTATATATATATTATATAATATATATATATATATATATATATATATATATATATATATATATATATATATATATATATAAAGGATGTACCGAATATTCGGTAAAAAATGAGGATACTCGTTATTCAGCCGAATATGTTTTTAACCGAATATCGAATACTTGATAATTAAGGTAAATAACTTGACTTTGAAAATGGAACTTAAAATATATTTTTTTATTTCAAAGAATAATTACAAACAAATCCAACTTTGGTATAATGATATTAATAAATAATAACCTTACAAAAAAGGAACAAGCAGTAATAATAATTATCGCAAAAACACGAAACTTAATAATTGAAATTTAAGACAAGTAGAGTACCGTGTACAAAAATTAGTCGTTCAGCTACATCACGAGCTAAACGATTATGTACATCGGTAATTACATTTTTCGTAGAACTAAACAGCAGTTCATTTCGTACGCTTCTGGGTGCCGAAGCGAGATATTTGCGAGAAAGTGCTAATAGTTTCGGGAATCTTTCGCCATTGTGGCACCACCAATCAAGAGGGTTCGTGTCGCGACTGAATTGATGTCTAATTCTTTTTGACAACTTTGTTGGCTACTTTTGATAGGTGGAGGCACATGCGATTGCGAAGACGTAGCAACCTCATCGAATAACTCCATAAGACAATCTTCGGTTTCTTTTTCGAAGGTTCTTGATCTTCTGGTGAAATAAAAGCAGTTGCTTCATCGCCACGAGTTATATTACGTGTAGGAATAGCATTAGGTGATAGAGACATAACGATTATCTCATTTTTTACGAGCTTAGGCACCGTAATACGAGCAAATTTGAAACGAAGATCTAAAACCTGAGCAATCATGCATGTAATGTCTGTCTTCTTCTGCTTGAAGCGATTCTGTAAATTTTCTATAAATCTTTTTCCAAAGTATGAATTATCATTTCTGTTACGCAAAAATACCACGAGACCCGTTACACCGGGAGACACCATGGAAAACCACGAAGAATCAGAGGAAAAGTCATTCGTTAATTCTTCGCATGGGCTAAGTAGCTTTACAATAAACTGAATAAGAGCTCACTGATGGTTATTGAGGGTTGGTACGTCATAGTCCGAGGTGCATGCAACAATTGCAGGATTTTGTTGAATAAGTCACTGTAGCATATAGAATATAGAGTTCCATCGGGTGATGACGTCTCTTGTAAGTTTGTTTTTGGGTAAATTATGTTGCTTCTGGATTCCCTCAAGTGTCACAGGGTAGAGATGAATGATTAAAATGTGAACAAATTCAGCGAGCAATTGCACGCATATCTGAAACAGACTTCTGGCTAAGAAGGACTTCATTAACTTCCAAGTGCTAAAGTATGATTCGCACAAGCAACAGAAGTCATTTTAAGAACGCGAACAATTTTAGTAATATTACGGCTATTGTCGGGCACAACTACGGTTCTATTGACCATTCTTCCAATAAAGAAGTCAATGCAGCTGCAATGTTTTCATGAGTATGGGGGAACCCGGTAGATTTTTGGTAGCTTAAACATATTACTTTTAGTCACATTTACTGTTAATTCTACGGCTCTCAAAATGATAAAGGCTTAAATTTTTTAAATTCAGGCCTAATAATCCAAATAAAAATAATATTCGGTATTCGACCGAATAGTTTTGCGCCGAATATTCGGTGAATTTTAGGCTTCCGTAATTCACTTATATATACAGGGTGTCCCCAAAAAAACTATATACTCTTTATAGCATCATATATTTTATAATTTAAAAAAACAACAACAATATATTGTTATAGCAATTGCCAATGAAAGGTAAATTAGTAACCTAAGTGAACAAAATGTTATAGCGAGTTGTTTGCATATAAAATTTAATTGACTACGCCAAGTGCTCAAAATGTTCTCCGGCGGCATGAATGCACTTTCAATACAACAAAATCGTGTGGTCTGATGAAGCTACCTTCAAGCTGAATGGCACAGTAAATCGACACAACTGCAGGTACTGGTAACTTTGATAATTCACACGTTTATGTGGATAAACATGTTAATTTTACCCAGGATTAACAGCATGTGTGGTTTATCATCCAGGGGTTTGGTTGGACCATTTTTCTTTAATGGGACAGTTACCGGTGCCGCATATCTCGACATGCTGCGGACAGAAATTATACCTGCAGTTCGGAAGTTGTTTGGAAACGACGACTTTTACTTTCAACAAGATGGAGCCCCCCCCCCTCATTATCATTGTGATGTCAGAAGGTACCTCGATGAAACGTTGCCTAACCGTTGGATAGGACGAAGAGGAAGCGTCGAGTATCCTCCACGTTCACCGGACTTGACTCCACTTGATTTTTACTTGTGGGGCTACCTGAAGGATGCAGTTTATGGTACAAGACCCGCAACACTCGAACACCTTAAGGATGCAATTAGGGAAAAGTGCGGGACCATCACAGCATCCACATTAGTCGATGTCTGCGAATCAGTTAGTCGACGCATTCAAAAGTGCATTCATGCCGCCGGAGAACATTTTGAGCACTTGGCGACTTGGCGTAGTTAATTAAATTTTATATGCAAACAACTCGCTATAACATTTTGATCACTTAGATTACTAATTTACATTTCATTGGCAATTGCTATAACAATATATTGTTTGGTTTTTTTAAATTATAAAATATATGATGCTATAAAGATTATATAGTTTTTTTGGGACATCATATACGTTATATATATATATATATTATACCTTTCAAAGGTTCCGCGCGATGATTCCTCATTTCACGAAGGTCAAGCTTGTCGCCCCCTCCTCTCGAGTTGGACTGGTGAAGTAATGAGTTGGTTTCTTGTACTGTCCACCTCACATAGCCAGGTACACCCGGCTCATCGTGGATTTTTCTGATGCCAGGCGTCTAATCTTCTTTTGAAGATGTCCACTGCAACACTATTCGTGCTCCTTGAGTCTTTGGGCAGCTGATTAAACAGTTTTGGTCCTCTCACAACAAAACTATCTTCTTTCAGGGTTAAGGATGTTCCCTGTCTCGCCTTTAATTTGGGAACACGACACAGTCTTCCTTTTCTACTTTCCACCGTTGTTTGGGTTACAGGGTTCAGAGTAAGATGAGGGACTAGTTTCTCCATTAAAGTGTAAATAATGCTCTCTCTCTCTCTCTTCTCCTTTCCAGTGAATATAGGTTTAGTTCGCGTAACATTTCCCAGTAATTTAGTTCTCTCTCTCTCTCTCTCTCTCTCTCTCTCTCTCTATATATTATATACACACACACACACACACTTACTTGAGGCGAGTTTGAACGATGGTTCAGGATCGACCTCCGGTCGGCCCCTCTGCAGCATCCCGCCTCATTTGTGGGATATGGTGAAGGAGGGAATTGCTGTCTGATCTTCTCATGCCCTTGTAGCCAGCCACGCATGGATGGTCAGGACTTTGCACAATAATCTGTCCAGCTGGTTCTTCAAGTTATTCAGGTCGGTGTGCTGGAGATTCATTACTTCATTTGGTAGGACATCGAAAAGCTTTGGGCCTCGTATTGTGAGGGTATTTTTCATCCTCGTTTTCATGGCCCCTTGTCCCACTGCAGCTGGGACCGTACAAAATCTGCCTCTTCTCTCATTCCAGTTTGTTTCTATTTCATTTCTAAGGTTAGGGACAGAGCCCTCAAGTATTTTCCATATGTATATTATTGTGTACCGCTCGCGCCTTCTTTCGATAGAGTAGAGTTCCAGGGATTGTAGTCGAGACCAGTAGGCTTCACCTTCCGTTTCCTCTATCTTAGACGTAAAAGTTCTTTGTATACCTTCAATGTTCGCAGTCTCATTTTCTGTCTGGGCTTGTGAGTACTGAGCAATACTCAATTATTTATTGGTAGGACTAGGCTCTTCCATAATTTAGCATGATGTTTGCTTTTCTGCTGCGGAAACTCCTCCAGATGATTTCCATTATTTTTCTAGCCGTTGTAATTTTGATGATGATGTGCTCTCTGAATTTTGTATCCGACGACATTATTACTCCCAGATCCCTGACTTGTAGATTTGGTGTTATCTGTTTGTCTTGCAGAGTTTTATACCTTTTATTCTGCAGCTCCTTGTTATTACTATATCTTAGAAGTTGGAATTTTTCTTCGTTAACTTCATATTGTTGTCTTCCGCCCACTGGAATAATGTTTCAATGTCGTTTTGTAATTTTCTTATGTCACCTTCGTTCAATATTTCCTTACATATCTTTGTGTCATCTGCGAAGCATGATACAATACTCTCCTTAATATCTGCATCAATATTTGCAATTATTATTATGAACAGCAAGGGAGCTAATACTGTCCCTTGTGAGGCAGAGCTCACGACTTCCGAGATTTCCGATTTAACTCCGTTTACCACCACGCTGTGTTCTTTGCGTCAAGAAATTAAATATCTACCTTCCTAGTTTTCCAGTAATTCCTGTATTCTTATGTTTGTGTGCTATGATTCCATGGTCACATTTATCGAAGGCTTTAGCAAAGTCCGTATATATTACATCTATGTTTTGTCCTCGACACAATGTTTCCAATATTTTCTCCTGGTGGTCTAGTAGCTGTGATAGGCATGATCTTCCAGCCCCGAAGCCATGTTGATTTGGGTTGCACAAGTCTTTTTCTTGTAGGTAGTAGGTAGTTTTGCCTCTAATTTATGTTCAAAACACTTTATAATGTGTGAGGTGAGAGCCACTGGCCGATAATTCTTGGGCATTGCTCTGTTACCACCTTTAAATAGAGGGGGGGGGGCAATGTTCGCTTTCTTTAAGGGGAGTGGAATTTGTCCTGTGTCGAGTGATATATACATATATCTATCTAACTGATATTCGACGAATTAGTGGTGAAAGATATACTTTCCGACAAGATGGAGCCCCTGCTCACAGAGCACGCCAAACTGTCACATTTCTTGAGAACGAAACACCAGATTTTATCGAACCCAGTATGTGGCCGGCTAGTAGCTCCAAATCTTTCACCACTAGATTATGGTGTTTGGCAAGCCTTGAAGTCCGAAGTTTACATCCCTGGTACCAATATAAGAGACATAGATGAACTACACGAAAGAATTCTGCTCGTCTGGGAGAAGGTGTCTCAACGATATGTAAACCGGTGTATTGATCAGTGGCGTCCACGTTTGGAGGCCTGCGTTGAGCAGGAAGGGAGACACATCGAGCAACTTCTCAATTAAGACGAACAACGTGCTAAGGTAAGCATCTATGAAGTTTGGGAGCTCTAGTGCCCTTACTTTTTTTAATATAACAGTTTACCTCTAAGGGGTCACTTTTTTTTTTACCTACCCTGTATATAGAGAGATCACCAACCGGTGTAAAAGTTGCAATAAAATCTGCTAATGACTTTAATAATTTTCTAATGCAAATGAATTTTGACCCAAATAACTTTAGTCTGCGTCCCAATTAATTCAAACGTTCACCCACAGACCACACCAATAGATTTCCAAGTAATAATAATTAATGATAATCATACGAGCATATTCTATTGTTTATTACTATATGTTTTAAAGTAAGAACCCCTTAGTATTTACAATTGTTCATTTACTTGGTCCATTGTTGCTATAATTGGCATATCTATAAAAATTAATAATACAAAAAATATGATACAAGGAATACGAGTATATGTATTATTAATTGGTCAATATCGATTGATTAATCATTTAATTAATTATTGATAAATAATTGATGATAACACGAGTATATTATATTAACTTTATTTCCGCCATTGTGGCTATGGTTGTTATATTTATTGCTATCATTATTGCTTTGCTGCTGTCCTACTTAATGAAAATTTAGAGTTGGCTCGCCATAAACTAACTGAATTTGCCTGATAAGCTTCTAAATGTTTAGTTTTCTATCTGATCAAAATCACCGCCAAGCCAGTGATTTACTCATAACCTACCATAAACTATAACTGAGCTTGTCAGATGCAACTTGTCAATTTTTATCATTTACTATCATGACTTCAGTATGTTTACCATTACTATTTTTACTTACTATATTATTATTATTACCTATAATTTTTTATAAGTTATCGCTATCCATTATGATTACTATTATTGTTATTAATTAGACAACTATTATTTTATGATAGTATCATTTTCATTTGCTCGTGTGGCAGGGTTGGCAAAAACTTTGGTTTAAAAAAAAAAAAAAAAAAAAAAAGTTTTTTGATTTGATGGGTTGAAATTTTTTTTTAGAAAGGTTCGATAATTATGTAGTGCCTAATATATCTATTATTTTATTAATTTATTTAATCTACAATATATATATTAAAAAGACATCTTTATTCCACAGAAAGTTCAGATATGAGAGATAATAATGACATATTAGAATTTTCTCCATTTTAATTTTAGATCTTTCCTTTATTTCTTAACAGCAGATTTCAGCTTTATTTAGACCTAACTCAAATTTTAATTTTTAAGATGCCAAACTCCGAGTTATAGAGGTGGAAGATCTAAAGCTAGCGAATGGGACGAGGTGACTTTATTAAGTGATCAGCCTACTAGATTACTATGCAATTATTGCAAAGAAAGTATCACTCGAAAAATTGAGTGTGTGAAACATCATCTAGAGAAATGCAGTAAAAGAAAAGTGGAATGTTTTGAAAATGAGGCAAGAGGTATGTCGAGACTCGAATTTGGAGCATCAGTTGAAACTGAATTCACTTCTCCAACTTTGCTTCTGGCAAAGATGATCCAAAGATTATAAGTGAAAATGTGCCTGAAATGAGTGACACCAGTGCGGGTTCTTCATCATCCACATTCTTGTCATTCAACACCAATAAAGCATAAAAGGCAAAGATCAATTACACCATTTGTGGTAAGAACGACTGTGGACCAAAAGGAAGAATTAGATTTACGAGTTGCGAGGTTCTTTTTTTCAGCTAACATACCCTTCAACGTTTTAGAAAATAAAGAATTTATAAAATTAATCAAAGGTCTAAGATCAGGATATGAACCACCAAACGGGAAAAGGTTGGCATCTGATCTGTTAATAAAAGTTAATGATGAAGTAATCCATGAAATAAAGAATGACCTTAATCTTGATGATTGTACCATTACCCTTATACAAGATGGCTGAAGTTCAGTAGGTAATGATCCTATTATTGCGCACAATATTCATAATGGAAAAAAGCCATATCTGGTTTCGGCAGTAGATGCTGGAAGTACAAAAAAGACAGCAGAATATTGTGCTGGGTTTTTGGTCTTGGGTTTTTGGGTACCAACCCTGTCGTGTGGCTACTGTCGGAAGACCCCAATCAATATATGATTCCCAAACAGAAAAGTGCTTTACTGCATACTTCATTTGTAACATCCTGCCCAAATTTTCCTTTCCTTTTCAGCTTCCTAAAAGTTTTATTGCTCTCTTTTCCTAGTCGAATTCCCAACTACAGTGACGCTCATAAGTATTCATATAGAGAAATATTTCAGTTATATTCGTCCTTATCTTTTGTTCCACGCATAGGATATAGTTAGGAAAAGTTGATCTTTTGTTTAACAAATAAAAAAAATTTAGTTCAACTCCAACATAAATTATGATTTAAAACATCAAAGAATTTGAGGAAAACAAAAAGTCAAAATGCAAAATTTTTCGTACATTTATTTAAAAATTATTTAATACTTTGTCTGTGTGCACTTGAAGCTTGAAGAATTTACAATTTTTATCAGTATTTGACTGTTCACTGATTAGAGACTGTTGGCAATTCTGAATTCTAGAATTTTCTGTTAATCTTCATGGAAGACGGATGAATGTACGAGAGTAATTCAATAAGTATCCGCACTTTTTATTTTCACATCTGATAGATTATAAACACATCACTTCTCAACATAGTCTCCCTGTTTCTCAAAACACTTAGTCCAGCGATATACAAGCTTCCTAATTCCATCACAAAAGAATGTTTTTAGCTGTGTGCGTAGCCAGTCATGTACCGCCTCCTTCAGGTCATCATCGCCTTGGAATCGCTGACCTCTCAAAACGTCTTTTAGTGGTCCAAAGGGGTAAAAATCCGAAGGTGCCAGGTCTGGACTGTAGGCTGGATGGTTGAGAACTTCAAATTTAAGTTCTTGAAGGCATTTTCTAGTCTGTGCAGCGGTATGAGGGCGCGCATTGTCGTGTAACAGAATAACACCTTCCGACAATCTTCCTCTCCGTTTTGTGCGAATTGCTCGCTTTAACTCATTCCGAAGCATGTCAGAATACGATGCACTTGTTACTGTAGTTCCACGCTCTAGATAATGTTCAAGGATAGGGCCTCGTGTATTCCAAAACAGTGTTAGCATAACTTTACCTGCTGATGGCTGCGCTTTGAACTTCCTCGCGACGGGAGATGTTGGATGCTTCCATTGCATGCTCTGTCGTTTGCTTTCTGGTTCATAGTGATGGATCCAGGTTTCATCTCCAGTGATAATACACTCCAAAAAGTTTTCACTATTATGATACCACGCCAAAAGACGAGAGCAGACGTCCATACGATTAAGCTTGTGCTCTTCTGTCAACTGGCAATGATGAAGGAGGCGGTGCATGACTGGCTACGTACACAGCCAAAAACATTCTTTTGTGATGGCATTAGGAAGCTTGTAGATCGCTGGACTAAGTGTATTGAGAAGCAGAGAGACTATGTTGAGAAGTGATGTGCTTATAATCTATCAGATATGAAAATAAAATTGTGAAAATAAAAAGTGCGGATACTTATTGAATTACCCTCGTACGAGTCATAAGTAAGTAATGGGTGGTCGTCGTGTTTAATACAAAGTATTAAACAATTTTCTAAGTAATTGTACAAAAACTTTTGCATTTAACTTTTTTATCCTCCTCAAATTCTTTTAATTTTATGTTTTACATTATATGTTGAAGTTGAACTAATTTTTTTGTTTGTTAAATTTGTCCAAACGAACGCTAAACTTTTCATAACTATATCCTATGCATGGAACAAAAAATAAGGACTAATATAACTGAAATATTTTTTGTACGAATACTTATGAACGCCACTGTATGTCTCGTACTTCCATGAAAGAGCTTCTGAGCATTTTAGAACTTTTACGAGATAAACACGAAGGCGATGATGAAATTTTTAATCTGTCACATATTGTCTTCGAGTGTGTTTATTACGATATAAATGACATAGGTTCCCACCATCTAAATTTCAATAATAAGTTTATGATACTAACTCTAAACATTAAAGAACACCACCTGCTAATTTTAAAGAGCTACAAAACTCGTTACATTTAGTCGGAACACGATTCTCTTATCATAGTCCTCGCGGAAACACACAAGAGAAACAACTAAAGACTTATACCCCTTTCAGACATATCGTGACGGCAGAAAAGAAGTAGGGAGAGGTTCAATTTATATAAGTAAATCCATTCTACACAAAGCACTGATCTTACATTAATGTTCGACTCTACTGAAACGCGCCCCGTAAATATAAACCTGAAAAGTACTTATTTAAATATAATTGATATCTACCGGCCTCCAGATGGAAGTTTTATTAATTTCCTGGAGGATAGTGACTATTTCAAATCATAATAATATAAAACAGCATAAAGCAATCTTCCCGGCCGACTTGAATTCTGTTATCTTAAAATGTAATAAACAGTTAAACACAGAGACCCTAAAAAACTCAAGCAGAATGGTAACATATGGCTTCTGCCCAGCATTACGCGAGCTACACGCGTTACGACTCCTATGGAGCACTCGATCTTAATAGACCATATATGGTGTAAGGGTTATTTGAACCATACAACCAGTATATTTCTACTGGGGATCTCTGACCATTTCGGCCGTTTCTTAGCGTTAAATGGAGGTTATAAAATCCCGGAGACAGACCGCGTAAAAATAAGAGAAAAATAAATGAAAATTTAGGTCTGAAACAGAAATTAAACAACAGATTATAGGTCTGAAGTCGTCGAAGGGGATAGACGACATAAATGAAAAAATTTATTAAATTCTATACGATACATTCAACGAGCTTTGTCCCGTGACTACTATAAACACGACCCACAAAAGGTAAAATAAACCATGGTTACAGAAACTTCTCCTAAAAGCTATACGGCAAAAACATTTAATCTATAAACACGCCAAGAAAGGGACAATATCCCCGAAGAAACTTACACCAATTCCAGATACAAACTAAATACCCTAATCAAGAAAGCAAAATCAGAGTACTACAGCAATAAATTTGAGGAATACAATTACAAAGGGGATTCTAAGAGAAACAATGGAAACTTACCAGTGAAACTCTACATAGGGAGAACTAAGATTGGAAGGGCTCTGGCTCCGGAGCTAGGAGCCAGATCCAAGATTCGGAGCCGGGATTGTGGAGTCGAAGCAGAGCTGGAGCCAGACTTATCGGAGAGATTCGGAACTTGGAGCTGGAGCTGAAGCCTGGAGCTGCTCCATTTACAGTAAGAGTGAATATTAGCAAATTTAGGGGATGGGAGCTGATCACTAACGATTCGTGTTTTGAACGGTTTAACGTTGAAGTTGTTAACAAACCGGACCGCTGATGTTGAGTGTACGAATGTGTGTATAGTATTTTTTAATCGTAATATAGTGTCGTGGCCGTACCAGTTTGCCAAGTATGGATAGTAGTAAATCGTACGGTTACGAGAAAAAGACACGTTTTAAATAAAAGATTAGAATGTCATAAAAAGCAGGTACTTTTGAGCACCCTAAAACCATTACTCTGACCAACTAAAATTCAAGCTGCATGAACGCTGCAAGCACTTAGTACTTATTAGAAACTATCACATTTACAATTCAGAGAATTATGCAAATTGCAACTACTCACAACTATGTACCACCATTACTAGCCTTAATGAATTTGCTATCCTACTGTGCATTTAGTTTTTGTATCTTAAGAGCTGTAGCGCGATAAAAAGACGCTAAAGTATCAGTCCGGAACAAGAACGTACTATGGAGCAACCTTGATATAAAGCTGGGGTTAGTGGAGCAGCTCTGGAGCTGGAACTGGGGGTCATTATCGGCTCTGGAGCTTGCCTGGAGCAGGAGCTAAGTCACTGGAGCACTTTGGGGCTGGGAGCCAGCAAACTCGGAGCACTGTCAACCCTAGGGAGAACGAACAAAGTTGTTTTCCCACAAATATAACAACAAATAATACCACTTTTAATGAACCATTAGATATAGTCAATCATCTAAATAAGTACTTTGCTACCGTCGGAAAAAATAGATGATCTCAAAGCGCCTTCGACACGCAGCTACAAAGAATATCTTGATAATCCCCAGTTCAAAATTTTCTCCTCTTCAATCCCTCCAAAAGATGTCAAAACGGCTATTTCTACCCTTAAAAACAAATCATGCCATGTCGATTCTATTCCAAATGCTGTCTTTAAACATTACTCAAACTCTCTCTTTCTCTCTTATCTCTCTTTATCAATATTATTCAACTCATCTCTCCGTCATGGTATTTTCATTGACGTACTTAAAAAAGCACGAGTTTGTTCAATATTCAAATCAGGAGACAAATCACTACCTTCGAACTATCGACTTATATCCATATTACCTCCGTTAGGAAAAATATTTGAAAAACCTGTCTACACGTAGCTCTCGAAATATTCCGAGGAAAATAGCCTCATATCGAGGTATAAATTTGGTTTTAGGGAGGGCCATAAAACAAGCGACGCGATTTCAGCGTTATTATACGTGCTATATGAAAACCTTAATAAGAAAGCGTCTTCTGTCCTCTTGCTTATGGACCTATCAAAAGCCTTTCATACAATCTCTCACGACATACTCAATTATAAATTCTCTCATTATGGCATAAATAGCGTTGCTCTAAATTGGTTTAAATCATATCTATACAACAGAATCCAACCGCCGAAGCCAACATCACCGCCGAACTAAAAATCACGCATGGAGTTCCGCAAGGAAGCATTTTGGGTCCCCTACTATTTCTGATTTACATAAATGACTTTCACAAAACTCATAACGGGAAAGGCTTCCAATATGCGGATGACATCTCCCTGATATATTCAGGCAGTTATCTCAAATCCCCTAACGAAAGAGTAAATAGAGACATCGCGAGAGTATGCGACTGGCTGAAAACCTAAAAATTATCCTTTACCCTTTAAGACTTAAATACGTACGACGTACGAATGATCATCACAGACTAACTACGTACGCCGTACGATCTTAATTTTCACGCCCACATTTGAATGACCGTAAAAGAACGCAGTCTGGAACATACTATACATTCCGCTCGCATATGCAGCACCGAGTGAGTTAAATAAAAACAAAACCTACCTCTTAAACACAAAAAATAAATTAATACCAGACTTCCATATTAATGTCGACTCGCACTCGATATCGCGTGTCACTGAACAGAAATTATTAGTTGTGACTGACGACAAATTATCGAAATTCTCGTTTATATTAACAAAATCACATTTCCTTCCACAAATACTCTTAAAACGCTATATACTTCTCTCTAGTTTATCCACATCTCGCGTGCAATATTACTACATACGAGTGTGTACGTGAATACATCATGAACTCTTTAATCATAAACTAGAAGAGAATTATTAGAAAAATAAACAAAAGTGATTATGTTCATACATCAGGAATCTTCAAGCAACTACGTATTATTAAAATTTAAAGACATTTGAAATACAGATGCGCTCCATAATGTTCAGAGTTACAAAACAATCTGCTCCGACCATATTAATCGAGAATATAATGAACAATCAGATACGTCACGAACATCATCAAACAAGGTATATGGAGAGTGAATATATCTCAAAGGCAAACTATATATTCTTCAATGTAGTAGAAATTCTTACACTTACTTAGTAGTGTAATTATGGAACAATCAACGGAATGAATTAAAAACAATTAATGCTCTATCATCTTTCATAAAGCGAATAAAACTGAACAAATTCCAGTTATTGAAGACTCCTTTCTAAAATTCTCATTATCCTTCTTCTAAAAATCTCTCCTATCACATTTCATTGTACTAAGCGTCTAATAAAAGTATATGTCCTTTTAAGTACATGTCCCGTAAGTTACTTACAATTTTATACTGGTTTCATCATTCGTTGCATTTCGCTCCTAAATATACTGTAATTATATGTCGTAGTCTGTAAGTTCCCTTCAGTCTTTTAAGTCTATTATGAAAATGTATGAAAATGTATAAAAATCTTGTAATCATATCTATTATATAATTATTATTATAATAATTATGTGTAATTAGTAGATTTCGGCTTGTAAAGCGTGCACGCTTGGCTGAAGGCAGTTTACAACTGTATTCAGCATCTGTAACTCTGAATAATAAAATTATACTACGAATCCATCGGCCCGGGGTTCGAGACCCGACGGCAGCCGGCGTGCAGCAAAACCCAGCTGTTCATCCTTCCACACAATAAAGAAAGTGGTTGGTAGATAAATGGGTACCCTAGGTGGCCTAGTAGTTAAGACGCTGGGCTGCTGACGGGGCGTGGTTCGGATTCCACGTTAAACTGTAGGTCTAAGTTGGAGTGAAAAGCTTGACCTTCGTCAGAATGAACAATTCGGGCGGAAGCTAACCAAAGGTCATCTATGAAAACTGTATACATTTGTAAAAAAAAATTACATATGTACGAGTATGTATAATATATATATATATATATAATATATATATATATATATACAGGGTGGGCCGTAAGTTTCCATACATAGGAAAAATTAAACGTTTGTTTTTATGTTACTGATGAAGCAAATTTTTACGTCAATGGAGAGGTTAATCGGCAAAACATACGTTATTGGAGTAATGCTAACCCTAACTGGCTGAGTCCGACGAAGATGCAAGGTGCCGGTAAAGTGATGGTGTGGGCCGGGATATGGGGTGACAGAATTATTGGACCAATTTTTGTCAGTGGAAATCTTAATGCCGAAAGGTATCTTAACATGTTGCAAGAAGAGATTTTCCCATCCCTGCTAAACGAGGAAGGTAACTTCCCAGTTTACTTCCAGCAAGATGGAGCTCCACCTCATTATGGTCTTCACGTGCGTCGGTATTTGGATCAGCAGTTTCCGGATGCTTGGATTGGTCGGCGTGGTCCTGTGGAGTGGCCTCCCAGATCCCCAGATCTCACCCCCCTTGATTTCTATCTTTGGGGGCACTTGAAGGCCATGGTGTATCAGGAAAAGATACGAGACATAAATCATCTAAAGGAACGTATCACCAACGCCATTACAAGCATAACGTCAACTGTGCTAATGCGTGTTCATCAACAGTGGGGAACACGTATTGAAATGTGTTTTCAAAACAATGGCAACCATGTAGAGCATATTATATAAATAAAAATGGTTGTCCATAAAAAAATGTTTATTTTTCCTATGTATGGAAACTTACGGCCCACCCTGTGTGTATATATATATATATATATATATATATATATATATATTATATATATATATCGTATATATATAATAATAAAAAAAATAATGAAGTTTCAGCTACATCTTCCTCCTGATGTACACCCTACCTATAAAACCAGAGATACCTTCAATACAAACTAACAAGAATCGATTTTATTCAATTTGGCTCTATTGTATGATATTATTTCAGTATATGATTACTTTTTCCTTTGTGGATACGTTAAAGATCTTATTTGTTTTGAGAAAGTGAATAATTTGGAATCGTTGAAAAGGAAGATAACATCAGCCATCAACACAGTGTCGCCTGTGATATTAGGACGGGTACGGGTTGAAATAAACTATCGATTAGATGTTAGTCGAGCCACCAATGGGCACATGTCGTTTTAATTATAAACTTGCATAAAATGTAAGGTATTGTGATGTATTTTAAAACATACTGCATTAATTTGTATCGTCTACATCATGAAATATAGCGTTATAATAAAGGGAAAAAATCGCGCGCGCGCAAAATATAGAGTATATATATTATGGAGAAAAAAGGGGCCAAGGGCGGCCGCCGCAAAAAAGGCCCTCCTTATAAGAGAGCCAAAATCAAGGTCTCCGAGGCTGACAATGCCATTTTCTTTGTATGTATATAAATTTGGAAAAGCTTGTGTAGTGTATAAAATCTGGGTGGTTAGAAATTACGAAGCTCTCGCGCGGACTTGATCTTACGACCTCCCAATCAGCAGGCCAACGTCTTAACCACAAGGCTATCCAGGGTACCCATTTATCTACCTACCAATTTTTATTGTGTGGAAGGATGAACAGCTGGGTTTTGCTACGCGCCGCATGCCGTCACCGGGTCTCGATTCCGGGGCCGATGAATTCGTAGTCGGCGATGCTAACCACACCACCAACGAGGCGCATATATATATATATATATATATAATATATATATATATTATATATATATATATATATATATATATATATATTACAAACCATACAATCAACTTACCAATTAATCCAGTACATATTCAAATTGCATTCCATGTAGCCGTTGACACATTTCTATTTGTTTTTCTCGTTCAACTCTGTTATATCTTATTTCCCTATGAGAACGAACTTTTGTTACACCCTGTATCCTGTATCATTTGTAATTACAATTTATATATTGAATAAAATTACACACGAATTTTGTGTATATTCAAAATATGAGAGTTTACGAGAACTTACTGATCTAGCCGCCACTTCAGTTCCCTATCATTTCAGGTACTCAAAACTGAGAATCCGGAATACTGTTGTTACGCTTTAAGTCGCCAGCTTGTCTTCCTTTTATATTAAGAGACTGTCTCACTCTTAGACTAATGCAAACTATTTCAATATTCTAACCAAATGAACTTTCTCATGAAATGACCCCAAGTATGAATTTACCGTTTCCATTGTAACTTGAGTCTGTTCCATAATGATTCAAGTGGACTTTTTTGCTGCATTTTTATCAAACGTAACTGTAAGGTCCACTTTTATTGACGCCAAGTTTAAGATCCGCCATATTCCAACTCGTGCTTCAGTCTTGAAGCCAGAACTAGGTTGCAAACCCCAGTTTGGTTACACTTTGACAAAACTCACGAGAAATGGCTATTAAATAGTTTATAAGTATCCAAAACATTCAAGTGTGATGGGTTTGTAACATTTTGTTTTTCATGTTTTACAATTATTATTTACAAAACAATGAACCTACATCGAGACGACGTTGCAACATCGCTTCCCCTTCGATCAACGAGGTTAAACAACGTTAGGTGCGCTCAACAGTTGAATGGGTGGTTTCTTTATATATACAGAAATAGTAACTTCGTCTAACGAAAAGAAGGTACCTCCCGATCACCCATTCATTATTGAAATGAGAAGCCACTGCCGCTACGAATTTCGTTAAGCACTGTGTTTACGCCAATGAATGCCAGCCACACCCAAATTGATGACAACACACATTTGTACGACAAACGGAACAAGAATTTCGAACACTATGATAAGACTGATGGGCATCCAATCCATCCACCATTTTCAGTTGGGGATCTTTTCCGTTTGACTGCCGCCATCGAAACATAATTAAACTTTTTGTATTTTTCGCAGGATTCACTCAAAATGGCTGTAGAATTTAATTTGAAATGGTTTTCGCAAAATCTACAGTGTACGGAATTTGCTATAAAGTTTCTACAAGAATATGGAATAATACCGGAAAAGAAGTTGTGCAGTAAAAAGCATGAAATGGCTATTGATTATAAGAGGTGTCTGTGGAGGTGCCATAAGAGATCCTGCAGAAACGAAATCAACGTGAGCAAGAACACATGGCTAGAAGGATCTACTCTGCCTCTGAATAAAATAATTGAGTTCATATATGCATGGACAAAAGAATACAAAAGCGTGAAATTCTGCAAAGAAGAAATGAACCTCTATCATAATACCGTCGTGGACTACTACAATAATTATCTAAGAGAGGTAATTATATTTTAATACAAAGAACGTAACGTAACGTAACGTAATATTATTACTTTCTTTTCTCAGGTCTGTGCAAATGAAATTCTGAAGAATCCAATCAAGATTGGTGGCCCAAACTGCACAGTAGAAATTGATGAAACTGTGTACGCAAAACGAAAGTACAACATAGGAAGAATGCTGCCAGAACAATGGGTGTTCGGGGGAATTTGCAGGGAGACATGTGAAATTTTCCTCTATGCCGTAGACCGGAGGAATAGAGAAACTCTGGAAGGTTGCATTAAAGCCAACATTCTTCCAAGGACTACGATCATGAGCGACATGTGGAAAGCATATGCTAATATTGAGTCAATCCCTGGCTATAATTTCAAACATTTCACAGTAAACCACAGTGAAAACTTTGTCGACCGTGCTACCGGTGCTCACACACAGCAGATTGAAAGTACTTGGAATGTGCTTAAACGACGCAACAAGAGGCACTGTGGCACCAATCGCGGCATGATCGACGGCTACCTCTGCGAGTTCCTTTGGCGTCGACGACACCAGAACGAAGATCTCTTAAAAGTATTGCTAAAAAGTATTGCAGACTTTTCTGAGTAATAAAAAAAAGTTTAATTATGTTTCAGTGACGGAAGTCAAACGGAAAAGACCCTCAGTTCGTTATGAACACTGAAAAGAAACCTTGAAACGACAATCAAAAGAAAACATCATTACCAACTCGGCTTCATTTGAAGGGAAACAATTCCAAGGACGACTGGACTAAACACTGATAATAATGGTCCGCTTAAAAAGAGGAAAAGTTTAAATGTGTACGAGGACACACTATCTATCTATATATCTAAAGATGGATGGATAGATAGCTTGAACAATTATTAGTCCCTTTGATAAGAAAAGAAATCCACAAGTTTGTGCAACATCACCACCATCGGGGCAGAACAAGGGCAGTAGGTTCATAAAGCGCGGCATCAAGGGTGTGGTGGCGGTGGTCGTGGTCAGGGAGGGGAAAAGTGGGATATAAAAGGGGGGGTTGGGGTAAAAAGAAATAATTACGATGCAAGAGGATCATAACTCATTGGAATGAGGAAGACATTGCGAACATAAATGGCGAAATGAGGAGCGTAATGTCAACCTCGAAATTGATTTATGAACCGAATCTTCCCTTTAGCCGCTTATCTGTCTTCCTGCTGTTCCTTGTCTCCAATCGTTATCGTCTCAAAACACAATTTTAAGACATTATTTTCATTTTAAATTAGTCATCTTTATCCGGTGTGTGTGTGTGTGTGTGTGTGTGTGTGTGTGTGTGTGGTGTGTGTGTGTGTGTGTGTGTGTGACTCCAGATTCCTGGGATCTTGGGAGCATTGCTCCAGTAAATTTGACCATGAGAAAAAGTAAATTTGGGTTTGGGTTTTGTTCATCCGCTAGACGTTATGCAATTTTTTTGCGTATACGTTCTTGTACAAACCAATTTTTTTAAATTACAAATTTAGTTATTTTAAGTTTAGTTGGTAATTCCATATTTAACAATTATTTATTTTTTTTGTTAAGCTTCAATGTTTTGATAATTAAAATTTTATTAAAATGAATATTTTTTTAATATAAAATTATCAGGATTGGACTATGTTCCATTGATCTTGGCCAGGTTTGATAAATTGGCCAGATAATTACTTGTGCGGTTTTAAGTAATCCACCATGACTCTAGAATTGAAAAGTTTAGTTAAGTTTAAACTTACTTTTACTTACTTTAACTTACCTACTTTTACTAAGTTTAAAGCACTTACTTTTACTTACTTTCATTGTACTATATTTACTTACTTTTACTCACTTTTACCATACTATATTTACTAACTTTTACTTATTTTGTATTTTTTCAGGTAGTCAATAATCAATAATGGATCCTAATATTGATGAAGTTGGAGAGAAAAGTGAGGGTGTTAAAAGGGGTTACTTTTGTGGTCAATGCAAGAACAAATATTCAAAGAAGCAAAACTGGGAGGAACATTTTAATTCCAAAAAAAAAATATTTGTTACAATACAAGAGGTCCCAGAGTTTGGGCCCACAGCTTAGATATTGCAGTAAAGAAATACCAGGATGAAGTGCAGCAAAGAGATACGGCAAAGCAGTCATTTAGTTTGTTCACAAAATGTGCTAGTGCTAGACCTCAGAAAAATGAACCAACTTCATCAACTGCTAATCTAGAAAATGAAACTTTTTCACTAGATGTTTCACAGACTGAAGAAAGTGCTTCTCCTCCACCTAAGAAACAAAAGGTAAGTGAGGAATCTGCGCATCAGACTAACAAAACTGCTTTAGAGGAATTTGAAAATTCCAAATCCAGAAGACATTGAATGCAATTTTGCGCCTAACAAAAGAAACTCACCAAGCTGTTGTGGTTAATAAAGAGAAGAGTCAAAATATGCCTTCAAGTTCAAGTGTTGCATCCAAATCTAATAAAGCAAAAAGCAACAAATTTGACATTTCCATAGCCCATTTAAGCAAGTGTAAATCAATACATTGCTGTTGCAATGAATAAATAAACTTAAGGTGAGTTATAAACTGTACATTATTGTATTATTATGTTTAGCTAAAACAATTTGTAATTGGTATGTCGTCAATTCAAGAGTTTACTATCATTAACCTATCTAGTGGTGTAAGGGGAAAAAAAGTAAATTCAGAGCTGTGCTCCAGTAAATTTTTTCAAATCTGGAGTCATGTGTGTGTGTGTGTGTGTGTGTGTGGCATAAGCAAGGTCGAGTGCGTGATAATTCACAGATGTAGCAGGTAATTTCTTTTGTGAGGTAAGACTTAAACCTCAGAACATTAAAAATTATATAAAAATCTAGAAAATTTTATTGTCAAAGATACGTTGGTCCTGATCTGATTAGGTGAGGATTAGGTTAGGCTTAGGTTAGGCTCGATTAGCGAGTACCGATATATCCAATAACGTAAGAGAAACCACCTTTTGAGCCTTCAACTGTGACAGAAACACTTGTCAAACCCTTCTGGGTTCGATGGCACTGAGGCTTGGTTAGATTAAATTAGGTTTGGTTGATTTGTCTTTTAGAGCTGTGGACTTATATATATATATCAAAGCTATTGACTTCTCCTTAGGGAAACGGAGCTTACAGATGAAAAGAAGGACCAACACAACAGCAAATATTTTCGTTTATTTTTGTACTTCAGACGTTTCGACAAATTTTTTGTCATCATCAGAGAATTATAAACCTTAAAACAAAATAAAAATAAATAATTAAAATTATATCAATACAAAAAGGAATTAAAATCATTAAAATTAAATTAAATTAAAATTATCTCAACTGGTAAATACACAATAATTACATCAACCTCTATATTCAGCAAATACTGAGAGAAAACTGTATAAATGTCACACATTGGAGGGGTAATATATCTATGGAATATAACTAAGCACCCAACCAACCTACTTTCATAGATATATTATACTTTCCAATGTAACTGACATTCATACAGTTTTCTCTCAGTATCTGCCGAATATGGAGGTTGACGTAATTATTGTATACTTACCAGTTGAGGTAATTTTAATTTAATTTAATTTAATTTTAATTCCTTTTTGTACTGATGTAATTTTAATTACTTATTCTTATTTTGTTTTAAGGGTTTAAGGTTTATAATTCACTGATGATGACAAAAGATTTGTCGAAACGTCTGAAGTACAAAAATAAACAAATGTTTGCTGGGTGTTGGTCCTTCTTTTCATGTATATATATATATATATATATATATATATATATATATATATATATATATATATATATAGCGGTCGACTTGGGGGTAATAATGACTAATGATGCCAAATTCGAGACACAAAATCAGACAGCGATAAACAAAGCAAAAAGAGTCGCGGGACAGGTACTAAGAACGTTCAGAAGGAGGGACAAGCCAGTAATGATTCCCCTGCTGAGAACACTGATCATACCAAAACTTGAATACTGCTTAGTTTTGACGTCCGCATATAAAAAGGAAGAAATTAATAAACTAGAAGAAACGCAGACACATTTCACAGCTGCAAAGAACTCAACTACTGGGAAAGACTACGTAAACTAAATCTGTACTCCCTGGAAAGAAGAAGAGAGCGGTACACCATAATTTACATATGGAAAATGATCGAAAAACTGGTACCAAACCTCAAATTAAACCCAATTACCATCCAAACAACGGTGAAAAATAGGAAAGGCAGAATGTGTAGTGTTCCCAAATTAAAGGCCCGACAAAGGGACCTCCTCAACTCTGAAGGAAAATAGCTTGGTTGTCAGGGGGCCAAGAATTTTTAACCAGCTTCCAAAGGACCTCAGAAACGTTAAAGAGGTTAAAGTTGAAGTCTTCAAGACAAGACTAGATGCCTGGTTCAGGACGGTACCAGATAAGCCGGGTGTACCTGGCTATGTGCGGTGGAGAGCGCAAGATAGCAACTCGCTCCTCCACCAAGCCAGGCCTAGAGGCGGGACCACCAGCTTGACCTTCGTGTGAAGAGAGACCAACACACGGAACCTAAACGAGGTGTGTGTATATATATATATATAATATATATATATATATATATATATATATATGGTCAACAGAAGGAATAAAAAGGAGCTTTATTGGCCGGTAATAGTAGTCGAAGGTCAATGATAGATAATGGGAGATAGAAGGGCATAACCACACCCTCGTCCGTATCATTATAGCGATTAAAATCCTCCTGTCGACGACGAGGGAGGAAGTCGCTTCATTTATACCGCGCCCTTCCAATCCTCCAAACGAAGCCGAAAGCAGAAGACGACGAGCGATTCACGGACGAAATAAAACTGTCTCATTCGCTCCTGTTTCTTTTTGGTTTCAATGAGAATGGTGAAACCACTTGAATTTCCGTTCCAGCAAAGACCAGTTTTTAAAGGTGTGTGTGTGTGTAAGGATGGGGAGGGGGGTGGAACTAAATTGAAAAGCACAAAAAATAACGAAACTTACCACAAAGGTCGTCCGTCATCTTCAGATTTTCCCATCCTCGCGATGTGCCGAGGAAAAAAAAAAAGTAAAAACCCGGCAAAAGATCAAGTAATATAAGAACAAGATTTTTAAAACCGGAATTCCAAACTTAACACGTTCGACGTTGCATCTTGTCTGAAAAGGAAATAAAAAAAAACATATCAGAAAACCAATTCCACATTAAAATCAACATTAAATCCAATCTTTACGGAGTAAACCATAAATTTCATGGAATATTTTGAGTATCCTTCTTTGAACAGTAATGAAACGACGGGTTAACTACAACGAGACAACCATTCCATTACACTCAAAGACGTTTAGGGAGGTAAAACAATTAGAAACGTGCTCATTAATCGGCAATTATTCGGTAATCGATCTTACTAATGATTAACCAGCGGTGATTACTAAACTTTTTTTTCTTAAGGACAATACTGATTTACAAATTTCTCTTAATATACTCTACATAGGGGCTTATATATACACACTGTGTATACACACACACACACACACACACAGTGTACATATAATGATGTGACGCGTTCACGTCATTCAAGTAACGTAGTTTATAACGTTGCTTTGTTTTAACTGCAAACCATTGATGAGAAGCCGAATTCGCTTGAAGTATGAGGTTGCAAATGGAAATTAAACTTTCAAAGTTTCAGACCCTTTCTGGATACTCACTTTTCAGGTGCTTATCTTCTGAACTATACATAAATCTTTTGACCTGTAATGACAACTATAGGGTCTTTTGTCAGAAGAAAGTTCAATCAATTTTATCTTATAGGTTTCCTGAAGGTTCGAACGACAAATTCGACCATCCTTTCATTTAACGGATTAAGTATCCATCGTCATACGAGAAATAGTTTGGGAGCTAGTTGTTAGTTACCCCAACCCCCAGTACGTGATTGAAATGGGGGTTCGCCGAATTTTTGATGTAAAAGGGGAGTTGTCAGCGCAAGAAGGTTGGAGAAATACAGCTCTACTGCCAAAGCTTAACATTAAATACTATAAAATCTTTTATAATTTTTACACACGTAGGATAGATAGTCATAATTTTTATAACATTAAAGCAGCATTTTATTCACTATATACTTAATAATTACATCTTTGATCTGAAATAATAATAATAATTATGAAGGTGAAGATAGTTATTAAGCTTGTAGGTCTAAGTTTCAATTAAAACAAAGTATTTTAGATTTAAACTATACATACAAAATATTCTTTTTGGTTACGACAAATAACAAATAATTTATGGAAACTATATATTTATTTTCTATGTGAAAGGATTTTTTATTGCATACATATACACAGAGGGGAGTGGGGAAAGCAAAGGCTTCCGCCTTTCCTCGCGAGTGTAACTCGTTTCCATATTAGCCATTGCCTGTTATTCTACCTGCAACAAAAAAAAAGGGGGTTCCAAAACAAGACCAATTAATTCGAACATTTGTTTTAGTGCTAATGTATTATTTTTGTAAATTTAATTTAAAATAAATTTTCCTACGAGACCGGAATTATGGGACACCCTGTATACATATATCCGTATAATATGCCTCATCTTGTATCAGTACAACCGTAAAAGATATATTTTAAAAGATGGCAAATTATGGAATCTAAAAACTTAACGCCCACCCCCGCGTCCCACACACACACACACTTTGCTTACTAATTTACTGCACAATTATCAACCCTATTTCCCTCTAATCGAACGACCCCGTATGAAACCCTTTAGGAAGAAATGGCTAAGCGACAAACGTTAAAAAACGCCAGAAAACGCATTTAAAATTGTATGATACAAAATTTGAAAGTGACAACTATTTGAAAATATTCCGTCAATATCTACAAAAGTTACGCGACTTCCAAATCGGTACAACTTTTAACCAACTCTTTTGGCGTTTTTCTTACTTTTGTCGGTTAGCCACTTCTTTCAAGGAGGGCTTCATATTTTGTTAAAAAAACAAAAAAAAACACGTAAAGATAAAAAAAAATAAATAAATAACTGAAGGAGTATCCTTCTCCACTGCTCTAATTAAAAAAAATTTATGAAGATTTATCCAAAAATGATCCCGTTTTCAATAACTAAAAACCATTAATTCAAACTCTAAATCAGATCCACTTTCGAGATCACATTCGTTCGGAACGGAAGCTCACAATCATTTTGAGGCAAATACTTCTTATCATCCAGGAAGTAAATCAAACGTAATTAACTTTATATATAACTCTTGTACAGTATATGATGCGCAAAAGTCGCATTTTCAGTGTTGATTATATTATTTCTCTCTCTTTTACTGTAGGTAGGAGATGGCTGCGAAATTAACGATAGACGAGAGGGTGAGCTTGGTTTTAATGTATGGATTTACCAGGTAAAACAAATCGATGAATCGGTACAGAATTTAAATTTGATTTAAAGTTGATTCATCGATTTGCTCTACCTGGTATTCCATACATTAAAACCAAGCTCACACTCTCGTCTATTGTTAATTTCGCAGCCATCCCCTACCTAAAAGAAAAAATATATATATTATAGTCAACAATGAAAATTCCTATGATGCGCGACTTTTGCGCCAGCCGTATATATATATATATATATATATATATATATATATATATATATATATATATACAGGGTGATTCATAAATGTTTCATAAATAGCAGGATGTATTCTGAGACAAAAGTAAAGAAAAAAATAAACAAACATAGGTCGAGAAACCCGTAGGTTTCGAGCTTATAGCACGCGACAGAAAAATGAAACTCCAAAAGATTTTTTACATTTTATGCTAATACACTGATAGATTTGCTTCATGAAAGTAAATATTCAAAATTCTTTCCTACTTCTTGAATGCATGCCTTAGCACGTCGCACCATGATTGTTTGTCAAAAATTTCTGGAGTATTGTGTATCGTTTCGCAATTGTCTCGAACTCGTTGCCACAATTCATCACGTGCTCGGACTTCTGTAAAATAAACTAGGCTTTTTAAATGACCCCACAAGCAGTGGTGGGCGCGGTTACAAAATTTGGAGGTGCGTTACGCGGTACTGCGGTACCTCAGCATGCCCAGTGCGTTACGCGGTACTGCGGTACTTTTTCAGGTCCCCCTGGTGCGTTCCGCGGTACTGCACACAAGAACAACACAAGTAATAGCACATATTTTCAGAAATTGCATATCGGCGATTTCGCACCTGAACTTTCTGCCATAATGGCTAAAAATCGATCTTTGTCACAGAAATGTAACACACGTGCAACCGGCTCAAAAGCAAGCACTGCACTGAGGCGTTGTGATAGGATGGCAACGTAACATGTTCTGAACGAAAACTTAACGTGTCTAGAGTTAGGCTGATGCAACACACGCAGCATTCGTCTTACTGTACTCCTGTAATAAGGTTTACTTCAAAAAAAGTGTTAATTTTTTGAAAAGTCGTGTTTGTCGGTACCGCGGAAAGTACCGCTGGAAATTTGAATGCGGTAGCGGTACTGCTGTACTTTCAGCGATCCTTTGCGGTACTGCGTTATGCGGTACCGGTTTGGTAGTGCGGTAGTACCGCAGTACCGCAAAAAATACCGCAAGTGCCCAGCTTTGCCCACAAGTAATAATCAAGAGGTAGGAACGAATTTCGAATATTTACTTTAATGAAGCAAATGTATCACACTGTGTATTTGCATAATATAATATATATATACATATATATATATATTATATATATATATATAATATATATATATATATATATATATATATATAGTGTTCCTAAAGAAGTGAAGGACTTCACTTAACCCTTTAACACCAGAATTGTTTGTAGGGTTAAGTTATGAATGCGTGTATTTGAAAGGTTACCAATATGTAGCGTCGTCCTTTTAGGGTTCATCCTGAACAACTTAAAAATAAATTTGTTACGACGTTATTTCTTGATGAATACTTGTTTATCTTCATATCCAGTTGACAGACATCCTTTTAGCCTACGTCGGTATTTGGTATACGATATATCAAGTCCCCCACACCCCCCCAACCCAACTTCGGCCCAACATCCACCTGCCATCTGCATGGGCACTATTTTACGGACCTCCTACTTTAGTCTTTATCTAACGAAATGTATACAGAATTCGGATATATTCCTTACTACCCACAGTTCTTTATGGTTTTCTTTAAAATACAGATAACTGAAGATGGAAAGAACGACCAATCATATGCCTAATAAACAACAAATACAGCGGGTCAACCCTCCTTTCATTCGCCTAAAGGCTCGTGGAATTTCAACCACAACTTCAACACGGTTTCGCACGCACAACCTATACCGACCATCGGATGGACACCTCCATACATTAATATAACTTCTTCTAGCTAAGTCAAATACAATCGAACCTGACATAATCCACCTCCTTATCCCGCAAGGTTGTGTGTACATATGTCCATAAAACATGGATTCGCTTCTTTGCATTTCACTTCTCTCGTTCACTGGACATAACATCACATTTTCATTTCAAAATACTTTCAACAAAGTTCTTTCGATAACTTTAAAAAATTGTAACTTCCACGAACGTCGAAGCAAAATGTTTATTTATTTAATATAAATAAATAAATAAAAAAAAAAATTATATATATATATATATAATTATATATACACAACACGCATGTGCACGCGTTGTTTTTCGATAGTACAAAATTAAACCCCACCAGGAATCGAACCAGGGATACCTTGAATAGGATAAAGAAAAAAAGCGCGGTTGTCATAGCAACACCTTAATTTCGCACCTCATTACCCTTTAATGCACAGGATTACGATACCTGGTCGACGTAACATTCTATCGACAAGTATATTGTGGGTTAGGTTAAATTGGGTTAGGTTAAGGGGTTTTTCTTTTTAAGTGTTCTGCATTTTTCAAAAGTCTAAACTCTAAAGCATCATATTAAAGGCAAAGTTTTAATACACTTACGAAGTTTATTACCGGTATATACGCAGACCTTTATTCGTTTTACGAGGGTGAAGGAGCTGGAGGGCAGAATATGTGCAAGGAAAGATAAGAACGGAGCTCCGAATTCAAATCTGAAATCTCGAAGATCTTACTCCAAATTTTATTTTTATCATCAGATTTTGAATTTGCTCTAACTTAAAATGATCAAAATTTTAAGATCCGGATCTAACCGTGTGTGTGTATATATATACACACACACCAGGATTCGAACCCGGGTCCTCTGAGTCGGAGACACAAGCACTGACACGATTGGATAAAAGTTAACAATAACCTGGAGACATTTCATTATTCGATGAAACAAACAACGTTTACAAACACGAAGGTGTTTCACATGTTAACCCTCCTGTATTCGAGCCAATGAATAGGAAATTTTGCATGTGCAAGAATGCGTTGTGTGTGTGTGTATATATATATATATATGTTGTATCAACAGTCCTTTCTCATGGATAGTTTGCGTTAATACATATTTTTTTATCGATTTCAGATAAGTAGATATATGGCTGACTATCCAGATCAGGATAAAGTGGAAGTTCTGTTTTGTTTTACATGTTGCTGGTAAAAACCAGAGGGAGGCATGTCAGTTATTCCATGAACTACACCCTGATACGTCATTGTTAAGTCAACGACTGAGGGTGTCGTTCATAGAATAACTGACCCGCCTTCCTTTGGCTTCTACCAGCAACGCGTAACAAAACAACCGTCTCACGATCTGTATAGTGACCTCATATCGTCAATTACCCGAACTCCAAATACAAACTAATAATAATAACACAAAATACAAATGACAACAGACTTATGGTACGCCTTGTATAAAGATTTTATCATCAAATTTCGCTTTGAGTGACACGAACGTCTCTTCTGATCGGATGCATTTTATTCGAATGGTTTCTTTTGTATTTCAAAAAATGTTGTTCCATATACTTTTCCTCTGAAACCAACGGATAAAGTTTATGATTTAACATCACGGATAAAAGGACAAAAAGAAAAGGTAAGGAAAGTATTTTCCTTAAAAGACCAAATTCTCAAAGAAAAATTGCAAAAATGTTGAAATATATCGCAATCGTCTGTCCAGAGACTACAGGCATCGAAACTTTAAGGACGACATTGAACACCAGATGAAGGTAAATGTGGCAGAAGGGGGCTAACGATAATATATAGAATTGAAAAAAAATAAAATAAAATTATATATATATACAGGGGTTGGACGGAATAATAGAAACGCTCGCATTTTCGGTGCTGTATTTTCTGATATCATCAGTGGCGTTATGTACTTTATTAAATTAATACGTAACTGCATATAATATTGAGAACATCATCTATTTTAATATGTTCATATTGGTTTTTCATGTTCTTTTAAAATAAATAAAAATATGACGCTTGGAAAAGATGTTACCGATTGTGAAAGGGGCATGATAGTAGGAGCCCGTTTGGTCGGTGTTTCAGCAATAAAAGTCACACAATTGCTCCTGTATCTCGAGTAACAGTCCTCACGGTTATGAATACACGCAAAAATAATTAAAAAAAAAGATCATCAAATAAGGAATATAGTGAGCGTAAATCAACACTGAGAGAATGCGACAGAAGAACCTTGTATGATAATTATGAGCTATGAAGAAATCAAAGATTGTTGCCTCAAAACTTTTTTGTTCAAAATTTAACAATAGACCGCAAAGACCAGTGTCAAACATAACATGTTATGGGAACTGTAATAAAGCTTATTTTAACACCAACCAGTACCAAAGTTCTAATGAATTTGGAGTTGGGTAGAATAATGGGAACGATTCTGTGCTTATGTGGTGTAGTTTTTTTTTAATTTCTTTCCATATATTCATAACTATGGGACTGTTCTTCAAAGTGCAAGGACAATCACGCGACTTTTAAGGGTGAGACACCAACGAAACGGGATCCTACTATCATGCACCTTTCACAGTCAGTAACATTTTTTTCAAGCGCCATATTTTTATGTATTCTGCAAGAACATGAAAAACCAATATGAACATATTAAAATAGAAGATGTTCTCAATATTATATGCAGTTACATATTAATTTAAGAAAGTACATAATGCCATTAATGATATCAGAAATTTATACAGAACCGAAAATGCGAGTGTTTCCATTATTCTGTCTAACGCCTATATATATATATATATATACATACATACATACATACATACATACATACATATATATATATATATATATACATATATATATATATATACATATATATATTATATATATATATATATATATATATATAATATATTATATATATTAACAGATATATATATATATATATATATATTATATATATATATATATATATAATCTATATATGTAACAGATATATATATATATATATATATCAGTGATGTAGTCGAGACCACCAAGTCCGAGACCGAGACCGAAATCAAAGGTTCGAGATCGAGATCTACCTTCCGAGATCGAGACCCTTAAAATTCGAGACCAAGATCGAGATCTACCTTCCAAGATTGAGACCCTTAAAATTCGAGACCGAGATCGAGACCAAGCTAATGCCCTTTCAATTTGTTTTACACTACTATGGAAATTAGACTATGTTAAGTATATTAATAAACTAATAACTACTTTCTCAGATGTAGTGTGTTGAATGCAAAGTGCAGCCTATAAATTAACAAATATATATATATATATATATATATATATATATATATATATATATACACGTACTTTTTATTTATTTACTTCTTTTTATCTGTTACAGAAGGTTTAATGAACGTACCCACTACCCAGTTTGACTTGTGCATTTATTTAAAGCATGATGGGCGTTCATTACACTTAAGGAACATCAGCATGCTCAGAAGATCTGCTGAAATTCGACTTCTGTGGGGCCTCATTATTATGCCTCCATGGCTAAATACACGCTCAATTGGAGCACTAGAGGCAACCACTGTTAAAACAGTCATGGCAATATTGGCCAGTGATGGGAATTTACCCCTTTTCTGGTGCCAAAACTTTATTGGAGAGCAGTTGTCTAAAATATGAGATTCATCGATCTCTAAGAGGTACCGCCGCAACTGTTCCCTGCGGTTCAAAATCTTCCCAGTTTCAACGTTCTTCTGCTTGGACCGATAGCTTTGATATTTTGCCATTAGTCTCGGAACTTTGGTTTGACTAGGTTTTATTTCGTCATCGCTGCTGTGAGAATGAGCGCTCTCTCTCTGTATCTGCTCATTCTCCGTGCTTGAGTTTCCTGTATAGCATTTTTCCAACACCATTTCTATGAAAATAAATTGACATATCGGTACTATAAATAGAGGCATGGCAATTAGCATAAGGTCTAAATAATATATATATGACATTAATTCAACATCCACTCAAAACAGGGTGACTGATTAGTGAATACCTACAGTAGAGTCCCTTACTTTACAAACTTTCATAAACATTCTGAATTGTGTCTGTTCAACCAAGCCACCATCATGAGTATGCCAATAACATGTATTTTTCATTACGGTCTCGAGAGGTCTCGGGAGAAAAACCGAGACCGCGTCTGTCGAGACCGATCGAGATCGAGATCTGCATCACTGATATATATATATATATATATATATAATATATATAGGGTGAACCAAATGTAGGTGGACAGTAAATGATAACGTTTATTTGAGAATACATATTTAATTTTTTTGTATACTATAATACAAAATAAAATTTAAATAAATTTAGTTATAATATTTATAAATAAAACACAAACACCATAGTTATAATGAACACCATAGTTATAATATAATATAACACAAACCGTATTCAACCTACTGTCCACCTACTTTTGGTTCACCGTGTATATATATATATAAGTAAAATCACAAAATAACACGATCTTATTAATAAGCAAACAACCACAGGAAAAAAGGAAAAAAGAAACACGAATTTCGAGCGCTTTCGTGATATATTCACATTTGTCCTTGAAATGTGAATATATCACGAAAGCGATCGGAATTCGTGTTTCTTTTTTCGTTTTCCATGTGGTTGTTTGCTATTTATTTATTTATATATATATATGTGTGTGTTGTGTGTGTGTGTGTGTGTGTGTGTGTGTGTGTGTGTGTGTGTGTGTGTCCATAAATTATCTTTACTGTAATAAAAAATGGAATGAAATGAGATACAGTGATGCGGCTTGATGCATGTGAAAGAACATCTGACAAAGTCTTATTGTCATGGTCAATACACTTCCATGTGAGTGCCCTTTCCAGCACGTAAAACTCGAAGCTATATTCGATCGCCATCCAGGTTCGATTTAGCATTTCTGCATTGACGGTCGCATGGCATCAGTAAGCCACGTACCCAGTCTCAATTATAGTTTGGTTTGTGACCAGTAACAAGGGAACCGGTAGAAGTCCTACATTCCTATTGGAACAATGTAACAAGATCACGCAGTATCGTATAAAAGGGGGGGGGGGGGAAATCAGAAACTACCCTCCTTCCTCAACGTAAGACTCGTTTCTGAATAGAGTAAATTTTCATTTGGTGCAAGATTCACCGTGATGCATGCGCGGCGCAGTCTGCGATAACATATTAACGGAGAGGCTTAACTCGATTCCTTTTCCGAAACAAATTAAAAAGGGAACTCAAAGAGAGAATTAAATTAGTATTTTTGTTTCAAGATATAATAAAAATAAAAATTAATTACAATCTAATAAACAAAATAGAACTTATTACCAGCCTTCATTCAATTCCGTCATCACGATGAGTTATAGCGAACTTCTTGAAAGTATGCCCAAACGCATTCATGGGGCACTAATAAATGCCAAAGGAGGCACGAACGAGTATTTAAATATAAAATTAAATTAAAAATAAACATTTAGAAATAACTTTAACGTTTATTTATAGATGTACAAATTTCTAAACTCATTTAACTTGGTAAAATATTAAAAAATAGCACTTCTTGCTAGTGATTCTAGTAATTTGGCGTAGGACACACGCGCGCACATTTGGCTACCTTACAAAATCCCGACATTTTCAGTTGTGGATGGCGACATTTATTCTAAATAATCTAATGAACTTAATCCAACATTTATTATATTGCCTTTTTTTTCGTATTTAATAATTTTCATTTGAAAAACTTGTCTGAAACTACCGCGACACTGCTGATGTCACAATGGGCTCTGTATCTAAAGACTGTTACGGTTCTGTATGGTAGCCGAGAACACACACACACACAATGTGCGCGTCTCCGCATAAGCAAGGCACCGACTTTTTTTAATCAATATATCTAAAAAACTAATTAACCTAACCTAACCGTCATCGAACTGAGCAGGGCGCCAATAGTGGTTCGGATGCAATTAAATACAGGAACATGTGTTACACTAGATGTAGCAAGTACCCCAATAAATTGCAAAGTACTCGCTAGTCTAGCTTAGCTTAGCCTAACCTTAACTAAACTAAACTAACCTAACCAGGACCAACACTGGGTGCTGAATGCAGTTATTCCTGTTGGTCAGTTATTTTCTTATTGGTTATACTCCAACCAATTATGAATTTTTGCTGAATTTCAAAAGCAAGCATTCCCTCCCCGCAATAAAGATTTTATTCCCTCGGCAAATTTATTTCCACAACGGTACAGCCCGATCGAATAGTCCTATCATGAAACATCGTGTTTCTCAAATCAGTAACGAACATCAAATTTCATCACAGAACTTCTTCCACAATTATACATAAGCCGTTCGTTCATCCCTACTACTACTTTTTACCTCAACCTTCTATTCCCGCGCTGTTACCGACTGAAAATTTCGCTCTTTATCATCCTATACGGCGTAATGCACTCGCCTTTGATTCAGCATCCTTATCGGATTACATGCTGAACCGCGCAATGGGAAATTCCTCTTATCACAATGTTTCATTTCAATCTTTTACAAACGTTAAACTTTACTGTTGGTAAAACACACACACACACACACACACACACACACACATATATATATATATATATATTATAAAATTATGTACGTACGACAATATTTGCTTGTGAGGATAAAAGGAACAATTTAATTAGTGTCTCCTCTCCTAATTTGGGTTGGGTGCCTGGCACTCGGCCTTAATAAGGCTATTCGTAACTTTGGTATTTCCTTTCCGGCAAGAAGAGGCACTCTCGCCCTCGAAACAAACCTTTCCTCCCCTCAAACCCCACACGTTCCTAAAACCGACTCTTCCCTTTACACCATTATTATTAGCATTTCCCTCTTCTCTGTGTGTGTGTGTGTGTGTGTGTGTGTGTGTGTGTGTGTGTGTGTGTATAATATATATATATATATATATATTATATATATATATTATATATATACTGTACACACACTACATTTGTTGTTCTCTCCAATGCACTTCACCTTTTCTGCCTTCTTTTTCTTCTCTTCCCCTCACTTTCAATTTCCTTTAGTCTCCATTTTCTGTTTCCTTTTTTACTTTTGTTTCGTCTGTTCTTCTTTTGTTTTTTTTTTACGCCAAAAACTTTAATTCCAATTCGTATTATTTTACGTTATTGACTTTGACTTCATCATCATTATTATTATTATTATCCACTTATAAACACAACTACATTCTTTTGTAAGAGTAAATAGACACCACGATGATTGTGCTTAAAAACAAATGGCAAAGCTCATCAATGGAATGCCAGAACGTGTGTCACCTTTACATTTTTACATAATGCAAAGGGGAATGCAACACGATTCTAAATATAGTGATCCAATAAATTATTTATTATTTATTGACTATCATATCAAAAGCGCGCGCGCTCTCTCTCATATATATTATATATATATATATATATATATATATATATATATATATATATATATATATATATATATATATATATACATACACAAGATGGTGCAAAAGTCTGGACCCATAGGCGGTTTATATGGAAAAAAGTGTGGCCTGCAGGAAGTATATTATGAAATGAAATTTAATTAACCATACACCAGTGACTAAATTATGTTAAATTTAACGTTCTAGTTCAGAATTTACAATAAGTGTAATGGTAATTCGTATAATCGAGGCATAAAGAAATTTGCGACTGAACGTGAGGTGGCTCCTTCTTTTGCGTACAAAAGCACAAGCTCTATTCTTTCTGCTATTGTTAACTTGTCTGCCATAGGGTAACAATCTGAAAAATATTTAGTAAAATTATAAACAAAAATTAAATTATAAAACTATTATAAAAATCGAAAGATATTTTTTATAAATTGCCTATAGGTCCAGACTTTTGCACCACCCTGTATAATATATAATATATATGTATATATATATATATATATATATATATATATATATATATATATATATATATATATATATATATATAAAATATAATTTTCTTATTTCATCAGTAGATAAGGAGTCTGACAAGATTCTTTATCTGTTTTGGGGGTTGTTGCTTTTTTTTTTTTGACAGATGACATGAATTTAAAGTATGATAATTTTTAATAACTTAAGACTCGGATGATGACCAGGAAATTCATCCGATTTAAATCTGTGCTAAGATCTGGGTGCAACTGTCAGACAAAGAGAGCTGAAATAGCTGTTTGCAATATTCGAAGAGGCAAAAACCAAAAGAGAAACGTTGATCAGATTGCTCGAAGAGGTTTTGCAAAGCGTCGAGATTGACAAAGAATTATTTGGTCGACTTCTGCTTTCCTTTCAAAATAAGTGTTAATATGGTGATGGAAATATATGGGAAAATTACCGATTTTTTTTTTTTTTTTAATATTTCTCAATCCCCCCAAAACTGGGAAATAATTGCGTTACACCCCTTAGAATCCGATCTTTCCCAACAATCTGAATCGAAGAATTCTATACCTTCGAGTCCCAATCCGATAAACGCTGCCAGGCAACCAAAATTCCTCGAATCCAAATACCTTCACGGATTAAAGTTTAAAGAATTAAATTAAAACGCCGAGAGTATAAGGAAATTTTCGTTACACGTTACAGAACATCTACTCTCCATTACTAAGTCACTTCGCTTCGCCTGTGCGAGCTATGACAGCCAAACGGATTCTGTCAGTGTAACCCTTTAGATAGGTATATAACCACACACACACACACACACACACACACACACACACACACACACACACACACACACACAGTTGATCTGTATAAACTGCCTAAAGCGAAATGTGCAAGATAGAAGGGAAGATCACTCCTAAACACTTTGTTCCAGAGTAAGTTTATTTCCCTTTGGGTCGGCTGCACGCTGGACGACTGACGACTCAAGTCGCGTATGATTTTACATCGACAGATTTCCAGAATCGCGTCACGGTCGTTGCAATGTGCGGGGCTCCCATTCTGTCAATGTAAAATTGACGACCCAAGTCGTCAACCGTGATTCGCAAGACGATCCTGTGGTGCAGCCAGCCTTAGGCTTTCGCTTTTATATTTTGCAAGCACTCGTACGTGCACTTTTTTCAATAACCACTCATTTCTCAAGCAGTAAGTTCTATTCAGTGGAAGTCGATCTCAGGAGCCCCTCCGCACCAACACACACACTTAAAGAAATAAACACTTCTTATACAACACGCTAAAAAAGTACGCATAAATTTTCCGCTGTGTTAACTCGGGCAAACTTTATTCGTTCTTCAGGATGGGAAGGTGGGAAGGGTTAATACTTAATACACAGACAAGACGTTGAAAATACATAAACGAACGAATGAATTAATTACAATCCATTTACTCGGTAAATAAATGCCCATATAAATTAAAATGAAGTCACTAATGCGATGCATTGCCGAACTAATGTAAAAACTTCATTTCACCATTAAGAAAGAAGAGATTGCGATCAAGTGTTCGAGGAATGATTGATTTTATCTTTCATCTTCTATTCTCAATCTTCAGTCGAGTTATGCGAATTTCTTTTACCGGATGTTAGCGTTCTCTTATTATTTGGCACGAAATCTTAAATTGGTTCCACATCAGTCTCGTAAATACGTTCCTCATTTTTTTTTTTTTTTTTTTTCAGTAGCAACAAATTGTAGCCTTCGTCCAATTATTGCATTAACATTTTTCATTGATTCTGATGCATTTTGCTAATAATTTTCGTCAGTAAAGTAGGTAAAATTTTCCAATAATTCTACGTTACTCGATAAATTCCACAATACAAACGCAACTATATAAGGGGTTCCAAAAAACCTTAGCCCCCCATTTGCAGCTTACATGTTTACTTATATCGCAATAGTTTTTAGTGATTATAAAAATATATAAAGTTCTTTATTTATTGCAGGTATTAAAGTTACTCTTGCTGATAAAGTGATAATGTAATGGCTTCTCAATTAATTGGTGATTCGGAGAGGCAACGTGTGATAGATCGCGTACGAGCAATAACATTTCGGGAAGCTCGTGATGCTGGAGCCACATTTATAACACGTTCATGGGTTGCCAAAAAGTTGCGAAGAAGTGAGGACTTCGTCCAAAGAAATTGGAATAAAACTTTGGATGAATGTGAAATGGATACAACCAAATCTGGGCGCCCAAATTTGCCACTCTCTCAGGAAACAAAGGACATCATTGAAAGCGGTACGCCTAAGCGGAAAAATAGCTGTGATAAACTTTCTAGAGAGATCGAAGTGCTGAGAGAAAAGATCGTTAGTGGTGAGATCATTCGACTGTACCGTCATAGGCAAGGTTTAAAGCCTTGGCATGAACTTCCAAAGCCAAGAAAAACTCAACTTAACATCGATGACAGAATGTGGTTTGCCCA
>JAJOZX010007678.1:140000-150000 GCA_023014485.1 Bathynomus jamesi
GATTTACTTTAAAATATAGACAAACTTTGACATTTCGAAAGAACACTTGTCTTCTTTTCTGCAAAGTTTAAATTAAGTTTTCATTCGGAAGATAAAAAAAAATGGTAATTTTAAGCGGATTTCGATAAAATAATGTTGGCCGCATTCCATAAACATTTCGAGGGCGGTGGAGAGAGGAAGAAGTGCGTGTAGCGGACATTCGCAAAATTATATAAACACCTATATACATCTATACCAATATTAAAACTAATCAACGGGACATCCTCAACTGAGTTACCCAATCTTCGTACCGTAGAAACCGATATACCTCACCCGATCTTCTTCTTTTTTTTGTTTCGAACATTTAATGCACTTCGTCGTCCGATAATTATTAGATATCAAATTTAAACTGAATACTTCCCCGTTTAACCAGTCTATCAAATTATCCTGATCAATAATGATGTAAGTGATCTTGGTATAACTCACTCGCGTCATTATTGATTAGAATAATTTGATAGCCTGGTATACACCAAGTTCTTCCCCAAAATCCGCTAATCAGTAAAGACAAGCTCGGAAAGTAAAATCTTTCTCACAACATTCCTTTTGAAAGGATCAACGTCTGAACGTCCGCTATTCTCCAAACACCACCAGTGAAGGTTTCTTAGACCTTTGATATTAGGTTCATGATACGCTCTACCACAGCAATTCCGTTACAATTCGCCGAATATAATTATAAGCGGAAGAGTTAGGATCTGTTACAACATTTAAGCTAAACTAATTCTCAAGGATACGTTTCACAAAACATTAAGGGTAACTCTCGTTTTTTAATGCTAGAATAATGAAAGTGAACCAAGAAGCTTAAAAGGATTACCTTTCAAGACTAAATACTGTATCATAAGCTGTAACTACATCCACGGCCCGAGGATTCAGCTCTAATTAATTAAAAAGTTGCTCTTCACCTTGAAAGGATTACGCAACACTAACTTTACTGCAGTACCTCATAACAAACAACCTTTTACATCTTACTTTAGAAAACGTGATCAACTTCGATTAAATTTAACGATGACTCAAACATTTCTTTTAAAACAATTTTTTTTTAAAAATTCTTTTGAAGGATCGAAAATCATGATATTTTACACAAATCTCAAAATTATCATGGTTACCAATATTTCCGCAAGATTGTGACATCTGATAGAACTACCCCCCCCCCCCCCACCCACCCGTACCATTTCTTTCTTTCTCCCGCATGTTAACACCACCTTTATTTAACACAAAGGAACCTGCACTCTTGCAGGAACCCAGTGTGAGCTTGTTACCGAGGATTCTTTCAACCAATGAGCTTTAATGTTCCCTCTTGAGAGGAAAAAATAAAAAATAAAAAATAAAAAATAAAAAATTAAAAATAAATAAATTAGAAATATATACAGGGTGTCCCATAAGTCCAGTCTCATAGGAAAATTTATTTTATTTTAAATGTACAAAAGTAATACATTAAAACTAAAACAAATGTTCAAATTGATGTCTTGTTTTGGGACCGTTTTTTTGTTGCAGGTAGAATAACACGCAATGGTTAATATGGAAGCAAGTTACACTCGTGAGAAAAATACGACTTGCAACTCCGTAAAAAAACCAAAAGCAGAACCTTAAATATCTAAACTGCAGCTCGATATCTATTGCGTTAATTCATATTAAAACGAATCAAACATACGATCTAGCAACGTATTTCCGAAATGAATGAACATACCCTGCTTAATCCTTATAATGCCCAAAGAGCGGATTCTCAAACGCTGGAAGCTTTTAACCTCCCTCAATCTCGATTAGAATTTCGATCCCTTCCTAAACTTCAATCCTACAATTTTTCTTCAAAGATGGAACGTCAGCAAACGTCAATACTTTCATTTGAAGCTCCAACTGTGGACGTGTAAGAACGTCAACAACATCCTATCTGTTTATAAAATTTGATTGCGAAACCATCTGCGCAGCAGTGGTGGCGGACTACCGTAACAGATGATCCACAGGCAACAAATAACTGGCTAATGACACACTCTCTTTAAACTCACTCTCTCGTTTTTACGCCTGCCTCTCTCTCTCTCTCTTGGAGAGAGAGAGAGAGAGAGAGAGAGAGAGAGAGAGAGAGAGAGAGAGAGAGAGTGTAGTAGTAGTAACATTCCCTTTTCCCAATAATGGTAGTAAGAGGTGCCGCCCTTATCTGATTGCAGAGCAATTGAAATTTTCAGATGATATACCCATTGGTAGAGACGGGAAGCTTGATGGGAACTCTTGAGAGAAAAAACCTCCGAATAGACATATTCAACTTCAAAGATGCTACTTAGTCAGAGCAGATTTCCATAGTTTTAAAAATGTGCAGCAAAATTTGTTAAATATACTCTACACTTTTATATAAACACACGAATGTTGTACAACGTACACTGTCAGAGAAATTCTTAAATTCAGAGGTGCTGGGCGTGTTAGAGTTACCTCTGGATCAGGATTCCTTTAACTAAGTAATTCCTGCGCGAAGGATGGCAATATAACTAATAAATTTTAAAAAAATGTCAGTCTCTGAAGACGATGGTCGCCTTTGGCCTTCATCAAAGAAATGATGCGGCAATAAAACGATGACTTCTTTTATAAAATAAAATAATTAAAAAAAAAAATTATATAAATTAAATGAAATAGTTTAGTGTTTCGTGCTATCCTTTATTTTCCACTGTCCTTTAATGCGTAATTGAGTACACGAAACGAGTGCACGCATGATGTGAATGAAATATGAAGCTATTATTTTCCTTTATGCTTTTTCCCCCATTTTCCTATAATTATTCCTTCACAACAATTTTATGTCAGTAGTATCTGGCGGAGGAGGGAGACACTCGTCTGTTTTATACTTTCTACTATTTCTGTGTAAAAGCTTTACTTTTTATTTTTGGTGTAAGCATGGTAGAAGAGTTTTCGGGATTATTTTCATTTCCCTCTTTCGCTCTTCTCTATCTTTTTCTGGGGGTAGTCTCTCTCTCTCTCTCTCTCTCTTCTCTCTCTCTCTCTCTCTCTCAAACCTGAAGATTAATTTGTTTTCTCCGAATCTATTTGCACAATTTTTTTTTTTTTTTTTTTTTTATTCGAAAACAATTCCCTACTTCATTCGTCATTAAAATTACTAATTAATGAGAAAAGGAGCTTATGTTCACGTAGGTTCAATTTTGTTATGAATGGACAGACGATTTAAGATCTTCTATTAAAAATGTTAATAATGGTAAAGATATATACACGCTTATATATATATATATATATATATATAATATATATATGCATTTAACTGCAATGACCACGCAGTATATAAATGAATAGAAACGACGTAAGTAATAAGGAGCGTCTCTGCACACGGGGAAGAGAAATAACGAATAAATGAAAAATGAGGCGAACCGCCCGGGAATCGAACCCAGGGCCTTCCAATTGCCGGTTGGATGCGCTACCATTACACTACGGACATTGGTTTCTGCCCTATGTAGGAGAATTTCGATTTATGACTGATCGAGGTCCGTAGTGTAATGGTAGCGCATCCAACTGGCAATTAGAAGGCCCTGGGTTCGATTCCCGGGCGGTTCGCCTCATTTTTCATTTATTCGTTATTTCTCTTCCCCGTGTGCAGAGACGCTCCTTATTACTTACGTCGTTTCTATTCATTTATATACTGCGTGGTCATTGCAGTTAAATGCACATATTCACGATTTGCAAGGGTGCCCTCTCAGGGCATTGGTTTCTGCCCTATGTAGGAGAATTTCGATTTATGACTGATCGAGGTCCGTAGTGTAATGGTAGCGCATCCAACCGGCAATTGGAAGGCCCTGGGTTCGATTCCCGGGCGGTTCGCCTCATTTTTCATTTATTCGTTATTTCTCTTCCCCGTGTGCAGAGACGCTCCTTATTACTTACGTCGTTTCTATTCATATATATATATATATATATATATATATATATATATATATATATATATATATATATATATATATATATATATATAGGGGTCCCGCGTCTTAAGGTACCTAAGCGCCAAAATTAAAATTCGCCAGAAATCGCCTCCAAAGTTCAGCAATATTCTCGCAATAGTATCTCTGTTATTAATTGAGCTAGAACGTTCATTTTTGGCTAAATTAGAGTTCTAAGTATGCTAATAAAGATGGTGAGGAGTTTTTGGAATAGATTTTCATATTTTATATTTCATATATTTTTTTTTTGAATTTTTTTATTTTCTTATTATGCCGAACTTTGGGTGAACTTTTGGCTGGCGATAGAGGTGAAAAAAGTAGTTCGCTTCATAAGGTTTTCAACCATACTTCGTGTCGTAAGTCATTATAACCCAAACCACGCGATAGAGGAAGGGTGAAAATAGTGATATCCATCAAAAAACACGTCCGTCATCATAGGAGAAATTCATATTTTTCTATTTCTACAAACCATAATTCATATTTCTCTCTTTCTACAGGCCATAATGTCTGTGAGCAAGGAAGAACGAATCCAGATAATCCTACTGCATCCAGACCGCGAGCCAATAACAGAGTTGTGTTAGCAGACTTGTTGCAAAGTTTAAGGAAACAGGATCCATAGAAGATAAACCACGCAGTGGACCTTCAAGGAGGTCCACTGACGACGATACAGCGACTGCTATCCTGGCTCATTTTAACAGAAGTACCAATAAGTCTCTTCGGCGATTGTCCGCCGAGACAGGAGTGTCGAAAAGTAGCATCCATCGCATTCTTCAGACTCACAAATGGCATCCATCGCATTCTTCAGGCTCACAAATGGCATCCATACAAACTTCAGATCCTACAGAAATTAAGCGATGATGATCCCGACCGGCGGATGGAATTTTGTGAATGGGCTACGGAACAATATGCTCGGGATGCCAATTTCCCGTCCACCACTCTGTTCAGTGACGAGCAAGGAAATCGACAGAACACCCGCTACTGGTCTCAAAACAACCCTCACTGGTATACATCTTCAAAGGAACAAGGTGCATCTCGGGTGATGGTATGGTGTGGCATTTGGAAGGATCGCACCATAGGCCCCCTCTTTTACGATGAACATGTCACTGGAGGCACCTACCTACGTATGCTCAAGGAAGAAGCATTTCCCAGTCTTGAACGAAGAAGGAAATTTCCCAACATGGTTCCAGCAAGATGGCGCTCCTGCACATTACAGCACCCAAGTGAGGGAATACCTGTACCAACAATTCCCTGGTCATTGGATAGGACGTCGAGGGCCTGTGGAATGGCCAGCTAGAAGCACGGATCTCACGCCACTAGATTTTTATCTCTGGGGCCACTTGAAAGGGCTGGTATACGCAGAGAAAATTAGGTGTGTTGAACATTTGCGGCAGCGCATTATTGGGGCATGTAACACCATTACTCCTGACATCATTCACCGTGCGCTTCCTGACTGGGTATCACGTCTGAATTTGTGTATTGAAAACAATGGTGGACATATTGAGCACGTTCTGTAAATAAAAGCTTTTGTTTTGCCTTTTTTTTATTATTTTTCCTGATGCCGGACTTATGGGACACCCTATATATATATATATATATATATATATATATATAACCTTACAAAGGTTCCACGTGATGATTTCTCATTTCGCGAAGGTCAAGCGTGTCGCCCTTCCTCTCGAGTTGGCCTGGTGAAGTAGTGAGTTGGATTCTTGCACTCTCCACCTCACATAGCCAGGTACGCCCGGCTCATCGGGGATTGTTCTGAGCCAGGCGTCAAGTCTTCTTTTGAAGATTTCCACTGCAACTCCCTTCGTGTTTCTTAGGTCTTTGGGCAGCTGATTAAATAGTTTTGGTCCTCTCACTACAAAACTATTTTCTTTCAGGGTTAAGGATGTTCCCTGTCTCGCCTTCAATTTGGGAATACTACACAGTCTACCGTTTCTACCTTCCACCGTTGTTTGGGGAGTTACGGGATTCAGAGTAAGATTAGGGACTAGTTTGTCCATTATTTTCCAAGTGTAAATAATGGTGTATCTCTCTCTTCTCCTTTCCAGTGAATATAGGTCTAGTTCTCGTAACCTTTCCCAGTAATTTAGTTCTCTGCACCCATATATATATATATATATAATATATACACCTTACCTTATGAACCTTATGTTGTTTCGTGCGTTGGTCTCTCTTCACACGGAGGTCAAGCTGGTGGCCCCGCCTCTAGGTCTGGCCTGGTGGAGGAGCGAGTTGCTTTCTTGCGCTCTCCACCGTACATAGCCAGGCACGCCCGGCTCATCTGGTACTGTCCTGAGCCAGGCATCCAGTCTTTTCTTGAAGACTTCAACTTTGACCCCCGTTACGTTTCTGAGGTCCTTAGGAAGCTGGTTGAAAAGTCTTGGCCCCCTGACAACCAAGCTATTTTCCTTCAGGGTTGAGGAGGTCCCTTGTCGTGCCTTTAATTTGGGAACACTACACATTCTGCCTTTCCTATTTTCCAGTGTTGTTTGAATGGTAATTGGGTTTAGTTTTAGGTTTGGTACCAGTTTTTCGATCATTTTCCATATGTAGATTATGATGTACCTCTCTCTTCTTCTTTCCAGTGAGTACAGATTTAGTTTCCGTAGTCTTTCCCAGTAGTTGAGTTCTTTGCAGCCATCAATCTTGGCTGTGAAATGCCTTTGCGTTTCTTCTAGTTTATTAGTTTCTTCCTTTTTATATGGGGACGTCAAAACTGAGCAGTATTCAAGTTTTGGTATAATCAGTGTTTTTAGCAGGGGAATCATTACTGTCCTGTCCCTTCTCTTGAACGTTCTTAGAACCTGTCCGGCGACTCTTTTTGCTTTATTTATCGCTATCTGATTTTGTGTTTCGAATCTCGCATCATCTGTCATTATTATCCCGAGATCAATCGCTTTCATGCTTCTCTGAATTTCCTGTCTATCTGGAGCATAATATGCAGTCTGTTTAAGTTCTTCTTTTCTACCATATCTCAAGAGCTGAAATTTCTCGGCGTTGAATGACATGTTGTTGTCTTCTGACCATTTGTATATTTTGTTCGTGTCCCTCTGCAAGGCCTCCACGTCATGTACATCGCTGATTTTTCTGCTGATCTTTGTATCGTCTGCAAAGGATGTTACTATACTATTTCTGTTTACTCCGCTGTCTATGTCTGTTAGCATGATAATGAACAGGAGTGGGGCCAGTACTGTCCCTTGTGGTACTGAGCTGCGTACTTCCGATTCTGATGATGATATACCTTGAATTTTGACGACCTGCAGACGATCACTAAGGAAGTTGTAGATCCATTTTCCCACTTTGCCTGTTATTCCCATGTCTTTAATTTTATGTGCTATTATACCATGGTCACATTTATCAGAAGCTTTAGCAAAATCTGTGTATATAACATCGTAGTTGTTATTGCCTTCCAATGCATCTAGGATATTGTTGTAGTGCTCTATTAGTTGTGATAGGCATGATCTACCTGACCGGAATCCATGCTGATTTTCGTTGAATCTTTCCCGTGTCTCCAGGAAATCATAAATTTTCTCTCTAACTATTCTTTCAAATACTTTGGTGAGGTGGGACGTCAATGACACTGGTCTATAGTTCTTTGCTTGAGATCTGTCCCCTCCTTTATATATAGGGACAATGTTTGCTCTTTTCAAGATGCTCGGTATTTCCCCCGTGTCTAGAGATCTTCTCCATATCCAGTATAAAGGTGCAGCTATTTCATTTTTACAGTTTTTAATCAATAATGCGTTCCAATTGTCCGGACCTGCAGCTGAATGTAGTTTCATTTGTCCTATAGCTCTCGCTACATCTTCTGGTGTAAACTCAAAGTCTGTTATATACTCTCCTTGCAATTCCTCTTCAAAGAATGCATTTATGTCAGGTATCGCTTTGTCACTTTTTGGGGTACTGAAAACTGATTCATATTGAGCTGTCAATGTATCAGATATTTCTTTTGGATCGTCGGTTAGTTCATTATTTCCCGTCCTTAAGGGCCCAATAGCGGCGCGCGTTTTTGTTTTCCTTTTTGCATAGCTATAGAAGTATTTTGGATTTTCCTTTATTGCTTCTACCGCCTTTTCCTCTTCCCTCTCTGTATGGTCCTTAATCATGGCTTGTATTTCCCTATCGATACCCTCCAGTTTTTCTTTTATTGTTTTCCTGTCATTATCTCCGCAGTTTCCTAACTTCGCCTCCACTCTCTTTCTTTTGCGGAATAGTCTTCTCTTTTGCCTTTCTAGCCAGCTCCTCTTTCCTTTTGGCTGTGATTTCGGAGTATATTTTTCTAAAATTCTCAGCGTTTTTTCCTCCAAGGTTGTTAGCATTTCTTCAGTTGTTTTATTCTCGAAAATTGTTCTCCATTCTATTCGGGCCATGTGCGATCTGATTGCTTCCCAATTTATAGTCTTCGAGTTTAAGTTAAAGGCCCCGAATTTACTTCTTTCCACAATATGTGTATTGTCTTCTAATGCTGCCGTCATATTTGTTGATATCTCGATTAAGTTGTGGTCTGAGATAATGGTTGGGGTTATTTTTATATCAGCAATCAAGTTCGTGTTATTCGTGAATACCAGATCTAGGCAGTTATTTTTTCTGGTATTTTCTGTTATCTCCTGTGTCAGCATAAACTCGTTTGTGAGAGCCATCAACATTTTTGCTTGTTCCTGATCTTCTCTTGTGCCCCCCTTGTCCTGGTGAATATATATATTCCTATTCACCTTTTTGTATTTTATAAATGGGAAGTTAAAGTCTCCGCAGATCATTATATTGGGGGATGGAGGGTTTATGGCCTTTATATATATATATATATATATATATATATATATATATATATATATATATATATATATATATATATATATATATATATACACTGTATTTACTAATGAGCGATTGATTACAGTCTTTAAAAACGAGAAACAATGAACTTACAACCTGAAAGAGTATCACCTTTATGAAGATAAATGAGCGTAGGAGCCCTTCACTCACTCACTCACTCACTCACTCCAGGCCCAGTAGCTACCTGGCCAACTTCAACTTCAACGAATCAAAACGAGATTAAACATAAACAGCTTACGAAAGACCCCATTGAGTTTTCCTGCGGGTTTACTAGTTTAAAGAAAAAGTAGAGGAGGAATAATCTGGACCCACGGAAGTGGGTTTTGTTTACGTATTCTAGTATGTACTCGACCTAAACTCAAAAATAAGTAAACATGAAAAAATGATTTAACACGCAAAATACCCAGTCTTTCGCCTTACGTAAAATCTACAAATAACTTCACCTACAAATATCAAGAATATACAACCCTTTAAAAGAAATGGCTCCTTATTCCAAAAGTAGATCGGAAATACGGTGAACACAAACTATTAACTATCTATTAACAAAATACCGACTTTGAAGCTGCGACGTTTATATAACTGTCGTAACAAGAATGATTTATAAAGCACGTAATGTGATATAGGTAAGAATTGGTGCGCGTGAGGCAGTGATCGATGTCAGAAATGAATTGAGCGACAGGAAACGGTTCTTTCCTCTCGCGTCCAGGCGCCAACGAGGTAACAACATTTCAACAATATAATAAAACCGTTACAATTTGTACGATTGCGAGGATATTACGCGAGCACAAACTATTTTACAAGCAAAGAAGTGCGCGCGCGCGAACACACACACAATAATATATATATAAAGTAGCTGTTTGAATAATTACTGCAAAAGCTTTTCCTTTCAGAATTTCTTCAAAGAGCGACTGAAATAATTTTCTTTTTGAATTTATGATTAAACTGTTGAAAGTGGCGATTCGTCCTCGATCGAAATCACACGCACAGTTTTACAGTTTTTTAAGATACGAAGAGAACATGAAGACATACATACATTATATGATGAAGTTTAATATGTATAATAATTATGGTTTCACAACATTAGCAAATGAAGGCCGATGTTGTACGCACTTCAGGAGGGAAAAAAATTTCAGAAAAGCCTGAAATTGGCACATCGCTCAGGCCAACCAATGCGACCCATTGCGTTAACTCCCAAATTA
>JAJOZX010007678.1:155000-213099 GCA_023014485.1 Bathynomus jamesi
TCGAAGAAGCGCCATTTGTGGTTCATTTCTGAGCACTTAATCCCCTTGGAAGTCTTTGATCATCGAGTTCACGCGTCCACGAAGGAGAGGATTGCTCACAACATAGTAGCTGTTCCCGAAAAAAGAAAAGGACTCAAGCGCGTGGACGGAAAGACGTTCTCCTCGAGCAATCCCTTGGAATTCTATGCCACCAAACGTTCAGCAATCTTCTTCAACCTCGTCATGCAGCACGGAAGTGAACAGGCGCAATCATTCCTGTCCAAGACACCAAATGATTGGAACACAGATCCAGCTTACCAAGGAATGAAGGAACGTGTAGAGAAGATGGCAGTGATTAACGATTGCGCAGAAAGAGGAGTTGCGCTCATTAAGGCTTTCAACAGCACAATCACGAAGGATGAAGCGCAAAAGCAGTACCTTCTCCGCGCAGTCGCTCAGCACCGCAAGGAATTCAAAGAGCCGACTAAAACTGGTCTCAAGAAGACCTAAAGATCTTCAACTGTGTGCATTATTTGTTCCGCTGTTATAATTTCATAATATATATATATATATATATAATATATAGTCATAAATTGTCGTCATTATTATCCTTGTTCAATAAATGTTCCAGTCATAAATTGTCAAGTCATTATTCAAATTGTTTCATTTTGAGCGAGTGCATAAAAAGGTCCTAGAGCAAAGATATTTGGCACGTTTATTCGTGTGGGGGAATAGAATAAGGGCAGATGTGACCGAATTTAAAATTCCAAAAAACGCTGTTGTGGACCACCGTAATATATATATATAATATATATATATATATATATATATATATATATATATATATATATATATATATATATCTATATATATTTTAGGGTGGTCCAAATCCATATGGGGAAATTTCAAAATTGTCTTAGATAGTCTCCACAAGTGTGGTTTTTTGTCCATTTAGTGTCCACATGGTCTGTGCAAAATTGCAGCGTGATTGGTGAATATTTAGAGGTCGCCCCACTCTGAATATATATATTATATAATGTACTTTTTCTTCCGTAGGTCCGATGGCTCAAACTCGATCAATTCCAAAAGTTTGGCTTCTAGGGATGGCAACTGGAACTTTATCCACGTCAAGGCTCCCTACATGCCTTGACGCCCTCCTCTTGGGGCAATACCACCACATCAATCAAAAGCAAACCACCTCCGACAGTCTGAACCAGGCATGCCAGAGGGTGATTGAAGTCGGGACCCGAGCGCGGATCCCAACTCAACATATCGACTCCTGTGTCCGTAAGCTTTCAAAGCTTTTAGACCGCTACAAAACACTCAAGAAGCACAGGACCAGGCAACGTGCCAGCGATAGAATGAATGAAGACATCTTCAAAGCGGACATCCAGGAACTGTTTGACATCGCAACCAGTGATGCCATGAGCACAATCGTCAACGTTGAGGACCGAAATTTCCTGTCCATGCAGCGCAAGGACGTCAATTCTTGCAGCATGGCTGGCATTGATAAGGAAACGACTACACAAGAGGACAGAAAGCGATCTAGAATGGAGAAGGAAGCCAAGAGGAAGGCAAGGCATGAAGCAACACAGAAAGATTTGGAAGAAGCAGGAGTGTCATCAATTGATCTTTCCTCTTCTTCTTCTTCTTCCCTTTTTTCGCAAGACGACGACGACTATAGACCATCGTTCCGATTCCTTCTTCGTCTGAAGCTCCGGCACCAAAGCGTCCCAAGAACAAGGTTACGAACATTTTCCAATCTCCAGAAGTCATTGGAGCAATGGATCGCACCAATCTTTCTGACCGGAATGCTGTTTTCGTAACTGGAGCTGTATTACAGGCCGCGGGGCATGATCTGTCTGGGATGACGTGCTCTCGGAGCTCTATTCATCGCTACAGAGAAAGTGGGCGAGAACAGGCAGCTCGAGAAGACCTAGAATCATTCTCTCTAGAAGACCCTGTCCTTCTCCATTGGGACGGAAAGCTTCTCCCCGGCATTGAAGGGAAGACGACGAATGTGCATCGGATAGCAATCCTTATAACATTCAATGGACAGGAGAAGCTGCTTGGTGTCCCAAAGATGAAACAAGGAACTGGAGAAGCACAGGCCCAGGCATGCCTTCAAACTATGAAATTATGGAACGTGGAACAGCATGTGAGAGGTCTCGTCTTCGATACCACTGCGTCAAACACGGGTTTACATCGCGGAGCCTGTGTCAGGATTGAAGAAGCATTGGGTCACGAGCTAGTTTGGATCGGTTGTCGACCAGAGCTGGGCAATTGCGGCATATTTTGCGGTACTGCGGTACTACCGCAAACCGCAAACCGGTACCGCATAACGCAGTACCGCAAAGGATCGCTGAAAATACCGCAGTACCGCTACCGCATTCAAATTTCCGCGTACCGGTTTGGTAGTTTGGTAGTACCGCAGTACCGCAAAATATGCCGCAATTGCCCAGCTCTGTTGTCGACATCATATACTTGAAGTCGTACTTGCTGATGTCTTTGCCTCAACAGGAAGTCCTGAAACAGGCCTTTTTAAGCGATTTCAAAAGGAATGGCCATCTCTCTCCCACGAAGCATTTGTCTCAGCATCGGACAGCTTGTTCGAGAACCCTCAACTCCAAGAGATGAGAAAAGAGATGCTCACTTACTTACCTAACGCTCTTCAGGCAAGCCAACCTCGTGACGACTACAAGGAGTTCCTTGAACTATCTTTGCTCTTCCTGGGGGAAAGACTGGTGGTCAACTCTTTATCCGAGCTCCGGGTCCCATGCACCACGCGAGATGGATGGCGAAGGCGATTTATGCGCTCAAAATCTACTCTTTCACTATCAATTCAAGCTCACAGCACGCGAAGAACGAAACGTGACTCAGCTGGCTTTATTTGTCAGTCTGATTTACGTCAAGTACTGGCATGAAGCGCCAATGGGGACACAAGCTCCTCTCAATGATCTCAAAATGCTGCATCTTCTGGAAAAATATCCACACGGAGGAGCTGCACAAGCGGCGAAGACAGCTCTAAGACGCCACCTGTGGTACTTGTCGGAGCATCTGATTGGACTGGCCTTCTTCGATAATAGGATCGATCCTGATACCAAAAGGAGAATGGTTCAACACCTCCAACATCCCAAAAGAATGGCTGCCCCCGACGAATCGACATGGCGGAAGCTGGTGTTGAAAATGATGTGGCATCCTTCGTCACGAAAAGGACATTGACCCTCTTTGATGCCTTGAAAGTTGGAGGTAAGGAGGAAGCGCGCCAGTTACTTCAAAAAGATCCACGGGAATGGCCAAATGACAAGAACTACAGGGAACTTAGAGATCGCGCCTTAAAGATGAAAGTCGTCAATGATGCTGTCGAGCGAGGTATTGCTCTCGCACAACGCTACAATGACACTTTGACACGAAACGAGGACCAGAAGCAGTACCTCCTACAACTCGTAGCCGCCCACCGAAAACAGATACCAATACCATCCAAGGCGACTCTGATGCAGAAGAAATAATGAAGTTACACCCATTATCATGTCCTATTGTCTTACTGTTTTCTTTCATATTCTTTGAGAACCAAAAAAAAATTTAGTTATTCAGTTGTCTATATATTTTCCCAAATTTCAAAAAGGGGGCAAGTGGGGCGACCCCTAAATATTAACCGAATAACGTGAAACTTTGCACAAATACTGTCCAACCAAGAGGCATAAAACCAACCTTGTGGAAAGAACTTAGTCGATGCTTTAACTTTTGGACCACCCTAATATATATATATATATATATTATATATATATATATATATATATATATATATATATATATATATACAGGGTGTCCCAGAGTCCGGTCTCAAGAAAATTTATTTTAAAAATAAGTTTACAAGAGCAATACATTAGAACTAAACCAATGTTTAGATAGATGTCATGTTTTGGAACCTTTCTTTGTTGCAAGTAGATAACACTCGTGCGGAAAAGGTCTTTTTCTCAAGTGTGTAAACTCACTTCCATACTAGCCATTTCCTGTTATTCTACTTGCAACAAAAAAAAGTTCCAAAACAAGACATCAATTTGAACATTTGTAAATTTCGTAAATTTAATTTAAAATAATTTTTCCTATGAGACCAGACTTATGAGACACCTTGTGTGTGTGTGTGTGTGTGTGTGTGTGTGTGTGTGTGTGTGTGTGTGTGTGTGAATTAAAACTCTGCTAAAAATAAATAGTAACTTTTGAAAACAAAGTACTTATTTTTAAAAAACTAAATAGTAATAAAAACAAACGCATTCACCAATCCCAAATTGAATTAATAGTAGTGTCCTGAATCATCAGAAACAACAACAACAACAACAACAACAACAACAACAACAACAACAACAACAACAACAACACACGGGTGTACAGACGATTAAACCTTTCAAGAAATGTTGATTCAAAGACCTCGCTCATCAATCAAGTGGCCGGTCCACCTGCATCATCATCAACATCACTTCGCCAAATGCATTTACTTACGTAGAACTATTCGCCAAATAAATTTAACTGAGGAAAAGGGCAATGTCGGGGGGGGGGGGGGGGGGGGGGGGGGGGGGGGGGAACGTTGGCGGAAGGTCGGGCCACCGTCGGCGGAACGTAGGACCGCCATCGAGCCAGCGTTGAGTGATCTATATAACGGCAACGTACAGTATTTACGGGGAAGATAAAAACTTGAAGGCTTTTAAATAAGGTCGGAAGGTAAAAAGGCAACAATGAACGAATAAAAAGCCAATTTCGAAAGACAAAGAAAGACTCTAAAAACGGGTCTTAGCATTTGGCAAACGACTTTCTCATATTATGGCTACTACGCGTGTTCTAAGCCATATATAAAAATAACCCGAATACTTTCAATTACGGCTTTATACATATATACTAATATATCATTTTTCTTTTCCTTGTGGATTTTTCACTGCTATATCTTTGGTTTGCTTCCGCCCGAATTCTCATTCTGACGAAGGTCAAGCTTTTCATTCCACCTTAGACGTACAGTTTAACGTGGAACCCGAACCACGCCCCACCAGCAATCCAGCGTCTGACCACTAGGCCATCCGGGTACCCATTTATCTACCAACCACTTTCTTTATTGTGGGGAAGGGTGAACAGCTGGGTTTTGCTACGCGCCGACTGCCGTCACCGGGTCTCGATCCCGGGGCCGATGGATTCGTAGTCAGCGGCGCTAACACTACACTACCGAGGTTTGCATATATATATATATATATATATATATATATATATATATATATGGCTCAGAACTCAGGACGTACAAAATGAGCCGGGTGTACCTGGCTATATGCAATGGAGAGCGCAAGAGAGCAACTCGCTTTTCCACCAAGACAGGCCTTGAGGCGGAGCCACCAGTTTTGACCTTCGTGTGAAGAAAGATCCACGCACGAAACTGCTAGGAGGTGTGTGTGTATATGTATATATATATATATAATATATATATATATATATATATATATATATTTATTATATACACACACACACACACGTGTATATTAATTAAGAATGGAATGCTTGTTGTGTGTTTATTTTGCGTACGAACTTGCACTATCCTTGTCTACACTGAGTATCAAATATTAGCCACTTTGCAAATTTTGAAATTTCTGAGAAAACCGCGCAATCAAACCTTGTACGATCCTGAATATATATTGATCATGTGTATCAAGGTTGTCTGTGTAAATTTTATGGAGTTATGTCATAAGTATGGATATGGCAACAATTTAAATAATTTAAGCTGAAATACAGGTCTCACATTAATAGCCAGGTATAATGAAAAACACATTTAAACAAACATTAAAGTGTTTTTTAATTGGATATTCGATGTACAAAGAAAGAAATCATCATAAATATGGAAATAATGAAACATAATAATATCAAAATGACCTCATAAGGTTGTTAATAATGGATGTACGATCCTCCACTGAAAGAACTTTCCTGAGGCGCTCACCATTGAATTCGTCAAGGTGAGCATCTCATCTGATGAAATGGTACGAGCAGCATCCACAACAGCCTCCAGAGTGCATCCTTACTCGAAAACTGCCGTCCATCTCGATAAACTCGCCTCTTCAGGAGACTCCACAAGTTTTCAATCGGGTTGAGATCGGGGGAACACGCTGGCCACTTCATTAATCGAGAGCCAGAGAAGCCTAATTGCTGCAGATATTCCGTAGTTTTCTTAGCCAAGTGTGAGGGTGCATTGTCCTGCATAAACACCAGCGTTCTCTTGAATGTGACCCTCTGCTTCTTGAACCACGGTAGAAGGTTTTCCTTTAAGAAGGCAACGTAGGCATTGGCAGTCATCTTAACGCCGTCTGGAACTCTCCATGGCCCAACCATCATACCTCCAACAATGCCTGCCAAAACATGATGCCACCTCCCCCCTTGCTGGCATCTCAAACGATGAGGACGGTTCCCTCCAATTGTTACCGAACCCTTGCTCCATCCATCTGGTCCGTCGAGGGTAGCACGGCATTCGTCAGTGGAGAGGACTTTTGAAAAATCAATTTTCATGTAGTCCTCTGCCCATTTCAGTCGATTCTGCTTATGAACTACCTTCAGAGGAGGCTTGTAACAGGCTTGACGTGCTTGGCTACCTTCTTCAGGATGCGACATCTGGTAGCTTTCGACACTTTTCCCTCGCCACAAACGTTTGAAAAGTTCATCACTGGTCAGGCAACGGTTTATCACAGTTTCACGCTTGATACGAGACAAGGTACGTCGAGAAACTGTCCTCGACACACCTTTGTCAGCCCTCGAACGGACAGCACCAGGAGCCTCGACGAATCTCTTCACTGTGCGGTGATATCTTCCCAGGATTTTTGATATTTCCAGGGTTGTCTTCCCCTTTGCCAGCTCAGAGACGATGGTGGACTTCTCATCAGAGGTTAAATCACCTTTGCGACCATAATCACACACTTATTTGGCACCTGGCTAATAATTAGAGACACCAAAGTCATTGCTAATTCATGCAAATGGCCGCCGTTTGTTTACGTTTGCGCAGAACGAAATGATTTTAATAATGTATGCGCAGATAGGTGTCGCCATCATTCAGTGTCGTGACATTCAGTGACGGTGAGTGACCTTGACGAATTCAATGGATGAGCGCAAAGTGGCTAATAATTTGATACCCAGTGTAGTTGTCGGCTTGACTATGTGGCATCAAAATACAGTTTTATGTCAACAAATATTTTACTGGACACACACACAATATATATATATATATATATATATATATATAGTAGAATGACTTGTTCACTAAACATTTCAACAAACAGCTGCTAACCGGATTAATTAGCTGAAACGTGTACTAAAATACTACACCAAATATGCACTTGAAATTTTTGGAAACAAAAAATAACGTATGTAACAAAACTGTGCCATATCCTGAAACGTATTAAATATAGTATCGACATAAGAATAAATACAACGAAAAAAATAGAACCAATTGCACTGAAAATTATATATATATTAACGATTTAGATGTCGGCCTCGTCAGTACAGTTTCAAAGTTTGCGGATGACACGAAGCTGGGTTGGTAGGGCGATTAATGACGAAGATAGAGGTAAAATCCAGGAAGATCTGAATAAAATCGTTGATTGGTCAGTCACATGGCAAATGAGATTTAACGTCGATAAGTGCAAAATTTTGCATATAGGTTCGCGTAACGGTAATTTTGCGTATAGTATGTCAGGGAGAGTTAATAAGCGTAGAGCAGGAAAAAGATTTAGGAGTTATAGTCATGGTGATTAAAAGTAGCGAAACAAAGTACAGCAGCGGTCAATAAAGCGAACAAAGCGTTAGGTTTTATAGCTCGGAATTTTGAGTACAAATCGCGCGATATTATAGTTCCTCTTTATAAATCATTAGTTAGACCCCATTTGGAGTACGCGGACTACACTCGAGACTCGGAGGCTAATAGGTGATCTAATCCAGGTGTTCAAATTATGAATGGGTGTCGATAACGTAGATAGAGATAGCTTTTTCGAAATATCTCAAGAGGACTAGAAATAAAGGGTGTAAGTTGACAAGTAGAAGGTTCGAGACAAACAGTTGCCAAAAAACTTTTTACGCACAGAATAGTAAATAGCTGGAATAGTTTGCCGGTAGAAGTAATTAGTAGCACGTCTATGAACATGTTTAAAAATCGATTAGACGCATATGTTGATAGATTGGGTATAGTTTAAGGAGTAAAATTAAGGCCCTGTGGTGATAGATCCCACAGCTCAACACAAGTGTGTGGGATATAGGAGGCAGCATCTTGGGTTAGGGGATACTCTCTGTCCTTACACACCCATTTAAAGAGATTCCTCTGCCGAGCGGTGCCCCCATAGTAGTGTGAGGTATTGAAAAACTCATGATCTTCACTTGCCCCACAAACACCTTTAAACGGGAGACCTAAAATGGGTGCACACACACACACACACACATTTCTACATTACTGTACAGTCTTTACAGCCACACTACACTTTTCCTCCTAAGTATAATATTGTAATGTATATGGTTGTAAATTTGACTTGGTCCGCAATCGATATGGACCGTGACTTATTTTTCGTTGGCAAGGTACTAGTATTGATGGATACCGTAATGAAATTGATGGATTCTTTGGATGATATATTTGCATGTCGGTTATAAATAGATATAGAGTGTAACATATTTGTGGATAGTAGTCTATTATGACTTGATCCTCTGGATCCAGAGATTCTATCTTTAGTTTTAAATCGATAATTAATTAGTTTTAAATTGATAATTATTTAGTTTGTAAAAATTGGTCGTTGCCAATGTACAGGCAGTTTTTACATAAATTTCTTATGTTCTTGTGGTTCGGAACCCACGTAAAATTGTAGGTCCCTCCGTCACCACGGAGGACATACACACTACACAATTATGAACACAGTTAGGTAGACCAGCCATGAGTGGATCCTAGGGTCTTTATTGGTCTGAAACATTATATTTATTAGAGAAGGAAAATGAGTTAGCTATATTCTTAATATATACTACTACACCACGAGCGGATAAGCAAATTTGATATACGATCGCACTCTACCCACCAACCAATATACTCGTGTGTGTGTGTGTGTGTGTGTGTGTGTGTGTGTGTGTGTGTGTGTGTGTATAGAATTCACAATAGTCTACTTTATTTTACCGTCATCATACGAAAAAGCCATCGACACAATAAAATTGTTGACGTATCGCAAGTACTGCTGACGTCCTTAACTGGGGTTAAACGTGCGTTCATTTTAAATGCAAAAAACTTCACTTTTTTTCTACGTGAAGGTCAAAAATATGAAAATAAAAACCCACTCTAATAGACAGAGTTTATTTCCACGACAGTTCGGACGCCCACTGGCATCCTCCTCGGGTGGATACAGAAACCCGAGGAGGATGCCAGTGGGTGTCGAAAACTGTCGTGGAAATAAACTCTGTCTATTAGAGTGGGTTTTTATTTTCATATAGTGCGTTAATTTATTTCCTATAATACAAAAGAGCGTTGAGCAGCAGCTGCAAATAGTATTGACCTGAAATCGAACGTGGTAACTTATCTTTCGGGGAAAAAAAATAAACATACGGTGTGTAAACCTTGCACAAAAATATTTCAATTATTATTTGTTTTCAAAAGCGGAATGTTTTTAAAATCATTTACTTGTTGTTTATTTATTTATTTATTTATTTGTGTGTGTGTGTGTGTGTGTGTGTGTGTGTGTTGTGTATAGGGTGATTCACTCGCTAGTAGCCCCAGAGTATCCCTAATATATCTGCTGAGGCTACCACCAGCGAGTGAACACCCTGTGTGTGTGTGGTAATATATAATATATATATATATATATATATATATATGCCTAAATCCCTAAGTAGCGCCAATAGTAAACCACCTTTATTTACTAAATAGGTAGAACTTTGTAAATAAGTGATTTTCTTGTACGAAATACTTTTTAGAGGTTAGGTTAGGTTAATCTAATTTCAAACAAATAAGAGGATGTGTAAAGGCTGAGGAAGCATATACGACGACTTACTTGACTTACGAGTTTTTGAATTAAGATCCGAATAGGGCGAAATAAAAAAAAAAAAAAAATATTTATATGAAAAAGTTCCGTTCAACTTTCTCGTAAAACTTTCCCTCCTACTTTAACATAAGCCAAAGTAATTTAAAAATTTGAATATACAGGGTGATCGAAAAGTCACCCCGCAACTATGACTATAAGACAAAAATGCAATCATACAAGAAGTTAGATATTTTAATGAAAATTGTACGATATCGTACGGTAGGCTGTATGTGAGTATGCTTCAATAAAGTAAATATCTTATTACTACTGCGGAGACACTTTTCGATCACCCTGTATATATATATACACACAATTTTTTATATTATATTTAAAAGCTTCTTCAAAATGTATGCGTATATATATATATATATATATATATATATATATATAATATATATATATATATATACCAGCATACATTTGAAGAAGCTTTTAAATATAATATAAGAAAAATTCTAATTCATTTTACATCTAACTACAATATCATTATTAAATTAGATAATTTCAAGGAGAATTCTTCGTCAAAAACCACTTCTTAAACTAGTATACAGTATATATATATATATATTGTACTGTCCCAACTGCGGTGGGACAAGGGGCCATGAAAACGAAGAAAAAATATACCCTTGGCATACGAGGCTCAAAACTTTTTAATGTTCTTCCCAAAGAACTGAGGAACCTCCAGCACACCAACCTGACCAGCCATGGGTTGCTGGCTACTAGGGCTGTAAGAGATCGGAAAGGTCGTTTTGTCTAAACACATTGCGCACTGTCCTCCGTCATTTGACAGGGTTCGAAATATATAAATAGTTCCGACTTTGACCAGCCACAGCTAGACAACGTGCGGAGTGTTCAACTGTATTTGATGAGATTAAATTAGGCGAGGCTGTTTCATTATTTTCAATTCAATTCAGAATTGACCCCAAGTCTAGTATGTACACAACCTTGGTTGTTTATATATATATATATATATTATATATATATATATATATATTATATATAAATAACCAAGGTTGTGTACATACCAGACTTGGGGTCAATTCTGAATTGAATTGAAAATAATGAAAAAACTTGCCAATGAATTTAATTTATTAAAATTAAAACTTGTGAATTGGAATTGATATCACTGAACGGAGATGATTTGAATTGAACACTTTTCAAACCTACTATCAAATTTGTACCTATTCCCAATTCTTATTTTCTCTTTTTATTACAATTTTTTATTTATTCTTAATTTCGGTGAAATTATAATTGTTTCTTTTGACAATCTTGACTCGCGTCTTACTTACTTTTCAGCGACATTTTCCAAAGTTTTACTTCTCATTCTAGCAAAAGTTTAACCACTCACTCGAGCGAATCAAACTAAAAATGGCATCTAAATCGAATGTTTTTAATCATTTTATTATGATAAATAGAGAATCCGAAAATTGTAAGGCTGGATGTAAACATTGTGACCAACTTGTATCTGGGTCTATAAAGGCGACATCTAACTTCGAGCGACTAATTAAAATCAATTTAAAAGAAAACCCTGGTCAATGTACAACTTGTATTATATATGTTACACTAACAAAAGAATTTTATATATTAAATATATATATATATATTTTTTTTTCTGAATTTTATGTATTTATATATTATATATTAAAATGATAGAATACAATAGATGTATTGTATGTCAATAAAAGAATTGATTTTTAATAATAGTTGGTGATTTGTAATTGAATTGATAAAAGTGAACTGACCAGAGTCTGGTTTATACAGGGTGGCACAAACGTCGCGCACCATAGAATAAATTACATTCAGCATCAAGTAGAAAATTCGAATTGGTGACCATTAATTTGAAAACGCTTTCCGATTTGTCGTACATATGATGTTTGTTAATTGTTAATTACCGTTTCTTTGTCATCTACGTTGAGTGACTCAGAGACATAGGACAATGGAAAGAAAAAATTAATTTACTGTTCCATGATGAGCGTTAGCGTGCTAGGAAGTGTTCAGACGACATGTGTACAGCGAATCCAAAAATATTTCCAACTTAATGGTCATTATTTCGAATACTGACTAGTATTCACCCTGTGGTGCGCGACTTTAGCATTTTACTGTACTTTACCCTATGGTGCCCGACTTTTGCTCCACCCTGTTATATAATATGCTGAATAAATCTACGGGAATCACAACTACATTTTCACTTATTCCGCATCCACACACACTACCTCCGTAACTCGCTTACGATACTTTTAAACATTATTCATCCGCTTCATTATTATTACGAGAACAATTATGCAATTATTCCTAAGTGCCTGTGTAGTCTGTTGGTTGGCACAAGTGGGCTATGAAATAACTTTGTATATAAATTATTATTATTATTACAACGCCAGCGAGAAATGGTTATAACATTATCAATGCAAATAGCCAAAAGTTAAATTGAAAACTTAGAAAATACTCTTTTACTAATAGGCAATTAAGCAGTTTAGTAATATAAATGAAGGGATAAAGCCAAAACCAATCATGTTTAGGTAGAACTCCTCTACCGATTATTCTTACGTATTCCGCATTACTAAGAAACAAAACAGTTCGTCATGTAGAAACTGAATAGAGTCGGAGAGAGACGCACCATGATGATCATCAGACGAGATATTCTCTCTTATTTTAATCTCTCTTTTATTACGCGCGCATGATAAACGCGTGCATTTATTTAATTTTACGTAAACTTTATACGCGTAATATAAATAAATTTACGGTACAATAATAGCGCATACCAGTCACAGTAAAGTGATACCACGCGAGTGATACATTTCTGACAAGGTGTGTGGTACGAGTCGATGTTATTATATGAACTTTAGAATGATTGTTGTTATTACTGTTGTTATTACTGTTGTTATTACTGTTGTTATTGTTAATATACAACGGTGGTTCTCAACCTTTTTTTTTAACTGAAGACACCCTAAACTCGGATATCATATTTCACGGCCCCCTTAAAACATTTTTTTACGTAAAATATTGCAAATAACTCTTAACCCTTTAAGGACTGAAGGTACAAATTGCTAACGTTTCAAATACAAGCATTCATAACTTAACCCTACAAAAAATTCAGGGCTTAAAGGGTTAAACATTAAAATCTGCGTAATTTTAAAAACCGAGTTATGAATTATTGCATTTTAATAGTTGTTGTTAATTATTTCGAAAGGAAAAAATAAAAATTAACAAAATGAGTTCTAAAACACCAATTAATGTTGATAAATAATCACGAGTCTTTAGATTTCTGCAGGACACCAGTGTGCCGCGGCACTCCGGTTGAGCACAACTTCATTCGGACTACGCAAGGTGGCCTTATTAAGTCTCGTACGGAAAAGGACCCCAAATTCGACAGAGGAATATATCAGTACAGACTTTACATCCTTCTCAGTTTTAGGCCACTAAAAATATACAAATTGTAGACTGAACGAAACGTGTCGAATAAAAATCCTACAATAATGACGAAATAATTTAAAATCAACTGTAATATTCCATTCTCGAGATGCATGAACGAAGCAATATTAGCTTTGATGAGCCACTAAGTAGACATTCACCTAATGGGGTCCCATTGTTTGGTGTAAGCGCGAGAGAGAGCCTACGAGTAACACCTTCAGAAACGAAATAAACATCTTTTACACCAAAACGAAGAAGAAAATTACCATAGTTGGGTACACGTACCCAGTTAAGAAAAATTAAAAATAAAACGAAGTGGGCACAGTTCCTATTACGAGTGCCTTAATTTTGGGGGACCCTGTATAATAAGACATAAGTACCACTATATACAGAGTCGCCAAAAAATTACCTAATAAATTGCGTATCCCTAAAAGAGAGGTTAAAATACCAAGAACTTAATTCACGTCATAATTGCCCGCAATATCATTGCGTTATTATTAATGATCGAACCTCGGAGCTCAAATTAAATTACGAGCGCGTTATTAACACGTTCGGGGGAGTTAATCTATCTTTCGTAATATAACGACTTAATCCTGACTCGCAACGACTCCTTAACGACCGTGTTGTCACTCCGCTATTTTAGCCCCGACTAACGCCAGACGATTTTATCCAGTCTTTGGCGACTCGTGGTCGTTAAAAGGTTATAAAAGGTAACGTCCGATACCAATAGATCGAAAACGAAGAGAAAATTTCATAGGTACACTTTCCTCCCCATTCCGAGAAGCTATTTCCAACACAATACTGACAAAATCGGTGCTTATTCAATTTCTTACAATAGAGACGTATTTCTAAGCCTATATCCCATAAAATCCAATCAGGCGGCTACATTCTCAAATCAAATAAGAGGAACATTACATACGAATATCAAAAACCTTTATGCCAATAAAAAAAGGATCATTCTCTGCAATGAATATAACGAGAGATATAGAGAGAGGGGAGAGAGAGAGAGGGGAGAGAGAGAGAGGGGGGAGAGAGAGAGGGGGGAGAGAGAGAGAGGGGGGAGAGAGAGAGAGAGGGGGGAGAGAGAGAGAGGGGGGAGAGAGAGAGAGGGGGGAGAGAGAGAGAGAGGGGGGAGAGAGAGAGAGGGGGGAGAGAGAGGGGAGGAGAGAGAGAGGGGGGAGAGAAGAGAAGATAGAATAGAGAGAGAAAGAAGAGTTACAAGGAGTTACAACGAAAAGTAGTACCTCAAAAGGCCTTGGGGCCCATACCGAAGAGAAGAAGAAGAGAGGAGAAGAGAGTTACAAGTAGTTACAAGGAGAAGAGGAAGCCTCAAAGACCTTCCAGTCCACTCTGGGAGGTTCCTGTTATTAAACAAGTTTATTTTTCTTTCAACTATCCCAGCAGTAGTAGAAAACTGGATAGAAAAGTAAAAGGCTCTCTCCCCACCCTCCGCTCCCTCCCTGCCAGAGGCAGGTATGGAAAAAGGTTGAAGAAAATACCTTGACCCTGGAAAAGTAGCCAAGGAAATTTTACAGGAAAGTGGAGAATATATAAATAGCTCTATATTTAGCATGCTCAAAGAGACCGTGCAAGCGAACTCCTGCAGAGTTATGTTATGTTTTAGTCTTAAACTATGAGAGTATTCAGTACTTTGTCTAGTCTATTTTTAAACATATTTACACTTTGACTGGAAACAACCTCTGAGGGAAGTTGGTTCCAGATATTAACTATTTTATAGGAAAAGAAATTTCCGCAGACAGAGGTCCTAAATGTCTTTAGTTCCAGTTTAAACCCATTATTTCTTGTCGGATTGGCATAAAGTGAGAATAAGTTTCTGTAATCTACCCTGTCTATTCCTTTGAGCATCTTGAAGACTTGAATAAGCTGACCCCGCAACCTCCTCGTCTCTAAGCTAAACAGATTTAGGCGCTCCAATCTCCGTTGGTAGCTTTGCATTCTCATTGAAGGGATCAATTTTGTAGCCCTTGCTTGTACTCTTTCTAACCTTTCTATGTCCTTCCTGAGGGATGGAAACCAAAACTGCGCACAGTATTCCAGTTGAGGTCTGACTAGAGAATTATAAAAAGATATTATAGTCTCCTTGTTCCGAAACTGGAACTGTCTTTTAATATAACCTAATAATTTTAAGGCCCTCTTTTCGACTTCTGCACAGTGCTTCGACGGTTTCAGATCGTTGCTGATATAGACTCCTAAGTCTTTTTCTAGATCGGTCTCAGTCAACTTCCTTCCCAAGAGAGAGTAATCGGTCTTCGGGTTTTTATAACCTATGTGCATTACCTTACATTTGTCCAAGTTGAATGGCATCTGCCAAGTAACGGACCTGTCAAGATCATTTTGAAGCGTTCTTACGCCCTCCTCAGTACCTACACTACTTCCTAATTTCGTATCATCTGCAAATTTGGAGATTTTACTTAGAAGCCCGACGTCTATATCGTTAATATAGATGATAAAAAGTAACAGACCCAGAACGGAACAATGGGGGACACCACTGGTGACGGGCGCCCACTCCGAAGCCACTCCATTTATTACCACTCTCTACTTTCTATCTTTTAACCAATCCTCAATCCAGTTGGAAACAAGCCCGCCCGGTGATTCCTAGTCCTTTGACTTTAGCCATCAATTTCGCGAGAGAGACTTTGTCAAAGGCTTTTTGAAAGTCAAGATACACTATATCTATTGCCCTACTTGCATCGTACAGTGTACGCATATTATGGAAAAACTCTAACAGGTTTGTCAGACAGGATCTATGTCGCCTAAATCCATGTTGAGAATAAAAAATTAGATTGTTAGATTCAAGGTGATACACAATACGTTTTGTAATGATGGATTCCAACAGTTTGCCGACAACTGATGTTAAACTGATCAGGCGGTAATTACAAGGATTTTCCCTATCACCCTTTTTAAAGATTGGTGTTACATTTGCTAACTTCCAGTCGGTTGGAACTTTCCCTAACTCGATTGATTGTTTGAATATGGTTGCTAAGTCGTCAACAACATTGTGGCTAACCTCTTTTAATACCCTTGGAAGAAATAAGTCGGGGCCAGGTGATTTGTATTTGTTCATCTTATCAACTAATTGCTGTACCTCATTTCTCGTAAAACTTATGGTCTCTACGGGCTGGTCACCGTCATATGTAATCCGAGGACTTGGCACTTCTATTGTCTTCCTCCGTGAAGACTGTAACGAAGAACTCATTTAACATATTAGCTACATATTTATCACCGAATTTCAGTACGCCATTTCTATCTTTTAAGGGACCTACAGAATTTTTAATTGGCTTTCTGCTATTAACATGGGCAAAAAATTCTTTAGGGTTAACTTTACAGTGAGGCAACTCTAGCTTCTTCATCACGTTTGACTGATCTAATTAAGAACTTAACCCTCCTACGTAGGTTTATATAGTTTTCTGAATTAGTCTGGTTGAAATGCGACTTAAGTAGTTTGTAGGTTCTATTTCTTCCCGTAATAGCACTGCTAATTTCGTTGTTAAACCATTTCGGTGACTTTGTTGACAAGAAATTATTTTAGTGGGTATAAAAGTGTTCTGTAATATTCTGAATTGATCCCTATATGAGCTCCAGGTGACATTGACATCCTCACTTATTAGAACTTCAAGTGTGTCTAAACTACTTCGGAGGCTTTCAAAATTTGGTCTCGAGAAATCTAGTCTTTCACGAGTCTTTTCGCGCGTATTAACTGGAACCCTGAGGTCAAACCTAATCAAATTATGATCGCTGTTACTCACGTTTTCACCAATAGTCAGGTTAGAGACTAGGTCATCTTCGTTCGTGAATATGAGGTCTAGTTTATTATTACCCCTTGTAGGACCGTCAACCCATTGACTTAAGTTATCATCTGCAAATTCCAACAGTCTTGAGCCCTCGGCATCAGCTGTTTTGTTTTCCCAATTTATATTACCACAATTAAAATCACCAAAAATCAAACTGATCTTATTATTCACTATTCTGCTTAATTGGTTATACAAGTTTATATCCTTATCAACGGGGTAGTGAGGTGGCCTATATACTAGAAGTAGCTGCACTACTTTATTATTTAGGTTTAGATCAATTCCCAACATTCCATGAGCAGATACGATATTACTGTTTACCGGGTGCAGGAAGTCCCGAGCATACAAAAGTACACCGCCGCCTTCCCTTCCGTTCCTATCTTTGTGAAACATTTTGTAACCTACCATTTCAAATTCTCCTACAAAATCCCTCGTTTCAGAATGAATCCAGGATTCCGTTATTCCTATGATATCAACGTTCTCAGTTTTGACAAGCGCTATAAATTCCATTAATTTGTTTCTAATTGACCTAGCATTGAAAACAGAGATGGGCAGTATCTTGTATCTTAAGATACAAGATACGTATCTTAGATACTTTATTTTTGGAGGATCTTGAGAAGTATCTAAGATACATTTTGTCATGTAGCTTGTATCCCAGGATACACTTTCAAAGATACTTTCATAAGATACTTTTTAAATAGAGACGCTAATAACTATTCATGAAATATGATCATATCTGACGCACGTTGAAGCAGGCCGGCGATTGCTGTTACATGTTTGTACATGAATATACCATTGCGCTGCGCGCAAAGTCTCGGCACAGACGAACTCAAGTTTCATCTTGTATCCCGCGGTTTTAACATGTTTTAACATGATTAAAAATCAGGAATTATACATACATTTGCTTATTCCTGCAAATATATTTATTATGAGGAAAACTTTATTTTTTCTTCGTGAGTAGGTAACTGAGCATACCTGTATTAACAATTTATTTGAAATACATAAATTGAAAAAGTGTGGTTTATTTTATTTTTCCATACCTAAAAATTTTCAGGATTATTTATACATACTGTATTTACTTTGTGCTTTCATTTTAGTTATATCACTATATGAATACTGAGATATGAAGTACCATTGATTTGGAATTTATTTATATCCAGAAAATATAATAATAAACAATTGAATGAGACAACTCGTGCGCTCATGGCTCACCAGGTGAAACTAAACTCAAATAATTATTCTTTCAAAAGTATCTTGTATCTTAAAAATGTACCTTGTATCTGTATCTTGAAGATACAGTTTTTCGAGTATCTTGTATCTGTATCTCAGATACATTTTTGTTGGGTATCTTGTATCTGTATCTCAGATACAATTTCCAAGTATCTTGCCCATCTCTGATTGAAAAGCACAATTTTGAGTGATTTTAAGTTGTGATTTTTCCTAACTGGCCTGAGCCGTTTCCCGACGCAGTTGAACCAACTACTGGGGGAGTGGGATTACCTGCTGTTGGAGAGAGAGTTACAAGGAGTTACAAGGAAAAGAAGTACCTCAAAAGGCCTTGCGGCCCATACCGAGGAGGTACCAATGGCAACGGGTGCCAGGGAATTTTGTACACACTCAAATAGTGTGCAAGATTTGGTTTAACCTTTTCTTGAACTGATCCACAGAGGAACTGTTCACAACTTCCGAAGGTAACCTGTTCCATGTGTCACAGATCTTATACGTAAAGTAATTCCCACACACACTAGTCCTAAACCGTTTCAAATCCAACTTCCAACCATTGTTGCGAGTTGGGTTATCATTTAAACTAAACATACTTCTAAAATCGACATCGTTGAACCCGCGTAAGAGCTTGAAAACCTCGATCAGTTGACCGCGCAGCCTCCGGGTTTCAAGCGAAAACAAGTTCAGGGCGCGTAACCGTCGATTGTAGCCCATATGCCTAACGGAAGGGATTAACTTTGTGGCCCTCGCCTGCACTCGCTCCAGCCTCTCAATATCTTTCCTGAGGGTGGGCGACCAGAACTGCACAGCATACTCCAGGTGCGGCCGAACAAGGGAATTGTACAGTGAGAACACAATCTCCTTGTTCCGAAACTGAAATTGCCTCCTGATATAACCCAATAGTTTCTGGGCTTTCTTTTCCACCTCTACACACTGTTTCGTAAACTTAAGGTCGCTGCTAATTAGCACACCCAAGTCCTTTTCTAAATCAGTCACCTCGATATTACTACCCAACATCGAGTAGTCCAACTTGGGATTGGCGTAGCCAATGTGCATCACTTTGCATTTACCCAAGTTAAACGGCATTTGCCATTTTTCGGACCACTCTCCTATCCTACCTAGGTCCGCACGCAGTTCCTCGATCGCTTCGGGCGTCCCAACATTGGCCCCAAGCTTGGTGTCATCAGCGAATTTGGCGATCCGACTGACGATGCCACCGTCGATATCATTTATGTAAATGATAAACAACAGTGGCCCCAAAACGGAACCCTGAGGAACCCCACTAGTGACCGAGGCCCAACCCGAACTAGCACCTTTAATTACCACCCTCTGCCGCCTATTCCTCAGCCAGTTTTCAATCCACCTACCTATTTCCTCACCGATACCCAGCGCGCGCACTTTCGCCATCAGCCGGCGGTGAGGTACCTTATCAAAGGCTTTCTGAAAGTCGAGATAAAGTATATCAATCGCCCTACTCTTATCATACTCGCTCAACATGACGTGGAAGAACTCGAGCAAGTTGGTGAGACACGACCTATGCCGTCTAAACCCATGTTGGGAGTCCCCAAGCAGCTTGTAGGAATCCAAATGGTCAACGATCCTATCAGCTATTATCCCTTCTAATAATTTACCTACAACTGAAGTGAGACTAATGGGACGATAGTTCCAGGGGCGGATTAACATTTTCTGGGCCTTAGGCTTAGTATGTATGATCGGGCCCTTTTATTCATATACTATAAAAATTTAATTTCATTGAGGGAGTAATGCATAATAGCGCACAAAACAAGAACTACCTAAGGTCAACAATGAAAGACGAAAGGTTGAACTACTTGTCATTGATGCACATCGAGTGGGAGCATTTGCATAAAATTGACTGTGAGGATATTATTAATGAATTCGCAGGCAAAAAATGTCGCAAATTACAATTTTAAATATTTCTATTATTATATATGTATTTCAATTTTTATGTATCTCATTTTCCGAAATAAATACTTTTGTTTGATTGTTTTTTTAACTTATACACATATTTTTGGCGGGCCGCTAAGACATCCGGGTCTTAGGCTTCAGCCTGTGCAGCCTATAGGGCTATCCGCCACTGGATAGTTCCCTGGACTTTCGTGATCCCCTTTCTTAAAGATAGGGGTCACGTTGGCTTCCCTCCAGTCACCAGGCACCTGGCCCATCTCCAACGATTTGTTGAAGACTGTAGCCAGGTGGGGAGCCACCTGGTCGCGCACTTCTCGCAACACTCTGGGGAGAAACTGGTCTGGCCCAGGAGCCTTAAACGCGGTTTGTCTATTCAATCGGCAACGACTGTCGCGGTACATCTAACACAATCCAGGCAAGCACCTTCGTGCCTCACGCCTGGCTCGGGGATGAGGCGGGTATCCTCCATGGTGAACACTCCCGCAAAGTACTCATTAAGCACATTAGCGATGTCCGCGTCGGAGGTCCGCAGAACGGACCTATCATGCTTCTAATGGGCTTTCTACTATTAACATAACTGAAGAATTCCTTAGGGTTCCCCTTGCAGAGGCTTGCCACCCGTAGTTCTTCGTTACGTTTCGCTAGCCTAACCTTCGCCTTCACTTCCCTACACAGACGGACATACGCTTCAGTTGTCTCGTGGGAACGATTGGCCTTCGCCCTCCTATACGCTACTTTCCTATTTCGGATAGCCGAAGCGATGTCACGATTGAACCACTTAGGCTGCGTTGAAGCAGGGGTGACCGGTTTTGAGGGTATGGCAGCAGACTGCAGCACCATAAACTCGTCCCGGAATGCACTCCACACTCCCTCAACATCGCCGCCAACCTCTAACCCCATCTCTCCTACGCTATCCCTCAGGCTAACAAAGTTCGCCCGCGGAGATCGAGCTTACTGCCTCTCGAGTTACTACGCTTCACCCGAGGGACGCACACACGGAACCTAATAAGACCGTGATCACTCCCGCCCAATGATTCGTCAACGGTGAGGCCAGTGACAGTCTTCGGTCGTGAATACTAAGTCTAGAACGCTTTCGCCTCGTGTAGGCTCGTTGACCCACTGAGTGAGGAAGTTCTCATCAGCAAAGTCAACTAGCCTCCTCCCTTCAGCATCGGCAGTCCTGTTTTCCCACTTTATGCCGCGACAGTTGAAGTCTCCTAAAACTACACACACCCTATCCCCTAGCAGGCTACTGAGTTCGGTGTACAGGGCTGTATCCTCCTCGAGGAGGAGATGCGGAGGTCTGTACACCAAGATTAACCTATAGTTCGTCCTCCCACGTTCAGATCGACGCGAAGCAGCTCCCGTTCCGACCGGAACTGGCAGTCAACCGGACTCAACGTGTCTGACGTATATTAGTACCCCACCCCCTCCCCACGGGTGCGGTCTTTGCGAAACATTCTATACCTGCGAATTTCGAACTCCCCAACGTAGTCCCTACGATCAGTATGAATCCAGGACTCGGTGATAGCAACGATATCCTGGTATTCTGATGCTAAGAGCGCCCGTAGCTCTCCAAACTTGTTCCTGATCGACCTAGCATTAAAAAGCATTGCACGGAGGGAGCCTCCCCTATTCTGACCGCCCCCTAGCACGACCCGTTTCCCGAACAGCCAGGGCTGTCGGGAGTTGAAGAGCCCCTCACTAACAAGGGGACAATCTCCGCAGGAGCCTGAGCCCCCTCCAACGTTGAAGGAGTCACTACCTGCTGTTGGAGGGGGACTAACTACTGGGGGAGGGGGACTAACTGCTGTTGGAGGGGGACTACCTGTTGGGGGAGTGGACTGCTTGGGAGTAGGAACTGTTTGGGGAGTAGGTTTAACTGTTTGGGGAGTAGGTTTAACTGTTTGGGGAGTAGGTTTAACTGTTTGGGGAGCAGGATCAATTGCTGGTTTGGGGGTCCTAGTTTAAAAAGATTATACAAATTAATGTTCAGCAAATCACCATACTTCTTTTTCCCCTTCTGGTTAAAATGTATCCCGTCCGAACCAAAGTATTCCCCATTTCCGTAGAATGTAGGCCAAAAATCAACAAACTTTAGGCCTTTATCATCACACATGCGTTTAACTCTTTTATTTATGCTAATGGCTTTACTTAGAGTATAGTCACTAGCACGCATTCGAGGGAGAATTCCTACGACCATACCCATGTCTGTCCTATCCCTAACCTTGTCAGTTAGGTTCTTAAATTCTTTTATAATGGGCTCTGTCTGCCCTCCTGTCCCTCCCAGAAAAATGTCTCTGCCACCAACATGGACAATGATAGGGCAACTCTTATTCTTGATATTAATTTTGCCTAATTCCCTGTTAATTATCTGGCTTGTGGCACCCGGAAAACATCGGAGCTTTCTCTTGGTCGCCCGTCTTGCTCCGAAAAAGTCCCCTTGATGATTCCTTACCATAGAATCCCCAATTAAAAAGGATTCCTCCTCCTCATCAGCAAGTAAGTGAAACTTATTTTTGATGGTAATGGGTTCCAAATCCTTATGTTTTGGTTTTGGTTTGGAGGGTCTTTTATTTTTTACCAATTTGAATTCTTGTTCCTCCGTTCTATTTTCCGGAATAGTCACCGTGTTTTCCAAGCGTGCCACGCTTTGTTCTAGATGCTTAATCTTACAGTTTAAATCTGCTGGTGTGTTTTTAGTTTGATCTTGTCCGGGTTGGATTTCCAGTGTGACGACCCTAGCTTCAAGCTTTTTTACTAATTCCTTTAGCTCTTTAACTTCCTTTTCGTGGTTGTCTCTAAGTTTACAAAACAAACATACACTAAGGGATGTGATATCGCTGATACTACCTTCAGGGAAGTCAACGCACCAATGATTAACTTTACATTTAAAGCATTCTGCTTTCAATTTAGTTGGCCCTGTCATATTTTCTCTTTTTTTTTTTCTGAACACTGAATAAGATAAAGCGTTCTAGCACTGAAAACTATCAAAAACGTTCTGACCAGTATATGAAAAAAGGGGGGGGGGGGGAGTGAATTCATCCCGCGCGTAGACGCATCCACCTACTTGCAAATGACGTTCATCCCTTCCAGAAGACTACACCTCTGGCTGCTGCCGCACCGACCAAAGGTCTCCCCAGGGCCGGACAATCCCAAACGTGTCGCAGCTACCAACTGACAAACACTCGCAACGCAGGCATCACGGATTTTCCGCCAGGAGCGACAGCGAGATGCAGCCCCTTACTAAGTCTTACTAGTCACTCACAAGCGGCCAGACTCTTAGAATCCAGTGTTCAAGGGATATCCCACCAGACCCAGAGTCTACGCCCGAGACTTTACGCTGGCCTGGCAGCCAGCTGGGCTGGGCAGTAAAGCTCTCTCACCTCAGAGCAGTACAGCCAAGCACCATCAATTGGTCACCAAAGAACGGTGAGAGAGAGAGAGAGAGAGAGGAGAGAGAGAGAGAGAGAGAGAGAGAGAGAGAGAGAGAGAGAGAGAGAGAGGAGAGAGAGAGAGAGAGAGAGAGAGAGATGTTCAAAGAATATAAACCCCATGTAATAATAAGAAACCAGCAGCAGAACAAGGTTGATAGAAAATTCTAGTTATGTTAATGAAATTAACAGTAGTGATATTGATGATGATGACTGTAATGTGGATTATAATCATAAAAAAATCATTAATAATTAAACCTCGTGACAAACTCCCAAAATAGCACTGAATTGCATCATTAGTCAATAACTAAAGTACTATTCTGTTAAAAAAAAAAAAAAAAAAAAAAAAAAAAAAAAAAAACGGAAGGAACTGCTCTAACTATAAAGAATCATGCAACTGCAAAGTGGTTTCGAGCCATTACATCAATCCAATGACCTTTCAACTTTCTGACCTTTGACCTCTCACTCTCGGGGGGGAGGTCATCTTCGGGACTAAATATTTTAACGATGTTCTCAGCTGTCGTTCCCCCACCTACCCCTTAAATTAATGTCGGAATGGAAGCAGCCAAAAAAAGATTTGGATTATCATCCCTTGAAGGTGATAGTCGACTAGATAAAATAGTGAAATAAAACTTACGATCTCTAAAAAAATAAATAAAATATAAAAAAAATAATACAATTGCAGGCTCACAGTTTCGTGAAATTAGGTATAAAAGCATGCGTGAAGTCCGTATCAATGTAATTGCAGTTAGGCAAAACTAATAAAGTTGAGTGGTGAACTCATTATATTTAATGCCGTTCATATTGAGTTTATTTATGAGAAAGGGGTTTTGCTAACACTTGGAATAGGGATAACCGAATATATATATATATATATTGCTATCATTCATGGACAAGATTGAGAATCTCACTATCCGCGATAGACGTCTGGATATTTCGTTTTTAAACCGTGACCCATTCCATAACGTTGGCTTACTTTGCCTTCATCAAGTCTTTGCTTCTTATTATTAATTTCTAGTACACCGTATATCCTACGACTTATACCATACAATAGGTCTGACTTACTTCCTTGATACATTAATACTGGTATAACCACGTAATAATGTACTATTGCGGCTAGATTTGGGCGGGTTCACGAGTCCATATATTTTTTTTTATGGTAACCAAACCACAGTCTACAGAATAATCTAGTCCCTCTAGGCTCCTACAATACAAACTTTCATACACTCGCAAAATCGATAAAAACTGAGTCGGTCAATAATTCTTACAAAATACCACAGCCACCAAAATTCTGAATTCTCGCATCCGAAATCACTGAATGGGTTAAAATTTGTGAAGTTGCATTTAAAAGTGTCTGGTGAACTTGAAGTAAATATTACGCTTTCAGCCACTTAAACATTCCGATTTAAAATATTTTGTATTAAGCTATTTACAAGTATTTTCTATTAAGTTATTTACTTATAATGGGAGGGTAAACTGACTAGATATAGGCGTAGGCCCTACAAACTTTGACATAACGACACTCATTTCTTGTTTGTTGAAAATGCTGCCCTCAAATGGATTCAGAAAGAAATTTTAAGCAGCACCCAAGGATACACAGGAGGGAAGCAGCATGTAAATACATCAGTAGAATCATAGTGTAGATAGTGTACAAAATGTAAATAATATCAAAGTTTTATTTTCTACTGTGGATACGTATACGTGTGATAAGATCAATGAAATGAAGACTAAAATAAGGGATATGGATACACCTCCCCATATAATAGCACTACAAAAGGTTAAACCAAAACACTTCCGATATGAGAGAATCCTAGTCGAATAGCATAGGAGGATATGAAGTGTTTGGAAAAAACTGTCATCAGAGGAGGAAGGTAGAGGTTTACTATTGTATATAAAAGGAATCTCTCTTATGAGTTTAAGTTCTAAGAAAGATTATTGCGAATTCATTTGTGTCAAAATTAAGGGTGTTAGTGATGATATGGTAATAGCGTCAATATATAGAAGCCCTACGAGTGACGCAGAGATAATAGGAAACTATTAGAACTGATGCAGGAGATAAGTGCCTAGATTCAAGACAACTTATTATAGATTTTAATATACCAAGTAAACTGGGAAAATTACAGTACCATCAGAGGAAGGTAACTTTGGGTTTGATTTTATTGAAAAAGTTCGTGACTGTTATTTCTCACAGCACAAAGGAGATGACTAGATTTAGTGGAAGCGATCGAGGTAATATGCTTTATCTTGTATTCACGGATGACGAATGCATAGTCGAAGATATACAGTTACTAAGTCCAGTTGGTAAGAGCGATCATGCCTGTGTGCAATTCAAGTGCAGTATAAAACCCCAAGATAAAAGATGTAAGAGTGTTGTATATCTGTATGAAAAAGGTAATTATGAAATGTTGAGAAGAAAGCAACAGATAGACTGGAAAGAGTTTTTGGATGTACAAGATGTGGAGGAAATGTGGAGTAATTTAGGGACAAATTTCAAAAGGAGATCGATGAGTGTATACCACGAAGAGAGTTTAGAGAGAAGGAAAGTCTAAGAAAAAGAACCAACAGTGACCTGCCTATGAATCGAAAATTATGGTCCAAAATAAAGAAGAAACAAAGACTGGATGAGAATGAAGACTAAAAACAAAGCGAGGTAGCAGTGACAAAGAACTTAAAGAAGCGCAAGAGGAATATAAAAGAACCAATAATCAGGTAAGAAGAGAAAGGAGCGAAATAAAAAAACAGGAAAGAAATATTGCTAAGAATACAAAGACTAAGCAGAAATTATTTTGGAAGCACGTCCAATCTAAGACAAAATCAACATCTGTTACTGACATGGATTTCCTAAGTTAATATGCAGCAAATAGCCCAACCTCGAGTTCATAATTTTTGATGTTAGCATTCGGTAGTATACAGCAATAGAATAAATTTGTTGAAAGCCAGACTCCCCGCAATTCAAAATTAACGAAGTTATTGATTTTTTAAGTTTTAACCATTTTTTTTTGTTTCGCGACCTGCCAGCAGGCATAGGACATCCTCGCTCTCAGACAATTTTCTGGAAATGTGTGGACGACCAATCACAGTGCACCTTTTTTTTAACCAACAGTAGGCTATTAAACATTCAAAAACAACCACGCCTTAATGAACCAATGACAGCTAATTAGGAATTTTAAAGAACGTATCAAGTTTTTTCCCGACCGTTTAGTCACAGAAAAACCTCGGCCTTTGATACAGCTGAGGTCTTTCTTTCTTTTTTTAATTTTTGTCGCGTAAACATGTGCAGTGAGATTTGTGAAAGTTGTGACCTAGGCTACGTTGAAGTGTTGAAAATTTTAGGAGAAGATTCACGAGCGGTTCACATTTTTCAAGAACACGATGTCGTTCCCCATAGGCGAAACTGTCCAGTGTTTTCCCAGCCCCTTTATTTCCGTAGTGACCGAGACGTTTTCGTGTGCAAACACAAATTTCCAAAAAAACAAGGAGAAGAGTTTGTTTCCGTGCAAATTTACGGGCTCAATATCTCTCTTCAAGGGAACGTGGCTAGCGAAGTCACACATTCCGGCAAGTGTTAATCTAGCTTTCATAAGCGTTTTCCTCCGAAAACATTTTTCCCAATCCTACTGTGAGCAATACCTACAGTTAGCGCCGCAAAATAGCCCCACCTCGAGTTCATAATTTTTGATGTTAGCATTCGGTAGTATGATGATTGGTTAGGTACAGTATATCAAAGTTAGGTCAACTGTACACTAGGGTGTGACCGTTGCCCTCCAAAAATCAAAAAATGGTCCTACAATGCTGTTCAAAGTTTTAGTGTTGTGTATTTATCTAGGAAACACCCCTGTAAATTTTCTTGGAGATCGGTGCATGTTTGAGCTAGCACCGTCGTACCAGCAAGTATTGCTATTTCAGCTTATGAACTTCATAAATAAGTGTGAAAATAGCACATTTTATCAGATTTTCATTCATTTCCGGGTCTGGAACGCTGACCCACAAATTTTCCACGTATTATTTTATTGCATTTAATTTTAATGATGCTCTTTTCTTTTCCCTTGACAGTGATTTGATGTTGTGAATAGAGAATTTAATCATGGATACACGGCAAGATGATGAGTATGTCAGAATGTTATTGGGCACCGTACCCCGAGAAGAAGAAAAGGAAATAAAGGGTTGCAAACTGCCAACTAATAGGCAGGTCTTACTATGTCTGTTAGCAAACCTTCGGGATATGCATTGGGACCTGGCTTTATCTGCCACCATTGACAATGTGCTTTTGCATTACCAGAAGGCGAATGTCCCGACCATTACAGGCAGGAACAATATTGGCCGAGTGATTAAAACTTACTATGACAAAGACTACATGATGCTTATGAAAAAGAATGAGGATAGAAGACGGGCTGATGATCCTGGAATTATGAAGTTTAAATCAGAATTGAGCCTGACGATGAAATTTTATAAGAACACAGTGTTGAAAGACATGGCGGCTGCGAAAAAGGGGAAACTCAGGCCGAACAAGATGCCATCGATACTGACATACTCTTTATGAAAAGCATGATAAGTGACAGAGTAGCTACCTACTCTGGGGTAAACAAAGTACTCACAGAAAAGGTTCAGAAGCGACAGAAAAGGCAGATGCGAGAAGAGAAGCGACAAGAGAGAGAGCAATGTGATCATGCTGAGAATGTACAGGCTGATATTGATTCACCTATTAGCTCTGATGAGGATGATGACATTGATGATGAGGCCAGCACTGCTGAACCAAAAGAAAACATCGGAGAACAGTGAAAGAGGGAGTTTCAATTTTTGTGCCCCTGATATTCTGAAGTCGGCAGAACTTGTTTCATGCAGTGTTCGAAACAACATCTCGCCGACCCAGCTGAGTGCAATTGTGTACTCCATTGTATCTGCATGTGGTGAGATACATCAAAGCTGAGTCTAAATACAAGGACGGCCCACCGATACCAAGCTTCCATCGTGTCAGAAATAAGTTTAAAAATCATGGATGAATGGCAACCATCAGACAAAGTACTGGTGCACTGGGATGGTAAACTTATGGACACGCTGGATTCCAAAGGCACTGATGACCGCCTGCCCATTCTTGTGTCTGGTGTCAATGGCACAAAGCTTCTTGGAGTCCCACCTCTTCCGCATTTGACTCAAAAAGCTGGCCTGGTTCAAGGAGACTTGATATCAACAGCAACCAAACAACTTCTGGTCGATTGGGAGTGTGAACAGAATGTCGTTGGTATGGTTTTCGACACAACTTCATCCAATACAGGTAAACCTATTTCAAACATCAGCGTGAATTTATCACGACATTAATACCAAAATACAGTGAATGATTTCAGAAATCTGCAAAAAGCACGTGCCTGAAATGGTGGCCTTAAACTACAATTACATTTTTTTTTCAGGACAAAAAACAGCTGCTTGCGTCTCCCTCCAAAAGGAATTAGAGCGTGCCGTATTCTGGTGCTCCTGTCGCAGGCATGTGGGCGAAGTCATCCTAGGTATTTGCTGGGATTGCTTGAAAGTGGAGGGCTTTTCAAGTCCAAACATAATGGTTTTCCAGAGGTGAGTCATAAGCTTTACAAAATAACAAGGAATATTATTTATCTAATGAACAAATTTAGTGGAATTTCTTTTATTAGACTTATAAGATATACTAACACCAAGCAAATGATCGATCATATCAATCTTAATACCCATAAAACAATATTATAGATTAGTACGAAATACAATAATCCCAATAATTGCATTTCTAGGTTCAAGAACCATTCTCTCAACTGGCGTACAATGAAAAAAGAAATACTACTACCCCGCAATGCCTGGAGTGTTTGAGGAGCGCCAGCAGGAGATGGCTGACTTCTTCCGTGAATCTCTAGCCCAACCATTTACACGTGGCGACTACAAGGAGCTGTAGAGCTTTGTCTGCTGCTTGTAACTAAAGGATCCGAGCCAGTGAACTTCACAATGGTCTACCCCGCGCACTTCACAAAGCAAGGTGGATGGCTAAACTGCTCTATACCCTCAAGATTGTTCTTTTGTCAGGCCAGATCAAGAGCAGTTTCCCAAAGCCGAGGTTGTGACTAAAAGTCAAATCAGCAAGTTAGAATGGTTTGCTGTGTTCACAGTCGCTGTTTATGTCCCATGGTGGATTGTTTGCCCCGTTCCAGCAAGTGCGCCACTGAATGACTTGAATTTGTCGAAACCTTGGCTGAATTTGCCCCATATGACGCCACAATAGTTGACAAAGCACGTGTGGCACTCGGGAGACACACTTGGTACCTAACTGAGGAGTTGGCCCCACTGGCTTTGTTCTCGTCCCAAGTACAAGAAAGGACAAAGAGGAGATGAGGAAGGCCCTTCTTTGCCATGAAGGACTGAAGTTACTAAGAGAGTGGGCTCAATCATGGGGGCTATGGAAAGCCATATCTTCCCCCTGTCCCAGAAAGTGGCACTGCCCTGGTGGACCTAATTGGGGCCTAACTCAAGCCGGTTCTTCACCATTTTAGGCATGCCCTATCAGTTTCTCCACAGTCCAGCCAGTGAATGGGCGGATCATGACAACTACCTGAACATGAAACGGGTTGTGGACAAGCTTCAGGTCGTCAATGAGGCTGCAGAGCGTGGTGTAAAACTTTGCCATGACTTTCTTAATGTTGCCAGGGATGAGGAGCGCTTTCAAGAAGTCCTTCAAGTAGTTGAAAATGACAGACTCCGCGTTCCTAATCAGCGCAAACGATCATCTGTTTCCGAACAGAAATCATGGTTTCTTGCTCTAGAGAAATAATACCTTGTGAATATATGATAAAACCCTTAATGTACCATGAGAGAATAAGAATGATTAACTTTTGTGTTAGTGATAACAGCTTTTAATTAAGACAGGCAAATGATTTGTGTAATATCCCTTATGATGGTTGTGTAATCTCTATATAAGCGCGTATGCCGTATAAGCAAAATCGCTATTTTTCAAATTGCTGGTGCTCACTCGAATATGCATGAATCTTCAAAAAAATTGCACGTGGGTATTTTTGATGTCAATATGCAACACCAAAATTTTGAACAGCATTGTAGGACAAAGTTGGGTCAACTGTCACACCCTACTGTACACCCTTGACGATTGGTTAGGTTGTCATGATATTTTCGTTAGTTTAACTTTTTTTTTTTCGAAATCTCTTCATTTAGGTTGGTTAGGTTAGCAATAACGGTAGCGAAATTTAGTTATTAGGGTGTGTTTCATGTGCTTTATTCAGAAATGCTACTCATTTGCCCGTGTTTACTTGAAAATAAAACGAAAAAAAAAACACTTTTTTCATACTTTCAATTAAATGCGGGACAAATGAGTGGCATTTCTGAGGAAAGCACATGGACACACACCCTAATAACTAGCTTTCGTACCAAAAGTAGAGGTGGGGCTATTTGCTGCATATTTACCCTGACCTGTATGTCACCGAAGAAAAGAAATGCAAAACTAAGGGTGATAGGCAAAAGGGAGAAGTGTTGACTGAATATTTCAGTAGCGTCTTTACACAGGAGCCTGAGGAGGATATGCCAGAGTAGAAACCCAGCCAGTACCAGAACTATCTACAATGAAAATAAGTCACAAATCAGGGGTCATTAAAAAGCTAAAGAGGGCCAAATCACCAGGACCTGATGGTTTCCACCCAAGAGTGATAAAAGAAGTAATGGAAGAATTACTAGAACCCCTACTGGTCATATTTGAATACTCATTTATTCAGCAAATTCCGTCAGTCATTGGAGAAGTGCAAACATTACAGCAATTTTAAAAAAATGAGACAGATGTGAGCCGGGTAACTACAGACCTATTAGCTGACAAGTGTAATATGCAAATCATGGAATCAATAATAAGAGAAAAGATCATGCAGCACATGAGAGAATAATTTATTCAGTAGTAAGCAATTTGGATTTATTTCGGGAAGGTCAACAGTTCTACAGCTTATCAAAGTCTTAGACAAATGGACCCAATTCTTGGATGAGGGAGCTGCAGTCGACATTGCTTATTGCGACTTCATGAAAGCATTTGATAGGGTACCACATAGAAGGTTGCTGGAAAAACTAAAAAGTTACAATATCACTGGTAGTTTCATAACATGGATTGAGTCGTTCCTCAGTAATAGAAAGCCACGGGTAGTGGTTAATGGTGAAGCCTCTGATTGGAAAGAGGTGGCTAGTGGTGTTCCTCAAGGATCAGTTATTGGGCCCCTGTTATTTGTGATATTCATCAACGATCTGCCAGATGTAGTGAAACACAATGAGATCTTCTTATATGCGGATGACACCAAGGTATTCAGAAAGATAAGTGAAGACGAGGACTGCAGCAAGTTGCAAGAGGATTTGGAGATGAAGCAGTGGTCAGAGAAGTGGATGCTGAAGTTTCACCCTAGTAAGTGTAAATATATGAGGATAGGATGAGCAGTTGCCCAGAATAAGAAATATGAAATGCATGAGGAAATGAGTGAGAGTAATTCAGAGAGGGACCTTGGAGTTATAATTGATAGTAACCTCAGATTCGAAGAACATTTAGCAGAGAAAATAAATAAGGCAAATAGATTAGTAGGAATAATACGCAGAACATTTGTGACCTTAGACGAAGAAATGTTTAAATTATTATACACTGCACTTGTAAGACCATTAAGAATATGCCAACCAAATATGGTGCCCATACAAAGTAAAGGATATTGAGGCCTAAGAAAATGTACAACGGCGTGCCACTAAGCTAATCCCATCATTGAGAGACCTACCATACCAAGAAAGACTTAAGAAATTAGATTTACCAACGTTAGCATATAGACGATCTCGAGGGGATATGTTAGAGGTGTTCAAAATTACGCGTAACATCTATGATAAACAAGTATGCGAAGACTTATTTACGATTCAAGACAACACAATGACAAGGGGGCACGCCAATAAGATCTACAAGGAAAGACCAAGGTAAATTTGAGGAAATACAAGTTCTGCAGTAGGGTCGTAAACACCTGAATAGTCTACCAGCCTCATTAGTTGACTCAGACTCGGTTCTGAGCTTTGAGAAAAAGTTGGATAGAGTGTGGGCCCACCAGGAACGCAAATTTGATTACAGAGCCGACATTCTTTGTACTAATCTCGACCGCCACCAGACAGAACACACAACCGAAGGTGAAAATTTGGAGCTGGAGTCACAGGCTTGATGGCCTCTTCCAGAAGACTTCTGTGAGTATAAAAGTAGAAATTCGTTTTGAATGTGTATTTCATCTAGTGTCATTCCACTTATTACTACTTTGTCATTATATTCAATAGTTTATCGACGATGTTGATGCGTTGCGCGGACCTATTATTCATTTTCCAAAATAATAATAATAATAAATAATATTTTTGAGAAATCTCCAAATTTCTAAACGAATTTCTCACGCAGAGAAAAAATTTTATATATATAAATATATATATATATATATATATTATATTATATATATATATATATATATATATATACACACGCACACACTCTGGACTACTACTTGTGTGTTTCGCGTCAAAACTATATCCTACCCTTTGGTCACTTACGCGAAATGCGTCAAGTTGATCTGTGCCTTGTCACAGGTTCCAGAAATTGCTCACTTGATCCTGCGGATCAGCACACGTTTCCGGTGCAGAGCCTCTACACTCCATCTCCTATTATGTACTTAAACCTTTACTGTCAACAGAGTCTTCTTCTAATTTTCATTATTTTTACAATATAATTTTTGATACTTTGTTTTATTTTTTATATATTCTCTATTCCCATCATCTCCCCCGCTATGTTTCTTAGTTTTTCACAATGAAACGAGTGTTCTGTCGTATCATTCTCTCTCCTACATACTTCGCACTTCATGTCCTTATATTTTCCTTTATAGTTTTCTTTCACCTCTACCATATTTAATCGGATTTCCATTATAATCTTTATATCCTTTTCTTTCATATTTTCAATATATGATTTTCTTTTGAATTCATCAATGAATCTTAGTTTTTTCATTTTAGTTTTCCTCTTTATTAGTTCTTCCTGTAAATATTCATTAATTCTTTGTTACTTTATATAATTTACATATTTCTGCCACTTCCTCTGCCCAACATCCTGCGTATGGATTTTTCAACTGACACAGCTGACACACTACACGCGTCAAGACGACAATACTCTCAGAAATTTTGCATTTACTCTTGTCCAGATTAACTTGACGCGTTTCGCGTAAGTGACCCAAGGGGAGGATAGAGTTTTGACGCGAAACGCCTAAGTAGTAGTCCAGAATGTTAACATTTGACCCATATGCTTCAGACACTTCGAGAAAACAGAGTATAATTTTTTTTAAAGTACAAAATTATGAAACTATTACATACGTAAAATTTTATATTTAAAAAAAAATTATAAATTAACAAGATTTTTTTTCTGAGAGTTCAATGTTCTTTCCTTCTTATGTGCATCCACACTTATTGGAATTTTATCAATTAAAAAATAATGAAGAAACATCCTATTCCGTTATATTTGATATTTAATATTTGACGTATTTTCTTAAGTTAGTAGTAATGTCGCCTGTCTCAAACTATGAAAAAATTTGTTCCGTATAATACTGAAAAATTCTTCAATGTGTTATCCGGTTATATTTTTTTTATTATTTTTTTTTAATGGTCTTTTTTTCAAATATTCGAGAATTTTGTTGGCTGTATACTCGCGTAAAAGGGCTCTGAGGAGCATTGTTTGTGGTGTAATAACAACAGTACAAAAAAAAGTTGTGGAAAAACATATTCATTCAGAGGAATCTCAAACAAGACTACTCAATCTTTAAACAAACCCTCCAAATCTACAATTAGAAAGCGCAGCTAATTAACTGATCACGCACTGGATCAACCTTCATTTCGGATTATGTTGTCCCACAACGACAACGCCATAACAGATTCAACAATTCTGCAGTCACTATATTTAGAAGTTTAAACTAAATTTCAGCGATTCTTAATTAGGGGCCCATACACGCTCAGTGAAAATGCGCATGTGCACTGCACAAACTGGTTTGTGCAGTTCAATTTGTGCGTGTATGGGGGTAGTTTGCGGGAATGCGCGGGCCCCGCGCGTGCACTGTGCTAATTCAGTCGCTTCCTGAAAATCCATGCGCAGTCCCAGCAATGCACATGTCTAGTTTGAGCGTGTATGGGGAGGCGTGTAGCTTTCGCTCAGTTCTTGCGTTGACACAGTGACGAGAACATCTCAGTTGCTGTCAGTACGATGAGTGATTGTATCGATAACCGCACGTTTTGGCGCGAGTTTATTGAACTATACCAAGAACACCCGTGCCTTTGGAAAGTGAAAAGTAAAGATTACTCTGATAGGAACAAGAAAAGTGCTGCTTACGAAATACTAGTGAATAAACGGAAAGAAAAAGACGAAGCCGCTAACAGAGATTCTGCAGTTAGGAAAATCAACACAATGCGTTCATCTTTCAGAAAAGAATATAAGAAAATTCAGGCTTCACTAAAGTCTGGTGCAGCAGCTGATGGTATATCGACCAAGTCTGTGGTACTACGATCTACTACTCTTTCTACATGATCAGGAAATACTCCTTAGTCACTCCTTAGGGTAAAAGCTTCGTTTTCAATAAAGACATATGGCAAAGCAGTGGTTGAATTTTTAGGGATTTTTGCAGTAGGTAAACGTAATTCATTGTTGCACAACCTCTCGTAGAACGTTGTATGTTGAAATGTAAGCTGCTGAAATGGTCAACGCAATCAATATAAGGTCGTCTTCAGAGAGTGTAGCCGACATCTTCACTCGATGAAGGCACGGCACAACTGAGCAAAGTAGCTCAGTGCACATGAGTAGTGTATGGGCAAACCGGGTTTGCACAGTGCAGTGTGCAGTGCCACTGAGCGTGTATGGGCCCCTTTATTTCACTTTGAAAGCATTCAAACTAAATAGCAAAAAGTGAAATTTTCTCAACGAATATTACCTCGTATTTCCTGTATCGCAATATATAAATAAATAAATATACTGAATGTGAGGAGTGACAAAAGTAAATAGACACCACGATAATTGTCCTCAACACGTGTCAAAACTCATCAATGAAATGCCAGAACGTGTGTCACCTTTACATAATGTAAAGGGAACAAACACACGATTCTAAATATATTCATTCAATAAATATGTTCTTATTTATTTACTTTATAATCAAATCAAAAACTAATGAAAACCAAAGATGTTTGTTTATTTTTGTTCTCTCTCTCCTATATATATATATATATATATATATATGTGTGTGTGTGTGTCTGTCATAACATGTGGGACGCACTTTCAGGATGGATTCAGGACCTGAAAACAATGAAAAAGGTTTATATAAACATATGCCTGAAAAATCGCTTTGTTTCCGAGTTACAGTCCGTTGTGTGTTCCAGCAAGTATCCCCTTTACCTTTAAAGGAAGTGCTCAAAATGATCGCCTTGCGCTTGAATACACGCCTGAACACGCCTCGTTATAGATTGCTTGACGTGTTCAAACATTCCAGGTATTGCTCAGATTTTCTGGCATCCTTGTTGGCGAAGCATTTCAACGTTGTCAATAGGTGTCAAGTAAACGATGGATTTCAGATGATCCCACAGGTAAAAGTCGAGTGGATTCAGGTCCGGGGAGCGAGCAGGCCACGCAATGGGTCCTCCATGGCCTATCCATTTATCAGGGAAATGATCATCCAAATAGTCTCTGGTTACTCGACTAAAATGAGGTGGAGCGCCGTCATGCATAAACCACATACGACGTCGGACACCAAGATGAACTTCATCTAATAAATCGCTTAAATCATTCCTTAAAAAATTGGAATAGGATTCTCCTGTTAATCTTCCAGGCAAAACAAAAGGACCGATTGAGTTGTCGGCAATAAGTCCTGCCTATGCATTGATACTAAATTGTTGTTGGTACCTTGACTGGATTGGATGATGGCATGCGGATTCTCTTCGGCCCAGTGATGAGTGTTGTGAAAACTGATCATGCCATTTCTTGTGAAGGCAGCCTCATCAGAAAACAACACGGACAGAAAAAGAGGATCGCGAGCACACTGTTGAAGGAACAAAGTACAAAAAGCCTCTCGTGGTGGGAAATGAAGCTTCAGTAAGGCCTTGTACTCTCTGAACGTGATATGGGTAAAGCTGTTGTTCCCATAAAATTCTCCATACAGTTGTGTATCTTACACCATCTGCTGCTGCTATCCTTCGGGTGCTCACACCAGGATGTTCCTCCACACGATTCAGGACTCACTCCTCCAACTCAACAGTTCTGGCGCTGATTGGTCTACCGCCATCTGAAACTCGCTTGTTGAATGATCCTGTATCACCAAGACGCTCGTCTATTCTCTGAAAGGTCTTATTTGGCGGACGGCGATTCGGAAACTTTTCCGCATACAGACGGCCGCATTACACTCGGCAAGTCCATACATGCGATGCATGTCTGCCATTTCTCTGTTTGAATAAGCCTCCATTCTCACTTCAAATGCACACTATCACTCAATAGCACAAAAGCTTTTAAGGTTTTTTTTTTTCACTGGACTGCACTTATTCACAGTAAGAAGTTACGAATACGAATAAGCCTCCATTCTCACTTCAAATGCACACTATCACTCAATAGCACAAAAGCTTTTAAGGTTTTTTTTTTTCACTGGACTGCACTTATTCACAGTAAGAAGTTACGAATACGAACAGTGAAACACCGCGATGCACCTCTGACTGACTGATGGCTCTACACTCAACGATATTGAAACATATCATAGTGTGTACGAAACATTACAATCGGCAAGGCCATACATAAAATAAGTCTCGTACACACTCGCAAACCTTGTCGGCAAGCAATGTTTGTAAACAGTTTGCGGAAAGAATTGCTGGAACACAAAACGGGCTGCAACTCGGAAACAAAGCGATTTCGGGGATATGTTTATATAAACTTCTTTTTGTTTTCAGGTCCTGAATCCATCCTGAAAGTGCGTTCCACACGTTATGAACCACCATATATACACACACACCCAAATTAAAATTCTTAATTCAGAAAAGAATACAAGCGACAGTTTTAAAATTTTTAGATATTTGTTATGGCATTAATATAGTCACAGTATTCTAATCTGAATATGCCGTTGGAAACATTGAGGCTTTTCAGGCAAAATTAATGGTATTTACTTTATTTATTACATAAAAAGAAAAGTGAAAGTGGCAAGTAATAATAACTGATAACAAGTAATAATAATAATAAAAATAAATACAACATAAAGTTTACAAAATGTCACATAATTTTAAATTAAATGATTTATTGTAATTTAGTAGAAAATAAATGATGCTTAATAAAAAAATAAAAAACTCCGAAATTAAAAGTGGTCAATAAAATTAGAATATTTTAATAGTTGATTATAAATAGGGAACTTCGTTACTATGGTGAAAATGGTAGTAGTGAATTTATACGTCAGTGATTGGCGAAATAAATTTAGTGATGAAGCCTACCTGATGTGCATGGGAATTGCATTCCATAATACATCTGCTCCTTTGAGAGAGAGTGCAATTCCTGCAGTTTCTATTGTACAGTTGGTTTATGTATAAAATCCCTGGGCAGTATGGTGTTATAATGATGGTGTGTGTTTGATTGGGGGTGATTGCTCTTTGAATGGGTGATGTATGTTGATTTCTATTGACAACTTTGAACATACTCACAGCAACAATATATATATATATATATATATATATATATATATATAATATATATATATATATATATATATATATATATATATACACACCTTACCTTACAATTTGTACAGAAAGTTTTCAAACACCCTGTATATATATATAATATATATATATACAGGGTGGGCGGAAAGTAGCTCCCTATTTTGGATTGGTAAAAAAATACGTATATTATCCATTTATTTCAGAAGAAATAATATGAAAAGGTAGGCATACATGGTAGGTTTTCTCTAAAATTCAATGTGGGCTCCAACTCTTTCCACCAGCTTCTGGAGCCGCCCAGGAATGGCGTCCACTGACTTTAGCAGGAACTCCGGCGGGATGGAGGACATGACTTCCCGAATTCGGTCCTCCAGTTCTTCCAATGTCCTCGGTTTGGTGCGGTAGACTTCTTCCTTTACCCACCCCCAAAGAAAGAAGTCGCACGGTTACCGCTGAAAAACGGCAGAATCGGTTCAGTGTAACGGTGTGGTGTGGTATGACCTCAGATCAGGTTGTGGGCCCGTTCCTTCTGCGCAACACCATGAATGCTGAGCGGTACCTTGCTATGTTGCGAAACGAGGTCTGGCCGGTTGTCAGCACATGGGAGAACATCGACGATCTGATATTTATGCAAGATGGCGCCCCTCCGCACTTCGCTCTTGTTGTCCGTGAGTGGCTGGATGCCCACTTCCCTGGGCGTTGGATGGGTCGTCGTGGTCCACATCAATGGCCAGCCAGGAGCCCCGACTTGACACCGTGCGACTTCTTTCTTTGGGGGTGGGTAAAGGAAGAAGTCTACCGCACCAAACCGAGGACATTGGAAGAACTGGAGGACCGAATTCGGGAAGTCATGTCCTCCATCCCGCCGGAGTTCCTGCTAAAGTCAGTGGACGCCATTCCTGGGCGGCTCCAGAAGCTGGTGGAAAGAGTTGGAGCCCACATTGAATTTTAGAGAAAACCTACCATGTATGCCTACCTTTTCATATTATTTCTTCTGAAATAAATGGATAATATACGTATTTTTTTACCAATCCAAAATAGGGAGCTACTTTCCGCCCACCCTGTATATATATATATATATATATATATATTATTTCACGAAATAAGGTCTGCTTTTTGCTCGAATATTTTTCATAATTTTTTGTACGTAATAATTTAAGTGAATAACAAGAATCTGGAGTCAATAACTTGCTGAGCTTTTACCTTTCAAGGTTAATGGCAGAGGTGCGTTTGAATAACCCTTCACTTAATTTTCAAACTTAGAATAAATAATAAAGACTCAAGGTTAATGGCAGATGCGCGCAACCCTTTACTTATTTCTCAAACTTGGAATAATATAATAAAGACCGAAATCCCATTACCCATTACGAGCTATTCAACCCAAGTGACCTTATACCCGCCGAGGCGATGCGAATAGGAATAGATCATACTTAAAATGGGTATAAACAGCGAATAGACTATGTTACATATCTAAAATATATATATTCTCTATGTTATGCATCTACAGCAGTGGTCGGGGAACAGGGGTAAATTACCCAAATGGGGTAAATTTAAAACTTTTGGGGGTAATGCGTGCGGTATGAGAGACACTTTGTGCTGATATTTGTTTTTCGTATATTTTTATTTTATTTTGTTACATAAATGTGGCGTTATTCTAAATTTTAGAATATTACGAATTTACGTCCTGATTACGTCCTCAAATATATTTTGGGGTAATACCCAAAAAGTTCGCCGACCACTGATCTACAGTATAGCTTCTTTATTTCTTTATGCCACACATCTACATTCCTCTATGATAAGCATCTGTAGCTATATATATATATATATATAAAATAATTGATATTTTGGATAGCAGTCAGCTATCCAAAATTAAATTTTATATTATATTATATATATATATATATATATATATATATATATATATATATATATTGTTTCCTTCCTTCGTGGTTTTATTCATCATATATACACTATATGATCAAAAGTATTCGGACACCCCGGAAAATGCGCATTTCTGCAAATATCACCTTCGCCGAAAGGTATGCTGGGAAAAAGCGTGGCGAAACTATAATGCTGAGGTGTTCTGTTAAGTTATCAGTAACTGTTGTGAAGCCATGCCGCGCGGACGTGAACTCTCCGAGTTCCAACGTGGACTCGTCATCGGATGTTATTTAAGTAACGTTTCTATACGAAACATTGCAGCCAAACAGAATATACCAAAGTCGACTGTAGCGGATGTTTATCATGAGATGGAAGCACGATGGTGCAACTAACGCGAAAAAACGTTCCGGACGACCACGCAAACTGACGGAACGTGATAGAAGAAGTCTGGTACGACATGTCAAGAAGTCCCGCACGTCCTCTGCCGCTTCCATCGCTGAGGAGGTAGGAAGAGCATCTGGTACCTCCGTTAGTACTGTAACTATCCGCAGAGAGATGCACAGACTCGGTTATTATGGTAGAGCAGCTGTAGACAAGCCACTGATTACAAAAGTTAATGCCACGCGTCGTTTGGCCTGGTGTCTCTCCCGTCGTTCCTGGACCGTGGAGGACTGGAAAACTGTTCTTTGGAGCGACGAGTCGCGGTATTCACTCTTCCAGTCTGATGGGCGTGTTTGGGTGTGGCGACAGCCCGGAGAACGGCTTCTTCCTGACTGTGTACGTCCAACGGTGAAGTTCGGTGGACGGTCCATCATGGTATGGGTTTTTTTCCTGGCTAGGGCTCGGCCCGTTGGTTGTTATACCCACTACCATGAACGCTGACGTTTATCTCGACGTTCTGGACAATTCGGCCCTCCCTACACTGTGGCAATACTACGGAGATGGCCATTGTTTTTTCAACAGGATCGAGCTCCCTGCCATAATGCAAGGCGTGTGCAGGACACGTTTCGTGAAAATAAGGTGGATTTGTTAGACTGGCCTGCTCAGAGCCCCGATCTCAACCCAATCGAGCACATGTGGGACGAACTGGAGCGACGGATACGAAACCGCACACACGCCCGGCTTCACTTGCATCTCTTGCATCAGCTCTGCAAGAGGAATGGCGAGCCATTCCTGCACAGACTTACCGAAAACTGGTGGAAAGTATGCCTCGACGTGTTGACGCTGTAATAAAAGCAAAGGGTGGAACTACTGGTTACTAAATGCCATAATAAAACCATTTTTCCCAAAACCATGCGGTGTCCGAATACTTTTGATCATATAGTGTGTGTATATATGTAATATATATATATATTTATATATTTTTTTTTTTTTTTTTTTAGTTCGGGAAGAACCGATTCGCCTCTATTTAAAGGGCATATCTCAGCGGAAAAACAAAGAAAAAGTGAGAGGAAAGACAGAGGAAAAAGAAAGGGTGGAGGGGACAGTCGAAGTGGAAAAAGACCAAGGATGACAAGGCCTGCAGGGTCGAGCCCCATCATCCTTGGGTGCTAGGGCCGGGAGGGCGCACGTGAAACCTCCAGGAACAAGCACGTACAAACGAGCACAAAGAGCACTCAAGAGCACGAGCTTAGAACCCCCTTGCGGGGATTATATATATATACTATTACAAATAAATATCAAAGTGATTAACATCAAACAAAGATCATTAACCTTTAATGAATAGCTTCGACCTTCAAAACTGATAATCAAAAAATTTTTTTTTTAAACGCGACCACTATAAAAGTGGAACGTTTCCCCTTCCATATACATTGGGCGGGTAATTATTTTTAAATTTTAGTGGGGTCTTTAAAGACTGTGCCATGGTCAATATTAATGGTCGTTAACGGTCTGGCCTCGCAAACACGTTCCGTAGTTATTTTAAATTGTGGATTACTTTCCTACGTTATATCCAAAACGCGATTAAAGTTCCTCCTTTACGACTATAGATAGATAGATAGATAGATAGATAGATAGATAGATAGATAGATATATAGACAGATAGCTCTAACTATAATTATTATTCAACATGAGGGAAAGGAGGTTGGTGGAAATTTGCTGACCATAAAAGAAGACGCGTACCTTGAACAATGGAATGTAAGGAAGAGTAAATGTCAAAAACTGAACGGCACTGAATATTCCAATGCCAACTGTGAACGGAGTCAGTGTTGAGTTGAAAACGCAGGAGCAATTCGCACTACGAGAAAAAAAGTCAGTAGGAAAAGATCAGCGACAGATTGCGGCAAATATTGCCAAAGGTATCCAGACATATAAAGAAAAAAATTAAATATTCATATAGTGGTCACATCATCTTCATAATATGGGATATAATGCCAGAACTGCACGACCCAGTTTACGCAACGCACTACGAAAAGGATACCAGCGGGCAACGGATAAGTTCATTCACCTGCCATACTCCAGTAAACTATCGTTTTCCCAGCTGTGCAAATACTTTGGGAGTTTCCACTGAAACACCTGCGGGAAAGGCTTCACAAACAAGAGAAACGTTTGTCAAATACTGAAGTGCGATTTGGATCACAATGAGACCAAGAAGCGATAATGAGGATTCGTAACAGCGGCTCGGTACGCTAACAGCCTTCGAGGGGTACTCCCCCTTATTCTTAAAAAGCGAGTCTTTCTATGAAAAGTGGCCTCCGATCCAGCTTACACTGCATCCACAACTCAAAAACGGGAGGAAAACTTTCGCACCAGCGCGTGGTTTGGCTACGCAGTGAACTTCCTTGAACAAAACTATCACAGAAATATTCTTGACCGGTTTCTAAGAAAGAACTCGTATAAAAACCTCATACGATTCTTCGATCAGAATTTTACGACAGAAAATGGACTGCGCGAATAGGATGCCGTACCCTCGTCCAAGATTGCGGAACTTAGAGTACGTGCGTGCAAGGGGTTGGGTTGCTGCTTTGCTTTGCGTAAGGTAAAGGAGCCATTCCACCAAGAATTATTAAAATCATATTTATATTAAGTTTCGTAAGAAATTATATAAATTCGTAAATAATAAAGGTTACTTAAATATCAGGTGTCTACTACCTTCCGCTAATATATATACAGGGCGTCCCAAAAAAATGTATACACACTTTAAATACTTATAAAGGCAGTGTTTATTAAAATACATTTCATTTTCAAATGTAATAGAATCTACAGACATTATTTAATTGTTTTGTCAACCTGTTTTCAAACTGACGTCCGTTCTGGTCCAGGCACTGCTGATAACGCGAAGCAATGGAATCGCAAACATCACAAAACATTTCGTTGGTATTTGTGTGCATTCTCGTTCAATGGCTGCTCTCAATTCAGCGACTGTTGCAGGTTTTATAGCGTAGACTTTGTCTTTTAAGTATCCCATAAAAAAAAGTCTAGTGGTGTGAGGTCTGGTGAACGCGGAGGGTATTCTACGAAACCCCTTCGTCCAATCCACATCCACATCGTGCCAAGTACCACTCGCAATACTCCACTCTTCGGCCCGGATCATCATCTTCATTAATAGCATGGACTAATCTTGGAATGTAACTTTTCCATTGACAGCGCTTCAAAATGCGTTGGACAGACGATTCTGAAATTCCTACCTCACGACTCGCTTGCCGCACAGATTTTCTTGGACTTTGGTGATACGTTTCCAGTACTCTTTCTGCTTTGTGGGGCTTGTCGATGTCCGTGGTCTTCCGGAACGCTTCTTGTGGACATTCTGAACAGTTCCATCGGCTTCAAACTTATCTCTAATTCGAGTGATGGTAAGTCGCGTTGGTGGATCTGTTTGAAACTCCCTCCTAAACTGTCTTTGCACTTCAACTGCGTTTTCACACTTCCAGTAGCATTTTAGAATGAATTTCCTTTGTTCAAAGCTTAGTCTGACTGCCATTATTAATTCTAATGGGTTTAACTTGGAAAGAAAGAAACATCAATTGAGCTATCAGCTGTTAAAGTGTGTATACATTTTTGGGACGCCCTGTATATATAAATGAACTCAGAATGGTTCCCTGAGGTTTTTTATGATACACACAGACCGTGCATGGAACAAGGAACTCTTTTAGGATAATTAAATCCTCTATAGTCCGAATAAGTAATGGTAAATGACAAATACCATAGTTTTTCTTTTCATGATGCTAGCCCGACGTGGGCAACGGGTCACTCGCAAAGAGGACCTCTTTGCGAGTGACCCGTTTGCCCACGTCGGGCTAGCATCATGAAAAAGAAAAAACTATGGTATTGTCATTTACCATTACTTATTCGGACTGTAGAGGATTTAATTATCCTAGAAGAGTTCCTTGTTCCATGCACGGTGTGTGTGTATCATATTATATATATATCGGTTATTGATTGATGGCGTGGAAAACGCAGTTTAATAATAAACAGGAACACCAGAGAAAAAATAACATCCTTCAAGGTTTAATAGTACCAACGTTTCGGAATGCACTAATTCCATCTTCAGGGCTAAAACAATAAAATGCCAAATCACATACAAAATACAAATTGCTTAATAACAATTTAAAATAAAGTTAAAAATTATAAAAAGTAGCTAAGAAAATGCAAAACATTAAAACTAAAAGGTAGATAAATATGAAGTTAAAAAGTTACAATTATAAAGTAGCTAGGAAAAATATAAAAGCATTTATTTACCTTTCAGTTTTAATGCTTTTATATTTTTCCTAGCTACTTCATAATTCTAACTTTTTAACTTCACATTTATTTACCTTTTAGTTTTAATTTTGCATTTTCTTAGCTACTTTTTATAATTTTTAACTATTTTAAATTGTTATTAAGCAATTTGTACTTTGTATGTGATTTGGCATTTTATTGTTTTAGCCCTGAAGATGGAATTAGTGCATTCCGAAACGTTGGTACTATTAAACCTTGAAGGATGTTTGTTTATTTTTTCTCTGATGTTCCTGTTTATATATATATACACACTTCCTTGAAAGAATGTATGCCTAATTTACAGAAAAGGTTTTACTCGTCCGTCAAATTTAACACAGCTGCAAAGAACATGTGTTCCATCAACCTTTCCTTCAACAACCAATCATCAATCATTCAAATAAAGATATAATTAATAATAAATAATAATTCCTTCATTATTCCAACTTAAGGGGATTGCATTTAGGTTCCAATAAAATGAACAGTAAATGAATAGGAGGAGGAGGAAGAGTCTTCTACACCTTTCAATGTGTTAAGGGTGAAAATGTGTTAAGGATGAAAATGTGTTAAGGATGAAAATGTGTTAACCCTTTCAGCACTGAATTTTTTGTAGGGTTAAGTTATGAATGCGTGTATTTGAAACGTTAGCAATTGGCATCTTCAGTCCTTAATGTGTTAAGGATGAAAATGTGTTAAGGATGAAAATGTGTTAAGGATGAAAATGTGTTAAGGATGAAAATGTGTTAAGGATGAAAATGTGTTAAGGATGAAAATGTGTTAAGGATGAAAATGTGTTAAGGATGAAAATGTGTTAAGGATGAAAATGTGTTAAGGATGAAAATGTGTTAAGGATGAAAATGTGTTAAGGATGAAAATGTGTTAAGGATGAAAATGTGTTAAGGATGAAAATGTGTTAAGGATGAAAATGTGTTAAGGATGAAAATGTGTTAAGGATGAAAATGTGTTAAGGATGAAAATGTGTTAAGGATGAAAATGTGTTAAGGATGAAAATGTGTTAAGGATGAAAATGTGTTAAGGATGAAAATGTGTTAAGGATGAAAATGTGTTAAGGATGAAAATGTGTTAAGGATGAAAATGTGTTAAGGATGAAAATGTTATAAACTGAAGAACGTCACAGGCTCATCCTCTGATCATGCTCAGTGAAGTAAACACGAAGGAATCGTTAATAAGGGGAAGTATCAAGTCGGAGACAGAACACATCCCTGAAAATCACTTCTGCCTCCCTCGAGAACGATTAATTAACAGAAATGGAAGAAGGATGCTGGGAGAGAGGCGGAAGAGAGAGAGAAAAAAAACCCGAAGAAAAAATCACTCTTATTATTATTATTTTAATTATTACTCAAAACTGGGGAAAACCCAACCAAAAAAAAAAAAGTGACTTCTCTTGTTTTGCTCACTAAGAAAGTACCGCTGAAGCGGTTGTAATAAAAGCAAAAATGTTGGCTCGCAGACAACTCTGACAGGATCGAACAAAGACGAGGAAATGCGCTTTACTTCACCAACATGTTGAGACAAGCGTTATGAGGACGAAAGAAAGCAAAAAGCCGGCGGGGAGGGGGGTAAAAAATATGAAAACGCACCTCACAAAAGGCGAAAATGGAAAACAAAAAGATACGCGGTGTGGAAATTAACTTATTATACGCATTACATACGCCGAACTTTAATACGCATCAGCCATACGACTTAACAATACCTTGGGAGTATTTTACGGTTACTTACTCCGTAGTTTCTCTTTGTCTGGTGCGTATAATGTAATAATTCTAAGTAACACGTAAATAATGTATACGTTTGCGCGTTTTTTAAATTCATCCAGCTTCACAATCATAAGGACCACAACCAAAAAAGGTTTGGTAACTGTACAAAGAATTACTTAATATTTTCTGGAAAGATGCATGGCACTAGTATACGAAACTACACTAAATTCGCACCATTTCAAAACACTCCAACGAGGAGGAGCTGATACATTACAACACTCAAATGCGCACGGTGGCAATGATGTGACAGTCTGTTAGATGAAAGATAGACAATAATAATTCAAAGAAATTTCATTCCCAAAGTCAGACTGTTACGGCACAGAGACCGCATATTTCCTTATTTTTAGCACCTCCGAGTTGGTAAAGACTCTGCTCAGGTACTTGAATCCTAGGTTTATATGCACACAAGCTTAACCGCCACAAAGCCGATAAACTGATGAAGATTCAAGTGAGGAAGGAGGGGTCCAGTTCAGCAAAAACGTGACCGCTCCGCAGGAACTGTATAATAAAGGATATACAGGTAAACTCCCTCGTAGTGCCATATCCGCGACCATTCGGGTCTACTCAAAAAAGGAACGTGATGGAAGTGTTTTACATGGCCACAGGGAGTACACATTTTAAGTGATCCTACGGGACAACATAGCAACTTTCAGCCATGGAGAATTGCAGGATCACGTCTACACGTTTATATCTTGAACATCTTACCACTTGTAGTAAACCCTAGGAAAATACCTCGTTTCTCCCCAATTTCGTGATATTCTCTCAGTGTGTGTGTGTGTGTGTGTGTGTGTGTGTGTGTGTGTGTGTGTGTGTGTGTAAGGCGTCGCGAGTAGAGGGGCGAACTCGACACATTGGCGATTTTCACATGAATGAATAGTTCAACTCTCGTACACAATAATGTCAAATTTTAAAGGCGTCTATCTCAAAACTAGTTTGGCGAGTTCGCCCCTCGTACTCGCGACGCCTCATATATACACACGGATTTTGCTAAATCATTCGACAAATGTGATCGTGGTATAGTAGCACATAAAATGAAATACTCGAAATATTAAGAATTCAGTATAAACCAGTTTTCAGTACCCCTCAAAAAGTGATCTCTGATCACAATACCTTCCTTGAAAAGTCTACAAACAGAGAATGTAACCTATTCTGACTTTGCCCAGAAAGATAAAGCGCGAGCTATAGGGCAAATAAAATCACATTCAGCCGCAGGTCCGGACACGTGGGACGCCTTTAAGAAAATTAAGAATTAAACAGCCACCCCCCCGTGTTAGATATGGAAAAGATCACAGGACACAGGAGATATACCGAGCATCCTGAAGAGGGCGAACACTGTCCGTATATATATAAAGGAGGTGAATTCTTAGGCTATAGATCAGGGTCACTGACATCTCATCTGACCAAAATATTTGAAGGAAGTTTGAGAAAATTTATGCCTTTTTCGAGAAATATTCAACGAGATCAAGCACGGTTTCCGATCAGGAAGATCGTGTCTATCAACTGATAGAGCATTATAAAATATAATTGATGCACTTGAAAACAATGAGAACTATGATATAATACAAAGATTATGTTAAATCATTGGACAAGCGTGATCATGATGTAGCGCATAAAATGAAACGTACGAGAATAACGGGGCAAAGTGGGAAATTGGGTTTATAACTTCCTCAGAGAACGTCAAGATGTTAAAATCCAAGAAATATTATTGACAGAATCGGAAGTACGTAACGTAACTCAGTACAATAAGAAACAGTATTATCCCCACATGCTAACAGTAATAGTACAGTACCAATAACAGTACAGTAACATCCTATAGTGACGCTAAAAAAAAAAAAAAAATCAACAGAAAAATTAGAAATGCAGATATGAAATCCTTACAAACGGACACAAACAGAATATAATGATGGTCAGAAGAAAGCAGGAAATTTAACACCGGAAATTTTCAGCTTTTAAGAGGGGGGGGGGGAATGAAGTGCTGAAACAAACGAAATAGTATCTGTTAAATAGACAGGAAATCCAAAGAAACAAAAAATGAAAGATTTTGAACTTATAATGACCGACCGTACGAAATTTGAGAAACAAAATCAAATAGTGATTGTAAAAAAGACAAAAAGAATTACTGAACAGTCACTGAGAACCTTTAAAAGAAGGGACAAGAAAGTAATGATTTCTTACGGAAAACATTGATCAAACCAAAACGAGAATATTGCTGTCTTGTCGCCTTCATATAAAGAAAAAATAATCAATAAACTAAAAGAAATCCAAAGAATTTCACAGCCAAGATTGATGGCTGCAAAAACTTCAACTACTGGGAAAAACTTTGTAAAATCCTCAGCTCTGAAAGAAAATAGCTTCGTTGTCAGAAGGCCAAGACTATTTAATTAACCAAAGCCATCAGGAGCACCACCGATGTCAAAGCTGAATTCTTCAAAAGAAGACTAAAGGCCTGGCTCAGGACAGTTCCGGATGAGCCGCGTGTGCCTGGATATGCGAGATGATGAGTTCAGGAGAGCAACTCCATCCTGATTAAAATCACGTCTAGAGGTGGGGCTACCATCTTGACGTCCGTGTAAAGAGACCGAACTGCGAAAAATCTCCAAGGTTGCAAAGTATATACTGTATATATACTTCGAGTTCACGGAAGGAGATTTAATTACGGCCTTATCAAAGATGCGAGACAATTCAGCGCCAGGGCCAGACACATGGCGTGCCACGTTTCTGAAGAAATGTAGAGAGAGTATTGCCAAACCGCGATACTTACTATGGAGGAAATCACTCGACCACAGGACAAATTCCACTCCCCTTAAAGAACGCGAACATTGCCCCCCTATTTAAAGGTGATAACAACATGGCTTCAGGGCTGGAAGATCATGCCTATCACAGCTACTAGACCACCAGGAGAAAGTATTCGAAACATTGTGTCGAAGACAAAACATAGCTGTAATCTATATGAACTTTCCTAAAGCCTCCGATAAATGTGACCATGGAATCATAGCACACAAACTTAAGAATACAGGAATGACTGGAAAACTAGGAAGGTAGATATTTAATTTCTTGACGCAAAGAACACAGTGTGATGGTAAACGGGGTTAAATCGGAAATCTCGGAAGTCGTAAGCTCTGTCCCACAAGGGACAGTATTAGCTCCCTTGCTGTTCATAATAATATTTGCAGATATTGATGCAGATATTAAGGACAGTATTGTATCATGTTTCGCAGATGACACAAAGATATGAGGGGTCGTGCGTCTTAAGGTACCTATGCTCCACCACAGGCGAAAACGTGTTTTTGATGGATATCACTATTTTCACCCTTCCTCTATCGCGTGGTTTGGGTTATAATGACCTTACGACACTAGAAGTATGGTTGAAAACCTTATGAAGCAAACGACTTTTTTCACCTCTATCGCCAGCCAAAAGTTCACCCAAAGTTCGGCATAAGAAAATCAAAAAATTAAAAAAAATATATATAAAATATAAAAATCTATTCCAAAAACTCAACATCATCTTCATTAGCATACTTAGAACTCTAATTTAGCCAAAAATGAACGTTCTAGCTCAATTAATAACAAAGATACTATTGCGAGAATATTGCTGAACTTTGGAGGCGATTTCTGGCGAATTTTAATTTTGGCGCTTAGGTACCTTAAGACGCGGGACCCCTCATATGTGAGGAAATAGTGAACGAAGGTGACAAGAAAATTACAAAACGACATTGAAACATTATTCCAGTGGGCAGAAGACAACAATATGAAGTTAACGAAGAAAAATTCCAACTTCTAAGATATGGTAATAACAAGGAGCTGCAGAATAAAAGGTACAAAACTCTGCAAGACAAATAGATAACACCAAATCTACAAGTCAGGGATTTGGGAGTAATAATGTCGTCGGATACAAAATTCAGAGACCACTTCAACATCAAAATTACAACGGCTGGAAAAATAATGGGAATCATTTGGAGGAGCTTCCGCAGTAGAAAAGCAAACATCATGCTCAAATTATGGAAGAACCTAGTCCTACCAATAGTGGAATATTGCTCAGTACTCACAAGTCCATACAGAAAACGAGACTGCGAACATTGAAGAAATACAAAGGACTTTTACGTCTAAGATAGAAGAAACGGAAGGTGAAGACTACTGGTCTCGACTACAATTCCTGAAACTCTACTCTCTTGAAAGAAGGCGAAAGCGGTACACAATAACATACATATGGAAAATACTTGAGGGCTCTGTTCCTAACCTTAGAAATGAAATAGAAACAAACTGGAATGAGAGAAGAGGCAGATTTTGTACAGTCCCAGCTGCTGTGGGACAGGGGGCCTTGAAAACGAGGATGGAAAATACCCTCAGAATAAGAGGCCCAAAGCTTTTCAATGCCCTACCGAGAGAAGTAAGAAATCTCCAGCACACCGACCTATGTAACTTCAAGAACCAGCTGGACAGATTCCTGTGCAAAGTCCCTGACCAGCCATGCGTTGCTGACTAAGAGGGCAGGAGAAGATCAGACAGCAATTCCCTCCTTCACCAAATCCCGCAAATGAGGCGGGATGGTGCAGAGGGGTCGACCGCAGGTCGATCCTGAACCCTTGTTCGAACCCACACAAAGTAACAAAGTGTGTACTAATATATATATTAGGGTGTCCCAGCCTCACATGTGAAAATAAAAATTTGCAAGAGTCAAATCGCACACCCCTTTAATTAATTACACTTGAAGAAAGGAAAAAATGGGTGAAATTTCATTGGCCTATTAGGAGGGGAAGGGTCCCCTCATTGACCTTGTTTATTCGACCCTATATGAACAAACATAAATGCTCAGCATTAATCATTCCAGAATGGAAGAATGAAATGTAAATTCTTTCTAATGACTAAATTAAAGGAAATGGAAATTCTTCCTAATGGCACATTTCATTTCGGGGGATAGAGGGTCTTTTTGCCTGCTGAGGGGAACTGCTGGCGGTGGTATTCGACGACTTGGTACACGAGCTGTCGTTCCTCCTCGTTTTTTGTCAGGCCCTCGTTGAAATCTTCCGCCAGTTTCACCGCCCATTCTGCCGCGTCGTTCACAGACTTCAACAATGGTGCACATCCTTCGAGATCTTTGGGGGTTTTTGGAACCGGCAGCTTCAGGCAATGAAAAAGGTTTTGAGTCCTTTTCGTGACCAAGGTGCTCAAATCCAACCGTCTCACGGTCAAGACACTCTTTCCCTCCAGCCGACCCAGATCTTTTGGGTTTTCGGTCTTCTTGTGCAGGTTTTGGAGCATGGCCATCTTCTCTGCATCGGTGGTTTTGGAGGAGAACATAGCGAGTCCGGCTAAATCTTCGCTTAGGTACCAGAGGTGGCCCCGGAATTTCGTCAATGCGGCGGTACCTACATCATGATCCACCGCCTTGTACCGCTCTAGGTCCTCCAACAGCTCCAGGTCATTGACGGGCGCGTCCGCCATCAATGGAGCCTCGAACCACCTCTGGAGGTAGATGGTGACGGCAAAGATGTTTATCCTGCGTAGTGACCGGACCTCGTGAGCGGTCAAGTGGAATTGGCTTCGGAAGATGAACATCTTAAGACAGTAAATGCCTTTGGCCATCCACCTGGCCCGGTGGTATGCTCCAGGACGATTGTACCGGAGATCTCGTTTGCCATGACCATCGAGGAAGACCAGAGCGAGGATCAGGAACTCCCGGTAATCGTCTCTTGGGTGGCCAACTTCAAGCTGGTCTTCAATGAAGTGGACAATCTGCTCTTTTTTCAACGCCACCCATTCTGAAAGGATGTCGCTTGGGCCATCGCCGTTGAATGGAGAAGCCTGCTTCTGGTCGATGAACTCCCATTTGGGATTTGAAGCGAGCGAACAGCGCAATTTCGGGGCCAGAAGACCTGAAGAACATGTCAAAGACTGAGGTGATTACCAATTCCATCATGTGGTGTCTGCAAGCAGGAAAAGAACGCGGCGGTCCATTTGGTCCTGGATAATCGTACAAGCGCCGCTGTGAATACCGGTATTCGCCGCTGTTGTGTCGAAGCAGAGACCGGCAATCCATGGTTGAACTTGTGGCCAATCGTCCAGCACCTTCAGAACAGCTCCAGCCATCCACTGTCCCATGCTGTCAGGGATTTTTGGGATCGCCAACAACTTCTCAAGATTCTTCCCGCTGACCAGCACTGGTATGCGATCCGATTTCCCTCCATCTGAATCAGGGAGGAGTTTGCCATCAAAGTGGACGACAAGCGGCGTATCAGGATTGAACTCGGTCTTGATTCTGGCTGCCAAGTTCTTCCTGGACTTCTGCCGTGAACGGTGAAGACTTGATTTGGACAAGGTGACCGAGGATAACTCAACTCCCGCGGCAGCGAGTGCTGGAGCCACAATGTGCATCGCTTGGCGTACTGAGGTTCCAGTTCGATCCAGGGCTGCAGCAAAATTGGGATATTGGATGATCCTCCTTGCCGACACTTGGCCGTCCTTGGGAGCGGATCGAGGAGCCGAAGGACTAGGAGAGGAATATTGGACATCATCATTGGATGCTTCGGCCATGGACTCCGAAGAAGAAGACCCACTTTTCACCGTTCCTTTTGCTTGCAGTGAGTCCATCTCTTCGCGGCTTTTCTTCTTCCTCTTCTCTTCAGCTGCTCGGCGTTTCTCCCACTCTGCTGCCCTGCGAGCAAACTCCAGGTCCTCTCCTCCGATGTACATCTTCCGCACGGTTCGCTGGTCATTCAGAAAATCTCGATCTTCGGGGACTTTGATGAGTTTCATGGCATTGGCATGAGCTGTTTCGAACAGTGTATTGAGGTTGGCTTGGAATCCCTTTTCCCGCTCCAGTTGCTTCTCTCCCCCACGGTTTCGGTTTCTGGCAACCTTCTCGTAGTCCATGGAGAGGGCCTTGATCCTCTCGACGCACTTGGGCTTGTGGGAGGTCGGAATAGATGCCCGAGCCCACACCGCCATAACCTCATCAGCTACCACATTGGCAGCTTCCACCGTGGACATTTTTTCTTCCGAGTGAAGAACAACAGACGTCGAAGAACATCTCCCACTGTCGGGAGTTGACACAGCGTTTCCAGGGGTTCATTTCGCAACACCCCCACCAACCACACAGTCTCCTGCTTTCTTGTATCCATAACCTGAAAAGAAATATGCTACAATTAGTATAAGGTAGAGAGTAGCCGTTCAGCAATAGTAACACATGGTTTGAGGGGACCCTTAAAATTAAAGAACACGAATGAAATTCATCTTGCTGGCATGTTTTCACGAGTGGAAGAAATTAGGGGGGTGTGCATGACAAACTTCAGGAACAAAAAAAATTGGGACACTAATATATATATATATATTATTATATATATATATATACACTAAAATCACAAAATAACACGTGACCTTATTAATAAGCAAACAACCACAGGGAAAAGGAAACACAAAGTCCGAGCGCTTTCGTGATATATTCACATTATCAAGGAGGAACAGAAAATAGACGGAGATTACAAAGTAAATGAGTTAAATAGACAAGCAAAAAATTCACAATCGGCACCTCAAATTAAAGGCCTTAAAGCCCTCTAAAGATTTTTTCAATTGATAACATATACTGTAGGTAGCTAAATTACTAAATATAAAAAAGAAGTATACTGTATAGATGAAATTAGAGAAAAAAAAACAATACAAGAACAAAAATTATTATAATGGTTATTAACACTAATATTTAATTAAAACAGGCAATTAATTGGCAAGAATTTAATGAAAAACAAATAGATAACGTAGATAACAAAGATAAAATAATCTGTAGGCTGCTAAATTACTATATAGATGAAATTAAACAAAACCCCAGTACAGAAAACAAAAATTATTATAATGGTTATTAACACTAATATTCAATTGAAGTAGGAAATTAAGAGGCCCGAAATTAATGAAAACAAAGGAAAAGTTGCCATCGTCTTACAGATTATTACAAAATTTCTACAAACAGTCTGGAAAAAAATATATAGTTTTCCCAAAAGCAACCCAGTTCAAAAGACCAATAAACCCCCCAGCAACCAAAGATTATACACGAAAGAAATATTACAATTAAAATAGACACACAAGAATGTTAACAGTTGTTACAATAATATTTATTTATTTAACCAGGGCAAACCATTAAGGCGCAAGAATGCAGTTAAGAAAACAGTAGGCCCTTCGCCAGATTTCTGACAATGCACGAATCTAATTTGTACAACCAGGGCTAATATAAGGACCAAATCCGCAATATTCTTGATCACACTTGATTCCAGTATATTTCTGCTAACAATAGATTTACTAAACCTTAATTTGGAAGCATTTTTCCAATCAATGGGATGATTAGTATCTCTTACGTGAATGAAAATGGCGTTAGATTCCTGGCCACTTCTTATACTGTATTGATGCTGTTTAATACGTAACTCAAGGGTCTTACCAGTTTGGCCAATGTAAAATTTATTACATATTGTGCAAGGGATTTTATATACACAACCATGTTCACTTAAAGGGTTCTTAATCAATGAATTCTTAATTACATCTAAATTTTTGAACGCAATATTTGTAGCCCTGAGTTCATTGACGATGAAATTAGTAAAATATACAAAATTGCTTTTGATTTAAAATACCCAAAGAACTGCATAGATAAGTCCTTAAAAATGGCAAAGAAAACCTTCTACGAAGTAAAGGATAAGATTCCTTACAACACAAAAAATGTTTTAGTGTTACCATTCAGAGAAAATTTCCTTGATCTGCCGAATCTGCTGAGGACTTTTAACGTAAATATTGCGTTCAAAAATTTAGATGTAATTAAGAATTCATTGATTAAGAACTCCCCTTTAAGTGAACATGGTTGTGTATATAAAATCCCTTGCACAATATGTAATAAATTTTACATTGGCCAAACTGGTAAGACCCTTGAGTTACGTATTAAACAGCATCAATACAGTATAAGAAGTGGCCAGGAATCTAACGCCATTTTCATTCACGTAAGAGATACTAATCATCCCATTGATTGGAAAAATGCTTCCAAATTAAGGTTTAGTAAATCTATTGTTAGCAGAAATATACTGGAATCAAGTGTGATCAAGAATAATGCGGATTTGGTCCTTAATATTAGCCCTGGGTTGTACAAATTAGATTCGTGCATTGTCAGAAATCTGGCGAAGGGCCTACTGTTTTCTTAACTGCATCCTTGCGCCTTAATGGTTTGCCCTGGTTAAATAAATAAATATTATTGTAACAACTGTTAACATTCTTGTGTGTCTATTTTAATTGTAATATTTCTTTCGTGTATAATCTTTGGTTGCTGGGGGTTTATTGGTCTTTTGAACTGGGTTGCTTTTGGGAAAACTATATATTTTTTTTTCCAGACTGTTTGTAGAAATTTTGTAATAATCTGTAAGACGATGGCAAATTTTCCTTTGTTTTCATTAATTTCGGGCCTCTTAATTTCCTACTTCAATTGAATATTAGTGTTAATAACCATTATAATAATTTTGTTTTCTGTACTGGGGTTTTGTTTAATTTCATCTATATAGTAATTTAGCAGCCTACAGATTATTTTATCTATTTGTTATCTACGTTATCTATTTGTTTTTCATTAAATTCTTGCCAATTAATTGCCTGTTTTAATTAAATATTAGTGTTAATAACCATAATAATAATTTTTGTTCTCTGTATTGTTTTTTTTGTCTAATTTCATCTATACAGCATACTTCTTTTTTATATTTAGTAATTTAGCTACCTACAGATTATGTTATCAATTGAAAAAATCTTTAGAGGGCTTTAAGGCCTTTAATTTGAGGTGCCGATTGTGAATTTTTTGCTTGTCTATTTAACTCATTTACTTTGTAATCTCCGTCTATTTTCTATTCCTCCTTGATAATGTGAATATATCACGAAAGCGCTCGGACTTTGTGTTTCCTTTTCCCTGTGGTTGTTTGCTTATATATATATATAAGCTTTGGTTAGCTTCCGCCCGAATTGTTCATTCTGACGAAGGTCAAGCTTTTCACTCCACCTTAGACCTACGGTTTAACGTGGAATCCGAACCACGCCCCACCAGCAGCCCAGCGTCTTAACCACTAGGCCACCCATTTATCTACCAACCACTTCTTTTTTTTTATTGTGTGGAAGGATGAATAGCTGGGTTTTGCTGCGCGCCGGCTGCCGTCACCGGGTCTCGAACCCGAGCCGATGGATTCGTAGCCAGCGACGCTAATCACTACACTACCGAGGTATAATATATATATATATATATATTATATATAATATATATATATATATACTCCTGCATGGAGTCCGCTTCTCATATGTGGGGTGACTCAACCTACACAGCTCGACTTGACCGGGTGGAATCAAAGGCTTTTGTCTCATCAATTTCCGCCTCTTACTGTCTTCAATCCCTCTCTCTTCGCCACAATGTTGCCCCCCCCTCTCTCTCTCTCTCTACTATCACTATTGTCATGAACACTGCTCTTCTGAACTTTAACTGCATGCCTTCTTCTTTAAGGAAAGCACGCAGTACCAGACTTCCCACATTCTCATTCCTTTTCTGTCCCACTCTCTTACGCGGGTTAATCGATATTTTCAATCGGTATCTCAAACCACAAATGTAGGAAAATAAAGTCCGAAAAAACTTAAGAGTAATGATACAAATTTCGTTTTAAACCAATATAGCAAAACTAAACAAAATGTTTAATCAAACTGAAAACTCCATACCATTTATTCACGAAATCCTCAAAACAAAATACAATGTAGTGATGATGATGGTTCGTACGTACCATTCTAAATGCACAAAGACGCTCTTCCACCCCGCATTATGTAAATTGGTATGACAAAGACCTTCACGATGTAGAGAAAACAAAATCTCCGACTTGTCATTCACGACGAGAAGTTTAAAAAAAGTTGAGATACGTTAGCTCCTCTTCGAAAAGGTGCGGATATCGGCGGCGCAAAAAAAAAAAAAAGGGAAGAAAGCTTTTTAAACGCCTTCTTGACGCTTTTTTCTTCTTTCGCCACCCCCCCATCCCCATTTCTTCCCGTCTTTGGGGATTTGGGGCGGGCGGGAAAGGAAGGTAATTTTGTATAATAATAATAATAATAAATAAATAATAATAATCATAATCATAAAAGGGGTGGAAACTAACGAGGTTAACATCTCCCACTTCCCCTCGTTGCACGAGGGGAATTGAAATAAGTACGAAAAATAAACA
>JAJOZX010007679.1:0-137500 GCA_023014485.1 Bathynomus jamesi
CTGGAAAAACATCTGAGGTAAGTTGGTTCCAGATATTAAACTATTTATAGAAAAGAAATTTCCGCAGACTGAGGTCCTAAATGTCTTACACACTCAAATAGTGTGCAAGATTTCGTCTAACCTTTTCTTGAACTGATCCACAGAGGAACTGTTCACAACTTCCGAAGGTAACCTGTTCCATGTGTCACAGATCTTATACGTAACGTAATTCCCACACACACCAGTCCTAAACCGTTTCAAATCAATCCAACATTGTTGCGAGTTTGGGTTATCATTTAAACTAAGATACTTCTAAAACGACATCGTTGAACCCTCGTAAGAGCTTGAAAACCTCGATCAGTTGACCGCGCTGCCTCTGAGTTTCAAGCGAAAACAAGTTCAGGGCGCGTAACGTCGATTGTAGCCCATATGCCTACGGAAGGATCAACTTTGTGGCCCTCGCTGCCACTCGCTCCAGCCTCTCAATATCTTTCCTGAGGGTGGGCGACCAGAACTGCACAGCATACTCCAGGTACGGCCGAACAAGGGAATTGTACAGTGAGAGCACAATCTCCTTGTTCCGAACTGAAATTTGCCTCTCTGATATAACCCAATAGTTTGGGCTTTCTTTTCCACCTCTACACACTGTTTCGTAAACTTAAGGTCGCTGCTAATTAGCACACCCAAGTCCTTTTCTAAATCAATCACCTCGATATTACTGCCCAACATCGAGTAGTCCGACTTGGGATTGGCGTAGCAATGTGCATCACTTTGCATTACCAAGTTAAACGGCATTTGCCATTTTCGGACCACTCTCCTATCCTACCTAGGTCCGCACGCAGTTCCTCGATCGCTTCGGGCGTCCAAACATTGGCCCAAGCTTGGTGTCATCAGCGAATTTGGCGATCCGATGACGATGCCAACGTCGATATACATTTATGTAAATGATAAACAACAGTGGCCCCAAAACGGAACCCTGAGGAACCCCACTAGTGACCGAGGCCAACCCGATTCTAGACCCTTTAATTAACACCCTCTGCCGCCTATTCTCAGCCAGTTTCAATCACCTACCTATTTCCCCACGATACCAGCGCGCGCACTTTCGCGTTATCGGCGGTGAGGTACCTTATCAAAGGCTTATGAAAGTCGAGATAAAGTATATCAATAGCCCTACTCTTATCGTACTCACTCAACATGACGTGGAAAAAACTCGAGCAAGTTGGTGAGACACGACCTATGCCGTCTAAACCTATGTTGGGACGTCCCCAAGCAGCTTGTAGGAATCAGATGGTCAACGATCCTATCAGCTATTACCCTTCTAATAATTTACCTACAACTGAAGTGAGACTAATGGGACGATAGTTCCCTGGACTTTCGTGATCCCCTTTCTTAAAGATAGGGGTCACGTTGGCTTCCCTCCAGTCACCAGGCACCTGCCCATCTCCAACGATTTGTTGAAGACTGTAGCCAGGTGGGGAGCACCTGGTCGCGCACTTCTCGCAACACTCGGGGAGAAAACTGGTCTGGCCAGGAGCCTTAAACGCGCTCAGTTTGTCTATTCTATGAGCAACGACTGTCGCGTACATCTAACATATCCAGGTCAGCACCTTCGTGCCTCACAGCTGGCTCGGGGATGACGCGGGTATCCTCCCTGGTGAACACTCCCGCAAAGTATCTCATTAAGCACCTTAGCGATGTCCGCGTCGGAGGTCCGCAGAACGCCGCTTCGCCTTTAAAGGACCTATCATGCTTCTAATAGGTCTTCTACTATTAACATAACTGAAGAACTCCTTGGGTTCCTCTTGCAGAGGCTGCCACCCGTAGTTCTTCGTACGTTTCGCTAGCCTACCTTCGCCTTCACTTCCCTACACAGGCGGACATACGCTTCAGTGTTCTCGTAGGAACGATGGCCTTCGCCCTCCTAACGCTACTTCCTATTTCGGATAGCCGAAGCGATGTCACGATTGAACCACTTAGGCTGCGTTGAAGCAGGTGGTGACCGGTTTGAAAGGCTATGGCAGCAGACGCAGCACCATAAACTCGTCCCGGAATGCACTCCACACTCCCTCAACATCGTCGCAACCTCTAACCCCATCCTTCCTACGCTATCACTGAGGCTAACAAAGTTCGCCCGCCGGAGATCAAGCTACTGCCTCGCGAGTTACTACGCTTCAACCGAGGGACGCACACACGGAACCCTAATAAGTCCGTGATCACTCCCGCCAATGATTCGTCAACGGTGAGGCCAGTGACGAGAGAGAGGAGAGAGAGGAGGAGAAGAGAGAGAGAGAGAGGAGAGAGAGGAGGAGAAGAGAGAGAGAGAGAGGAGGAGAGGAGGAGAGGAGGAGGAAGAGAGAGAGAGAGAGGAGAGAGAGGAGGAGAAGAGAGAGAGAGAGAGGAGAGAGGGAGGAGAAGAGAGAGAGAGAGAGGAGAGAGAGAGGAGAAGAGAGAGAGAGAGAGAGGAGGGAAGAGAGAGAGTGAGAGGAGAGAGAGGAGGAGAAGAGAAGAGAGAGAGAGAGAGAGGAGGAGAAGAGAGTGAGAGAGAGGAGAGAGAGGAGGAGAAGAGAGAGAGAGAGAGGAGGAGAAGAGAGAGAGAGAGAGAGGAGAGAAGAGAGAGAGTGAGAGGAGAGAGAGGAGGAGAAGAGAGAGAGTGAGAGGAGAGAGAGGAGGAGAAGAGAGAGAGAGAGAGGAGAGAGAGGAGGAGAAGAGAGTGAGAGAGAGGAGAGAGAGGAGGAGAAGAGAGAGAGTGAGAGGAGAGAGAGGAGGAGAAGAGAGAGAGAGAGAGGAGAGAGAGGAGGAGAAGAGAGTGGAGAGAGGAGAGAGAGGAGGAGAAGAGAGTGAGAGGAGAGAGAGGAGGAGAGAGAGAGAGTGAGAGGAGAGAGGGAGGGAGAAGAGAGAGAGTGAGAGGAGAGAGAGGAGGAGAAGAGAGAGTGAGAGGAGAGAGGAGGGAAGGAGAGAGAGAGAGGAGAGAGAGGAGGAGAAGAGAGAGAGTGAGAGGAGAGAGAGGAGGAGAAGAGAGAGAGAGAGGAGAGAGAGAGGAGGAGAAGAGAGAGAGAGAGGAGAGAGAGGAGGAGAAGAGAGAGAGAGAGAGAGAGAGAGAGGAGGAGAAGAGAGAGAGAGAGAGGAGAGAGAGGAGGAGAAGAGAGAGAGAGAGGAGAGAGAGGAGGAGAAGAGAGAGAGAGAGAGGAGGAGAAGAGAGAGAGAGAGGAGAGAGAGGAGGAGAAGAGAGAGAGAGAGAGAGAGGAGAGAGGAGGAGAAGAGAGAGAGAGGAGAGAGAGGAGGAGAAGAGAGAGAGAGAGAGGAGAGAGAGGAGGAGAAGAGAGAGAGAGAGGAGAGAGAGGAGGAGAGAGATAGGAGAGAGAGGAGGAGAAGAGAGAGGAGAGAGAGGAGAGAGAGAGGAGAGAGGAGGAGAGGAAGAGAGAGAGAGAGAGAGAGAGAGAGAGAGGATGAGAGAGAGAGGAAGAGAGAGAGAGAGAGAGGAGGAGAAGAGAAGAGAGAGAGAGAGAGGAGGAGAAGAGAGAGAGAGAGGGAGAGAGGAGGAGAAGAGGAGCGAGAGAGGAGAGAGAGAGGAGGAGAAGAGAGAGAGAGAGAGGAGAGAGAGGAGAGAGAGAGAGGAGAAGAGAGAGAGAGAGAGAGAGAGAGAGAGAGGAGAGAGAGGAGGAAGAAGAGAGAGAGAGAGAGAGAGAGAGAGGAGAGAGAGGAGGAGAAGAGAGAGAGAGAGAGGAGAGAGAGGAGGAGAAGAGAGAGAGAGAGAGGAGGAGAAGAGAGAGAGAGAGAGGAGGAGAAGAGAGAGAGAGAGAGAGAGGAGAGAGAGGAGGAGAAGAGAGAGAGGAGGAGAAGAGAGAGAGGAGGAGAAGAGAGAGAGAGAGGAGAGAGAGAGAGGAGAGAAAGGAGGAGGAGAGAGAGAGGAGAGAGAGGAGGAGAAGAGAGAGAGAGAGAGTTACAAGGAGTTACAAGGAAAAGAAGTACCTCAAAAGGCCTTGCGGCCCATACCGAGGTGGTACCAATGGCAACGGGTGCCAGGGAATATTGTAAAAGTTTATTTTTCTTTCAACTATCCTAGCAGTAATAGAAAACTGGATAGAAAAGTAGAAGGCTCTCTCCCCACCCTCCGCTCCCTCCCTGCCAGAGGCAGGTACGGAAAAAGGTTGAAGAAAATACCTTGACCCTGGAAAAGTAGCCAAGGAAATTTTACAGGAAAGTGGAGAATATATAAATATGTTTTAGTCTTAAACTATGAGAGTATTCAGTACTTTATCTAGCCTATTTTTAAACACATTTACACTTTGACTGGAAACAACCTCTGAGGGAAGTTGGTTCCAGATATTAACTATTTTATAGGAAAAGAAATTTCCACAGACTGAGGTCCTAAATGTCTTTACACACTCAAATAGTGTGCAAGATTTCGTCTACCCTTTTCTTGAACTGATCCACAGAGGAACTGTTCACAACTTCCGAAGGTAACCTGTTCCACGTGTCACAGATCTTATACGTAAAGTAATTCCCACACACTAGTCCTAAACCGTTTCAAATCCAACTTCCAACCATTGTTGCGAGTTGGGTTATCATTTAAACTAAACATACTTCTAAAATCGACATCGTTGAACCCGCGTAAGAGCTTGAAAACCTCGATCAGTTGACCGCGCAGCCTCCGAGTTTCAAGCGAAAACAAGTTCAGGGCGCGTAACCGTCGATTCTAGCCCATATGCATAACGGAAGGGATTAACTTTGTGGCCCTCGCCTGCACTCGCTCCAGCCTCACAATATCTTTCCTGAGGGTGGGCGACCAGAACTGCACAGCATACTCCAGGTGCGGCCGAACAAGGGAATTGTACAGTGAGAGCACAATCTCCTTGTTCCGAAACTGAAATTGCCTCCTGATATAACCCAATAGTTTCTGGGCTTTCTTTTCCACCTCTACACAGTTTCGTAAACTTAAGGTCGCTGCTAATTAGCACACCCAAGTCCTTTTCTAAATCAGTCACCTCGATATTACTACCCAACATCGAGTAGTCCGACTTTGGATTGGCGTAGCCAATGTGCATCACTTTGCATTTACCCAAGTTAAACGGCATTTGCCATTTTTCGGACCACTCTCCTATCCTACCTAGGTCCGCACGCAGTTCCTCGATCGCTTCGGGCGTCCCAACATTGGCCCCAAGCTTGGTGTCATCAGCGAATTTGGCGATCCGACTGACGATGCCACCGTCGATATCATTTATGTAAATGATAAACAACAGCGGCCCCAAAACGGAACCCTGAGGAACCCCACTAGTGACCGAGGCCCAACCCGAACTAGCACCTTTAATTACAACCCTCTGCCGCCTATTCTTCAGCCAGTTTTCAAGACACCTACCTATTTCCCCACCGATACCCAGCGCGCGCACTTTCGCCATTAGCCGGCGGTGAGGTACCTTATCAAAGGCTTTCTGAAAGTCGAGATAAAGTATATCAATCGCCCTACTCTTATCGTACTCACCCAACATGATGTGGAAAAACTCGAGCAAGTTGGTGAGACACGACCTATGCCGTCTAAACCCATGTTGGGAGTCCCCAAGCAGCTTGTGGGAATCCAAATGGTCAACGATCCTATCCGCTATTATCCCCTCTAATAATTTACCTACAACTGAAGTGAGACTAATGGGACGATAGTTCCCTGGACTTTCGTGATCCCCTTTCTTAAAGATAGGGGTCACGTTGGCTTCCCTCCAGTCACCAGGCACCTGGCCCGTCTCCAACGATTTGTTGAAGACTGTAGCCAGGTGGGGAGCCACCTGGTCGCGCACCTCCCGCAACACTCTGGGGAGAAACTGGTCTGGCCCAGGAGCCTTAAACGCGCTCAGTTTGTCTATTCTATCGGCAACGACTGTCGCGGTACATCGAACATTATCCAGGCCAGCACCTTCGTGCCTCACACCTGGCTCGGGGATGATGCGGGTGTCCTCCCTGCTGAACACTCACGCAAAGTACTCATTAAGCACATTGGCGATGTCCGCGTCCGAGGTCCGCAGAACGCCGCTTCCATCCTTTAACGGACCTATCATGCTTCTAATGGGCTTTCTACTATTAACATAACTGAAGAACTCCTTAGGGTTCCCCTTGCAGAGGCTTGCCACCCGTAGTTCTTCGTTACGTTTCGCTAGCCTAACCTTCGCCTTCACTTCCCTACACAGGCGGACATACGCTAAAGTGTTCTCATGGGAACGATTGGCCTTCGCCCTCCTATACGCTACTTTCCTATTTCGGATAGCCGAAGCAATGTCACGATTGAACCACTTAGGCTGCGTCGAAGCAGGGGTGACCGGTTTTGAGGGTATGGCAGCAGACTGCAGCACCATAAACTCGTCCCGGAATGCACTCCACACTCCCTCAACATCGCAGCCGAGAGAGAGAGAGAGAGAGAGAGAGAGAGAGAGAGAGAGAGAGAGAGAGAGAGAGAGAGAGAGAGACTTAACCAATGGGGGTACAGTGGAAAGGTTTTCTCGTCTGGAATGGAGGGACATTTATTATTATTTTCTAATTTCACTAAAATTTAATGCAAGTAAAGTATAAAATTTTTCTTATATAGGGTTAATGTCTATTGCCGTCACCCTCATCCATTGGAAATATCCAGCAGATTTTGGTGGAGACGAACTTTTCGTTAAAAAGTTATGTTCGTGGAGGTCTTCGAAAGACCTCGTTAAGTAGTGTTTTTTTGCTTAATGTTTAATTTATATGCCTTCGATATTTAGAGCTGCCTAATGGTAAAGAAGGAAATTTCCATACCTTATTATTTCGTTGGGCCTCGCTTCTGGTTGTAGGGCACGCGGCTCTCTTTCGATGTAGGCGATGGAGTTACGCAAGTTTACTCGGTTTAATTAATATAGGTATTCACTACACTTAAATACCTGAAGGAATAGGCCTATCCTTTTGAGTTATTAGTTTATGTTATGAGGTATTCACTCAGAACTTATTGGAAGATTAAGTCCATCTCCCTTGCTTAAAGCATCGCTGTAACTAAGCAGCTTTGAGATGAGCTAATATAAAATTCCTTTATTTAAAAATTCGCTGACTTTACAAAGTCCCCAGACGTCTAATTTTTGGGTTTTCATTATTTCTTCTCTCGAAGTAATTTTCATGAGTCAGCAATGGAAAATTTTGATACGAAATAACATGTTTTTCTTCTTGTTATGCAAGCCCAAATGCCTACATATGGGGTTTTATGTATGGCAATTATTTCCATTCCCAGTAGGCTTTGTCGCCAATTCCGAAGCAATTTTGTAGTAATTTAATTCAATAAATTAATAATTTTTATTTAATTAAGAAATAAAGGTACCATATACGATACCATATTGTAGGCTTGTATAGTTTTTCCATAGTAACATAAAAAACATTTTATAGTTTTAAACAGAGGCAAAATGCATCTAAATGTCTATTTCCCTCATTTCAGTCTTTACGCCTTACACACACACACACACACTTTTTACTGCACCCTCCATACACATGGGGGAATTAGTCCACTATTAAACCTGAAATAACTAGTTTCTTTGAAAATTATTACCTACCTAGATGCCACGAATGGCAGTTGAAAATTTTCAACAAACACAAATACTGTATAAAGGTCCTGTGGGCCAGAGCAATCCTGTTTTCTACCTAATATAAGTGATATTATAATTTCATTGAAGAAAATAAATTAGTATAAGCAAAAAATATGTAATGTTTAACATTAAAAGAAGCTAGTTTAAGTTCTCACACAGACTACTGAAAGAAGCGCATCATTATGGCGTTACATTACAATCGAAAAACTTACGGGGGTGGGCAACACTTCTCCTTGTGATAATACCAATCATCAACTTGACAGGTCTTCGAGCAATACCAAGCTTTACATATGGAGCAACGTTTCGAGCCCAGGAAATTACATCTTATGCAATTAAAAGCCCTTGGTAATAAGGGTCCGTTGGCTATGATTCTCAATTTCTGAACGGGGACGTCTGAAGACTTCCCTGTTTCAACATCTTTGTTTGCAGTTGCCAAGCTGATTTAAGAAAAAATAAATTTAACTGAAAATGATGCTTCTGCCTGAACATCTCTTTCTAAAGAAACCCTAACTTAAGAAAAATCAATAAAAATGTGTGCTTACTTATCATTACTGATTCCAACCTTGGTTTCTCGTTGGGCTTCATCGATACGACTCTGCAAAAAAAAAAAAGAAAAAGTAAATTCATTCATTCAATTTTCACATGGTGGTGGAGAATTTCCAACAAAAACACTGCAGTCTAAGGTCCGGTTTTTCCAGACAGAGTACTAGGCCCTGAGAAGATAAACTCAACTCAATTTGATATCCGACGATATTTTTGCAAATGTCACACGACCAAAATAATATAAACGTCCCTCTCCATTGCTTCAGCACGAATACTCAAATGCAAATTAACGAGTCAAAGGTATCCCGAACAGAAATTTTAATGGTTTGCCTTCACAACAGCAAACCAGAATCTTATAGAACATTAAAAAAGAAGAAAATATTTCTTTTACATTAATTAATATAAATGTATTTAGATTTTAAATCTCGGCGTCTGGAAGGGGGTTTCATCCTAAATTTCATAGATTTATATACTTTAAAATACTCAAAAGAGAAATAAGTAAAATTAAAAATACCTCAAATTTGGTGATGTTGATAAGGGGTTTTCCTCTTCCAACACCTTTGGAACGTGAAACCTTTTCGCCGCTATCCCGGGAAGTTCCATTGGAATCTCCAGCAGTATAGGTCCCAAAGTACCTTGTATTCTATTAAAAAAACAAAGTAATTTTTGCATTTTTAATATACAGTACATGCATTCGTTTACTGTTTTTATGTAGGAAGGAGGGGCCAAAGGCGAATGCCCGCAAAAGCGAACCCCCCCCCCCCCTCCTCATAGATGAAGTGAGCCAAAATCAAGGTTCAGGGTTTTGGAGATGCTTGGCACAACCGTTACGAAATCCTCGACCTCCGAGACCATTCCAAACTAAAGATCATTCACGATGATAACTTGAAGATAGCTGCTGAACAACAACACCTTCCCAAAAAACATCGAGGTATTAACAAATCCAGCACGGACCACAAAATCGAAGTGGTCACCGCGGAAACCACCACTACCCGTGACGAAGATTGGTAACCTCGTAATACCACCAGTACTCTAGCCAATCTCTGAACAAGAGGAGGTCCTCAAACCGAGAGTCCTATCGGAACCAAGCCCTGGAGAAACCCCCTTCTAGAGGATCACTCAGTGGAACTTCACCATCTCCTCCGTCACCACCCTCACCGGTTGATGATCGACGCACGGACCCAACATACCGGCCGCAAATGCATCAACCACGTGAACTAGAACATTCACATAAAAAACGAACCTGCTCAGAATCCGAGCTTAACGGTCGACCCCAACTACCACTAAAGCGAGGCCGACCACTCCGCATACAAACACAAGTATCCACACGGCAACCCCCAGCTCAGTATAATCTAAGACGTAGATATGAATAAAATTGTCCCCCTTATAATTCTGCAAATTATTTACTTTTGTAGCCCTAGCATTAAAATTTGGAAAAGCTTGCAGAAGGAAAAATTTTGAAAGGACAAGCGGACTTTTTTATCAATTTGCAACCACCTGCTCGAATTAGAACCAATCTCTTTCATATAAAAACCCAATTAAAAGCATTTGAAAGTAAAATTCACGATTCTTTTGAGCATATCCTTAAATGCGCCTCGGTGGTGTAGTGGTTAGCGTCGCTGACTACGAATCCATCGGCCCCGGGTTCGAGACCCAACGGCAGCCGGCGCGCAGCAAAACCCAGCTGTTCATCCTTCCACACAATAAAGTGGTTGGTAGATAAATGGGTACCCTAGGTGGCCTAGTTGTTAAGACGCTGGGCTGCTGATGGGGCGTGGTTCGGATTCCACGTTAAACTGTAGGTCTAAGGTGGAGTGAAAAGCTTGACCTTCGTCAGAATGAACAATTCGGGCGGAAGCTAACCAAAGGTTAAGGTTATATCTCAGGAACCGACCAGATTAGTCGCGCTTTATTATAAAATACAGTCGAAAACATTCAAACTACAGCACACACCCCATCAGATATATTAGTGTTACCATGAATACAAACAAACTCAAAACTCAGCAAAATTTAATCAAAGAAATAAAAGGGAATTGATAGATATGGGGGGAAAAATATTCAAAGGTTTAATCGCACTAGCGACCGAAGACGACGTTAAAAGAATTGAACTCGAATTGAATCTCTCCGCGCTGAATCAGCAATATAGTGGACACATTTTACAACAAACCATCGAGTCGCTACAAAAAACAATCGCTTCCTTCACGCTCTTTCGGACAAATTTACACACCTTGAATCCCTGTTAGCTAAATATAGAGAAAACGAAAGATATCTAGAATTAGTAGAAATAATTAACCTACAAGTAACCCGAATCGATAAGTATTTGCAACAAATAATTACGATTCATTCCAAAGTTTTGCGTGCGACCTAGATAGCCCATAGAAAAATCACTTTCCACACTAATACCATGGGATACACACTTCAGCCCTTAATGCACAACCTGTCAGACACAATTAAAATTATCACCCGTATTCCCACTTAACCATATTAATTACCCCAAATTTCTAGAATACATTTCGACTGTACATGGACCACGCCCCTACACAACCTCATGATTGTATCATTTTTCGATGTACTCACTTATGATGTATATCAATTTCACCCTTTCCCAACACCCTACCAAAACAATTCTAATATCTATCGATTGTATCTACCCAGAGTACCACCTTACCTTTTCCTCGCCAAAGACCTTTCAGCATATTCTAAGATGTCAGAGAGCGACATCCGGCATTGTAGTCCCGCAAACGAACAAGCAACTCGTTTGCCCTCCACTCAAACCAGTAATTCTTCCAACCCCTAGGTCCTGCTTTATCGACTTAATCCGTGACAGTCATGCCCGGTATTGTACAGGGTGTCCATAAATGTTTACCCTGAAAACAGTATGCTCTCATGTTTTAATGACAAATCTTACATCCGTTTTCTTTGTACAGGTGATCTCGTACACGCATAGAGTTTCTGTGTTGGTGTGTTTCGTCTACCGCATTCGCCGCTAGGAGCGCTGTAGTAGCTGTTCAGTTAAGATGGCGTCTGTGACAGAGAAGGCACAATGTGCTGTGTGGCTTGCAGAAACAAAATCTCCTGTCAGTGTTCAGCGAAGGTTCAGAACAAAGTATGGAAAGAATCCACCTGATGTGAAGTTAATTAAGTCGTGGATGAAAAAATTCTTGGAAACTGTTTCCGCAACTGTGTACCTGGATATGCTCACCAATTACGCCATCCCCCAGCTGCAGGACAGGCAGCCAACTGTCATCTTCCAACAAGATGGGGCACCCCCTCATTGGGCGCATGTTGTTCGTGAAACTATCGACGCAACATTTCCAAATCGATGGATTGGCAGGGACGGGCCAATCCCATGGCCCCCAAGATCACCAGACATTACCCCGCTGGATTTCTTTCTCTGGGGTCATGTTAAAGATTTGATTTATGCAACAGTTGTTCCAGATATCAGGACATTGCGAGAACGCATTACGGATGCAATTGCAACAGTTAACCCATAAATGTTGGAAAATGTGTGGCGTGAGTGTGAATACCGTTTAGACATTTTACGTGCCACTGGGGGTGCACATGTGGAAGCTTATTAAGTTCATTAACTATGTATCAAAACTTTGTATGTTTATCTACTTATGATTAAAACTGTGTTTGAATACGAGTGTTTATATAAAAGTTATAGCATGCTTTAATCAGGGTAATCATTTATGGACACCCTATACATATTACAGTATATTATACGATAAATACCACAAACAAATCTTGGTCCAGGAGGTTACAACATTATGGCTAAGCAGTATGCAATTGTGCGTCCCATTTTAGTCGGCATTGTCATCTAATCCCTGTATGAAAAAGGGGGAGAGTCATGGCCGGATGGCCCCCCACCCACCCTCCCTCTCTACGCCTATGAAGATTGTGAAGAGTAAATGGATAAAGAAACTGAAGAAACAGTTTTTGAAGCATTGGAAACCACAAGATTTTCTCTGCCCCCAATCAGATAGCAGAAAAATCAGAGGTCAGGTGCACCATAGCCGTGTCTCACACGAATCATGGAGTGACTGTTGAGAAGAACTTTTTGTGAAGTGGGTGGAGAAGTGAAGGGTGGAATTATCGGCATAGGAGTGGATGGGACAGGAAGTACGACTTAATAGATCATTGATAAATAAAAAGTGTGAGTGACAGGACAGAACCCTAAGAAACACCACTGTTGATAGCTTAAGGAGAACAGTGGCTACCTACAACCGCAGCTATAGATCGGCCAGAAAGGAAATTAGAGAGGAAGGCACAGAAAGAAGGATAGAAACCGAAGGAGGGCAGTTTAGAGATTAAAGACTTGTGCCAAACTCTGTCAAAAGCTTTTGATATGTCAAGTGCAAAAGCAAAAGTTTCACAGAAATCCTGAAAGGAGGATGACCAAGAATCAGAGAGATACGCAAGAAGATCGCCAGTAGAGCGTCCCTTGCGGAATCCATACTAACGATCTGAAAAACGATTGTCAGAAGAGAGGTGTTTAAGAATCTTCCTATTAAGGATAGATTCAAAACCTTTGGCAGATAGGGAAGAAAGAATGTCTTTGGAAGCGATTCTAATTTCAGACATAATTAAGTCAAGTGAGGAGATGAACAGCACCGGAATCGTCCATGGTTGAGTTAGAGGCGAAAGTTTGAGCGAAGAGTTCAGCTTTGTCATGGGAAGAGACGGCAACTGAGCCGTCAGAATGGAAAAGAGAGGGAAAGAAGTTGTTGAAGAGGTTCTTCGCCAAATGCCAGAAAGAGGGAGAAGAATTAGAATTGAATAAGTTTTCACATTCTTGTTGGATAAAGGAATTTTTGGCGAGTCGAAATTTGCACGATTCCAGGCAGAAATATAAACTAAGTGAGAGCAGTGGCGTAGCGTGTCTCCAGCGGCCGGGTGCCATTGCTTCTATTTGCACCCCCCTCCCTTCCCGGTAATAATAATAATAATAATAATAATAAAATAATAATAATAATAATAATTATCATTATTATGATACGGCTAGAAAAACTGAACTGACTGCATTGGTCGTAATTAAATTTAATTAAACTAGAAAAACTAGAACAAACTAGAAAAAAATTAAAAATAAACTTTTCGTGCCTTGATTTCAGCGAACTTATCTATAACACTGTCAGTATTGACAATCTCCAAAACAGTTTGTACAATAGAAAGGGAGGCGAGATTTGAAAGGCGCTCCTGTTTCATTGTTGACCTTAGGTGACTTTTGATGATTTTCAATTTGCTGAACATCCGCTCGCAAGAAGCCAGCGAGACAGCCAGTTGATACAAGTTAGCAGGAAAAGACAACAGTTAATGATTTACATATCATCATCGCACAATATTATGCTAGATACTTCAAAAGTCGAAGTCACTGTTTCAAATATTAATGCAATATATGGCCAGGCCCGCGCCCAGAGGCCATGACCTCCTACCATCCGGAATTGGATGGCGACGGTACCTTCTGTTGCGGATAGCATTAGAAAAGGTAAATTTAAACCAAGGGTTTTTTTTTTTGCATTAAGTGTAGAAACAATATAGAATGTACGCCTCCATGCCCGAGAGAATCACGTCCGTGATGCGCTCAGCATACTCGGAAGGGACCCAGCCACGGAAGCAGTAATCATTCCATGAGAAATCACAAAAGTACTAATCAGCAGCGCCAAAGTGCGAAAGTCGTCTCCTGTTGAGAGGATCCAAAGGTCGAATTGGAGCGATAGAACAGGAAACACACGTAGGATTTTGTGGTCGGAGGAGAACAATGGAGAAAAAAGTTTGAGAGTAAGGAGGATGATGAGAGGTGAGAAATAAATGCAGAATGTTGGGCCTATCTCCAAGGCGACGGGGATACGAGTAGGGTGCTGACGATCTGCTCTACGTCATCCAGGATTCAAAAGTTGTAAACTAGTTCACCAGGGATGTTAGTGAAATGAGGCAAAACCAAAAGTAGTGGTGAAATTTCCTAAATAGAGATTTCAGCGAAAGGAGAGTGGGATAGAATGTATCCCACTTTGGAAGTGAGGTAATCAAAGAATTTTGGATAGTCAATGGAATTAGGAGAAAGGTAGACAGCACAAATGTATTTAGTTTGAGAGTGGCATGTAAGCCGTAATCAGAGGGTGTAGAATTCGGAGGAGTCAATTTTGGGAATACGAGAGCAAGTTAGATCGTTGAGTACATGTACGCAACATTCACCTTTGGAATGAAATAGAGTATTGAGAAAGTAAGAGGGTACAGAAAAGGGGTTGCTGTCAGTTATCCCAGATGCCCGAGTTTCAGTGAGGAATGGAAGGTGAGGTTTAGAGAGAGGTGGTGTTGAACAGATTGAAAATTTTAAGAAAGGCCACGAATGTTGCAGAACTTCATGAAAAGTGAATCAGGCAGAGGCCCAGAACATCTCGAATGGGCAGTAGCAGATCCTGCCCCGCTGCCCTGGTTTTCGTTCCTACTATCGGCAGCGGGGGAGCCAGAAGTGGGGGCATTTATGATCTCCACCCCAAGTTACTCCGAGGCTCTTGAAGTAGTTGTTTTTTTATGCAGGATGGATGGACCAAGGTCGAATGCTCGCAAAAATGTCCCCCTCACCATAGAAGAGAACCAAAATCAAAGTCCAAGGGTTTCGAGATGCCTGGAGACAGTGTTTGAAAGATTGGAGGTCAATGACAACGAGAAAGATGGACTGAGGAAGATTGTTCCAGAGTTCATCGGTTGAGTAGATGAAAGATTAAAAATACCGATCAACCACTGTGTTAGAAAGTTGGACAGAAAAGGAATGAGAATGTGTCGAAAGTCGGATACTGCGTGCTCTCCTTAAAGAATGAGGCATGCAGTTAGAGTGTTCAGATAATAACAATAGTAAAGAGAGAGAGATAGTCAGGCAACATTGTGGCGAAGAGAGAGGGATTCAAGACAGGAAGAGGCGGGTGATTGCTGAGACGAAAAGCCTGATTCTATCCGGTTAAGTAGGGCCGTGAGAGTTGAGCCACCCAACACATCAGAAGCGTATTCCATACAGGGGCAGACAAGACCCCTGTATAAAGACAGCAACTGAGTGGGGGTGAAGAAAATGCGGAGCGGGCACGACACACCTAACTAGTGGTGCACCGATTACTCAGCATCGCCAGAATCGGCATCGGTCAAATTTAGAAGATTCTCTTACCGATTCTTTGAAATCTTAAAATTTTCATTATAAAATAAAAATCTATATTTATAGAAAATTGAACATACAAAAACACTGATAATTTATACTCATTTGAAAGTGTCATTGTATAAAATATATTTCCCATTCACGAAAAATGCAAAGCTCGTTAAATTACCCATAAATTTACATTTTCTCAAACTAGCTAATCTCTAAATATAAAGTATTGTAATCTCCTACTGTACATAATAATAATAATTCTATATTAAGTTGGTCTAATATAAAAATTATAAAGTACACCTTATTATGTTGACTAAGCATTTTAATATCATAGTTTCAAAAACCCAAATTGTATATCCATTTTTTAATCCAAATAGGAGACCATAACCTTGAAATTTTAAAGACATTTTTGTCGTTATTTACCTTGTTGAAGAAAAAAAAAATACTTTCAACATCAGGAAACGCAATTACCGTACTTTAAATATTAGTATTCAATTTACGAAACTAAAATAAAATTATTTTATCATTTTGCTGAATAATAAAACTATTTAACATCACTTTAGCTACAGTATATGAGCAATAAACTCTGGTACTGTATGTTGTGTTGTGAGTTAAGGAAAAGCATTTAAACAAATTTGAAATTTAAAAACATGAAAATTGAAAGCTTTCAAATTAATTTTGTAAAATTTATGAAAAGAATTTATTTTTTAAAATCTAGTCAAAACATCGGCATTGGAATCGGCATCGACTAAATTTTGGAACCGGTACATCACTCCACCTAACTTAGAAGCTGTTTTAGAAAGAGTATATTTGATATTTATAGGAAAGGTCACGAGAACAGGAAACGCGAAGAATGTTAAGAGAAGAAGGATTGAGTTGTACTGTATATTGGTGAAGGGGATAGTCGTGTGGAAGATTATGACGAGTAGACAGATGGGGGAACCAAGGTTTTGAGGCACTGAAAGCCACAAAGTTTCTTCTGCCTCACCAATCAGAAATGAAAAATATCAGAGGTTAGGTGTACTATAGCCGTCCTACGCGAATCATGGAGCGACTGTTGAGAGGGACGCTTTATAAAACGGGTGAAGTGAAAGAGGAATCATCGGCAAAGGAGTGGATAGGACAGGAAGTGCGACTCAATATATCATTGATAAATAAAAAGGAAAAGAGTGGGTAACAGGACAGAACTCTGAGGAACACCACTGTTAATAGTTTTAGGAGACCAGTGACCATCTACAACCGCAGCTATAGATCGGCCAGATAGGAAATCAGAGAGGAAAGTACAGATAGAAGTATAGAAACCTAAGGAAGGCAATTTGGAGATTTGCCATTTTTTTTTCTTAATTTTTATTTGGAAAAGATTATGTAGTGTGTAAGATGTGTGTGTGTGTGTAGTGATGAATAGGGCGAGATTTGCGTGTTCGAGAGCATGTTGGACTGCTTACACGGTAGATGAAACACGAGAAAACAACAACTAAGGAGGACAGTGACAGGAGAAACGAGAGTTCCAGCATCCCCTATTTTTCGTCGAACGTTCCCTGGTTAATTGGCGTCTGCATTTTATATATCGGGTGGCCCAAAAAAAACGTCGTGAGATTTGAACATCAATGACTTAAAAAATATGCAGTTCACACTTCCAAAATTTACATAACTTTTACCTCAATCTATTGATAAGCCATCATAAAAATTTCAGACCTCTACATAAAATACTTTTTCCACAGCTGAGGGAACAATGAGGTATGATGAAAAAAACGAATATCATAAGCTGAAAAAATTTTGTTATTCACATCTTATCAACAAATATGATCAATATGTCCGCCGTCCTGCTTACAAACTAATCTTAATTTTCTTCCATGACATGATACATTTTCTGATTTGAGGGGTCGCGCGTCTTAAGGTACCTAAGCGCCACAACAGGCGAAAACGTGTTTTTGATGGATATCACTATTTTCACCCTTCCTCTATCGCGTGGTTTGAGTTATAATGACCTTACAACACTAGAGGTATGGTTGAAAACCTTATGAAGCGAACTACTTTTTTCACCTCTGTCGCCAGCCAAAAGTTCACCCAAAGTTCGGCATAAGAAAAAACAAAAAAAAAACAAAAAAAAAAATATATATATATATATATGTATGTGTGTGTGTGTGTGTGGCGTGCGGTTCATGGAAGCAAGGGAAGCAAGGGAAGCAATGCTTCCATATTCAAAGAAAGAAGAAAATGCTGTATTATACTTTAAAGTTTAAACAGTTCAATATGTTAATAATTTGTACAAAATCATTTTATTATACTATTTATAGCATTTGATTGGTAATCAGGTGGATACATAGTATATACATTAGGGTGGATCGATTTTACATTTTTTTCGATTTCCATATTCTAATAGAGACAAAAACTTGCGCATGCATGAGAAAATAGCCTCTGCAAAATCTTAGCTTAATAGGTAATCATCTTCTGCCCCCGGCAGAGCGATGGAAATCATATTTTAGTAGTCAAAAACGTATTTTTAAACCCTAGCCTAGAGTCATAACATTTTGCGTGTGTGTTATTTCATGCCTAAGCAACGATATAAATGCTATGGGAAATATATAAATGCATTATTTAAGACAAAGAGCCGATCTGAAAATATGTATATTATACATATTTTCAGATCGGCTCTTTGTCTTAAATAATGCATTTATATATTTCCCATAGCATTTATATCGTTGCTTAGGCATGAAATAACACACACGCAAAATGTTATGACTCTAGGCTAGGGTTTAAAAATACGTTTTTGACTACTAAAATATGATTTTCATCGCTCTGCCGGGGGCAGAAGATGATTACCTATTAAGCTAAGATTTTGCAGAGGCTATTTTCTCATGCATGCGCAAGTTTTTGTCTCTATTAGAATATGGAAATCGAAAGAAATGTAAAATCGATCCACCCTAATATACATTGGTTGCCGTTCGTGCAAAAACCTTTAAGAAAGCCGACGCAAAAAATCTCGAGTTGGACAACAATTGACGAAATGCATCCTTTTTCCCAATGACTCGCTTTTTTTTTACTGTTACAAATTGTTTCTTTCCATTCTAAAAACTCATTTAATGTTTAATAATGTAGTATTTATTGAATACAAGTTTCATATATAGTTTTTCTACTGAAAAATTCCATGGCCATGTTAAGCGAAAAAGAATATATATTTATCGTTATTTTATCCTTCCCTCTGTCAAAAAGGAAGCAATTTAGAAATCGCTGTCCAGATCTTATAGTTAATTTTCTTGAAATATCTGGCAACTTTACGTGCTGTCTGCTGTCATTCTCTCATTTAAAGCGAATACGTAACTACGCTAGAAATGCGCAAGGGTAAGAAAGGCTTGCAAGTTTAGCTTTAATCTCAATTGAGAAAAAGCTTCTTAAGGATATGAAAACCGATGCCTTTTACGAAGAAATAATATATATATTTAATAAAAAAGAAAGAAGAATAGAATTAACCTATAAGTAAAGTAAGTAGATGATTATATGTTTTGTTTTTATTATATACGAGTATTTTAGTTTTAGTTTATTTTATATAATCTTTGTTGTTTTTGCTTGAATTGCTTCCCCTTGACGAAAAATCACCGCACGCCACTGATATATATATATATATATACATATATATACAGTATATATATATTTATATTATATATATATATATATATATATTAATATATATACAGGGTGGGCGGAAAGTAGCTCCCTATTTTGGATTGGTAAAAAAATACGTATATTATCTTTATTTCAGAAGAAATAATATGAAAAGGTAGGCATACATGGTAGGTTTTCTCTAAAATTCAATGTGGGCTCCAACTCTTTCCACCAGCTTCTGGAGCCGCCCAGGAATGGCGTCCACTGACTTTAGCAGGAACTCCGGCGGGATGGAGGACATGACTTCCCGAATTCGGTCCTCCAGTTCTTCCAATGTCCTCGGTTTGGTGCGGTAGACTTCTTCCTTTACCCACCCCCAAAGAAAGAAGTCGCACGGTTACCGCTGAAAAACGGCAGAATCGGTTCAGTGTAACGGTGTGGTGTGGTATGACCTCAGATCAGGTTGTGGGCCCGTTCCTTCTGCGCAACACCATGAATGCTGAGCGGTACCTTGCTATGTTGCGAAACGAGGTCTGGCCGGTTGTCAGCACATGGGAGAACATCGACGATCTGATATTTATGCAAGATGGCGCCCCTCCGCACTTCGCTCTTGTTGTCCGTGAGTGGCTGGATGCCCACTTCCCTGGGCGTTGGATGGGTCGTCGTGGTCCACATCAATGGCCAGCCAGGAGCCCCGACTTGACACCGTGCGACTTCTTTCTTTGGGGGTGGGTAAAGGAAGAAGTCTACCGCACCAAACCGAGGACATTGGAAGAACTGGAGGACCGAATTCGGGAAGTCATGTCCTCCATCCCGCCGGAGTTCCTGCTAAAGTCAGTGGACGCCATTCCTGGGCGGCTCCAGAAGCTGGTGGAAAGAGTTGGAGCCCACATTGAATTTTAGAGAAAACCTACCATATATGCCTACCTTTTCATATTATTTCTTCTGAAATAAATGGATAATATACGTATTTTTTTACCAATCCAAAATAGGGAGCTACTTTCCGCCCACCCTGTATATATATATATAATATAAAATATGAAAATCTATTCCAAAAACTCATTAACATCATTAGCATACTTAGAACTCTAATTTAGCCAAAAATGAACATTGTAGCTCAATTAATAACAAAGATACTATTGCGAGAATATTGCTGAACTTTGAAGGCGATTTCTGGCGAATTTTAATTTTGGCGCTTAGGTACCTTAAGACGCGGGACCCCTCATTTCTGCTAATGTTATTTTGTCCCAACATTCGAGTATTTTTTTCTTTAATTGCATTTCTGTAAACTTTTCTGTTTGGCCTTCATAAATCTTCTCTGCTAGAGTGTTCCAATCCATATGGGATTGCAATCAGGTGATTCGGGGAACCAGTCATTTTTTCCAATGAAGTTGACTACATTCTGTTGTAGATAATCCTGTGTGAACTTGCTAGTATGAGCTGTAGCACCATCTTGTTGGAGTATGAAATAGTTTCCATAATACAGACGCCGACAATCAGGCAAAAGATTCTCCTCTAAGAGATTTACATAGGTTTCTGAATTAATTTTTTTTTTCTGAAATTAAATGAATTTTCGTCTTTCTATTCCACGTTATACCTGCTAATACCATGATTTTTTTCGGAAAACCGACTTGTCTGGTGGTAAAGTCTCAATGGAGGAATGTCTTTCTTCCGCCGACCATAAACAACATCGTTCCGGGAGTCTCGAGCAATCTCGATGGTGAAATCTTTTTCATCTGTAAAAACTTTTTTTTTTAACATCATTGGACGAAAATCTATCAAGCAATTTTCTACAAAGAATTTTTCTTTTAGCTCTTACATTGCTGTCACGTCTTGAAACACGGATCCTTTTAAATGCTTTAAGTCCTACGGTTCTCTGCATTCTTTATATGGAACTTCGACTGACCCAGGTCAATCCTCTTGAGATAGGCTCATCATTTCGATTATTGCTATATTGTCTTGAGTGGTAACTGTTTTAGGCCGACCACTTCCATACTTCCGTGCCGTCGAACCGGTTGCTTTAAGTTTTTTAATTATTCTATTCACAGACGTAAAAAAACAAGTTATTCCTAGAAATTCCCTCAAAACTCTTGCCCCAGTCCATCTTTTTTCCAAGAAACACCGCTTTTTCACCGTTAGTTAGAACCATAATTTGGAAGGCAAGTTTAAAAACCAGTATTTAAGATGGGCGTAGCCTATATCATCTGACGTTTTTCAGAGTAACAGATTATCCATAAGCTAAGGAAACTACTACAAGTCTTAGAATTGTTGCCAGGTACAGTTATACACATTTAGGATTTAGGATATTCGTTTTTTTCACCATACCTCATTGTTCCCTCAGCTGTGGAAAAAGTATTTTATGTAGAGGTCTGAAATTTCTATGATGGCTTATCAATAGATTGAGGTAAAAGTTACGTAAATTGTGGAAGTGTGAACTGCATATTTTTTAAGTTATTGATGTTCAAATCTCAAGGTGTTTTTTTGGGCCACCCGATATATACATACTTTGTTACTTTATTAGTTCGAACGACGGCTCAGGATTGACCTGGGGCCAACCCCTCTGCAACATCCCACCTCATTTGCGAGATTTGGTGGAGGGAATCGCTGCCTGATCTCCTCCTGCCCTTGTAGTTGGTCAGGGACTTTACACATGAATCTGTCCAGCTGGTTCTTGAAGTTATTCAGGTTGGCGTGCTGGAGATTCCTCACTTCTTTTGGTAGGACATTGAAAAGCCTTGGGCCTCGAATTCTGAGGGTATTTTCCATCCTCGTTTTCATGGCCCCTTGTCCACCGCAGCTGTGACAGTACAAAATTTGCCTCTTCTCTCATTCCTGTTTGTTTCTATTTCACTTCTAAGATTAGGGACAAAGCCCTCAAGTATTTTCAATATGTATAATATTGTTTACCGCTCGCGTCTTCTTTCCAGAGAGTGGAGTTTCAGGGATTGTAGTCGAGACCAGTAGTCTTCGACTTCCGTTTCCTCTACCTTAGACGTAAAAGTCCTTTGTATAGCTTCAATGTTCGCAATGTCTCGTTTTCTGTATGGGCTTGCGAATATTGAGCAATACTCAATTATTGGTAGGACAAGACTCTTCCATAATTTGAATATGATTGTTTTTCTGCTGCGGAAGCTCCTCCGGATAATTCCCATTATTTTTCTAGCCGTTGTAATTTTGATGTTATAGTGCTCTCAGAATTCTGCATCCGACGACATTATTACTCCAAGATCTCTGACTTGTGGATTTGGTGTTTTCTGTCTGGCTTGCAGAGTTTTGTACCCTTTATTCTGTAGCTCCTTGTTATCATATCATCGAAGTTGGAATTTTTCTTCGTTGAACTTCATATTGTCGCCTTCTGCCCACAGCATGGAAGCAATAGATTGGAAAACCATCTTCAAGGCCAAGAAAACGGAAGAGATGCTAATGACCTTAGAGGAGAAGACGCTGGAAATTGTGAAAAGACATGTCCCAGAAATGCAACAGAGAGGAAAGAGAAAGAGTGTGACTGCAAAATTAAGTAAGTGCAAAGACATCAGAAAAATATTAAATGATAAACTACAGAGTATCGATTGCGTCGTACAGGACCTAATTGAGAAGCATACAGAAAAAGACGCCGACGACGCTATAGAAGCGATAAAGGTTAACTCAAAATACTTCTAAAATTTGGCAAAAGGAAAATCGAGAAATCACACGACTTGATGCGCGACAGAAACGCGTTCTTTGAAGAAGAACTAAAAGGGGAAAGTACAGTATAAATGATTTCGACTTCACGAAAGATGATATTACACAAGCTACACTGCGTTCGCACTTATTAAGCAGATTACATTTTCTCCAATATTTTCAAAAGTTTTTCCCCGATTTTAATGAAATTTGTAGCAAATAATCACTATATATAGCAGCATTGATGGTATTCATTTCGATAAAATATATTGATAATTAAAATAATTCTCTCGTTTTATTGAAAAATATGTAAAATATTGTGTTCCGAATTATTAAGCAAGTATTCTATTTACGGATCTAAATGGTGAAAACGGGTAAGAAGAAGGATTTAACACTAACTGAGAAAAGAAAAATAGTCAAGTTACTCGCTGAAAATATAAAATCTATTGAAATTGCGAAGCAGTTTGGCAGAGCTTATCGAACTGTAACCAAGTTTGTAGCAGAGGGTACCAAACTGAGGCAGCGAAGTGATAAAGGAGCTATAAGAAAAGTGACAAGGCGGCAGATATCTGTAATCAAGCTCAAATTGCAAAGCATCCATTGTCCTCAAGTAAAGAGGTTTTTGAGCAGGCTGGCAGACATAATGTACCAAGAACATCTCGATGTGGAATCCTCCAAACAATTGGCAAGACGTGTAAACCTACGATTCAGTCACCATTAACCAGGGCTGTGGAGTCGGCACATAAAAAACCGACTCCGACTCCGACTCCTCAATTTTTTGTCTATCCGACTCCGACTCCGACTCCGAAGGTATATTAATTCTAAATCTGCTATGATGATAATTACACAAGAGGCATTTCATCACCACCACGTGAAGCATCATCATCTGTGGTCATTGTTGCGGTAACTTTGTCTGTAGTAAAGAATCTTGTAAGTGGTGCTTGTCGTTCAGTAGATTTCTGATCTTTTGTTAACTTTGAAGTAGTTGGAAGGTTTTTATTACTATCTTTCTCAATGACAACTTCTAAAATTTTGGGATGGAAACACTGCAAATGTCTTTTCAAATTTGATGCTCTGGTTGGTGCATTTTTATCAGAGCCAGTAAAACCACTGGTTTTTGCTTCACATAATTTTTCATCATCATCATCTTCTATCATACACTGACACACGAAATGTTTCCCATCTGTGGTTATTGTAAAATATTAAAAAACTGCAGACTTTGTTGGAAGTGTCTTTGCCATTGTGAAAGGGGTTTTAGACTTGAAAGTTAAAAACTTATGAAATTTAGAAAGAACTCGAAATTAAATAAGCATTAAAAATAAAAAATATTATCTGAAAAGAAAAAATAAATTAATGGCATTAGTGTCTGAAATGGAAAACATTGTGTTTATTATTTAAGTGGTTTAACCACCATAGCTGCCAGTGATATCACACAAAAACATATTTTATTAAAATTTATATTGAGGTCGGAGTCGGAGTCGGTACATTTTTACCGACTCCGACTCCAGCACCACCAAAATTGCTTCCGACTCCGACTCCACGACTCCGACTCCACAGCCCTGCCATTAACACCCAGGTACAAGAAGCAGCGTGTTGAATGGGCGCGTCAGTACGTGAAAACAGATTTTAATACTGTATTGTTCACCGATGAATAAAAAGCAACCCTTGAGGGACTTGACGTTTGGTCAAGATGGATTGCTGAGAGCCAATTTCTACCATCGAGATTAAGACGCCAACAAGGTGGAGGTAGTGTCATGTTTTGGGCAGGATTGATAGGCAATGAAGTAGCTGTCCCATACAGTGCCTGATGGTGTAAAAATGAATGCCCAGTCTTACACAAACTTTCTAAAAGAAAACCTCATTCCATGGTAGAGATTGACCCTTAGCAATCCATCTTCTTGACCAACCATCAGATCCCTCAAGGGTTGCTCTTCATTCATCGGTTAACAATACAGTATTAAAATCTGTTTTCACGCACTGACGCGCCCATTGAACAAGCTGCTTCTTGTACCTGGGTGTTAATGGTGACTGAATCGTAGGTTTATACGTCTTGCCAATTGTTTGGAGGATTTCACATCGAGATGTTCTTGGTACATTATGTATGCCAGCCTGTTCAAAAACCTCTTTACTTGAGGACAATGGATGCTTTGCAATTTGAGCTTGATTACAGATATCTGCCGCCTTGTCACTTTTCTTATAGCTCCTTTATCACTTCGCTGCCTCAGTTTGGTACCCTCCGCTACAAACTTGTTTACAGTTCGATAAGCTCTGTCAAACTGCTTCGCAGTTTCAATAGATTTTATATTTTCAGCGAGTAACTTGACTATTTTTCTTTTCTCAGTTAGTGTTAAATCCTTCTTCTTACCCGTTTTCACCATTTAGATCCGTAAATAGAATACTTGCTTAAAAATTCGGAACACAATATTTCACATATTTTTCAATAAAATGAGATAATTATTTTAATTATCAAAATATTTTATCGAAATGAATACCATCAATGCTGCTATATATAGTGATTGTTCGCTACAAATTTCATTGAAATCGGGGAAAAACTTTTGAAAATATTGGAGAAAATGTAATCTGCTTAATAAGTGCGAACGCAGTGTATAGGGAAACTAAAAGCACACTCGGCGGCAGGACCGGACAAATGGAATGCCACACTGATCAAAAACTGCAATAATGCAATCACTGAGCCGCTACATTGGATATGGAGACGATCACTAGACAAGAGAGAAATACCAGACATCCTGAAGAGAGTGAGCATAGTCCCACTATATAAAGGGGGAGATCGATCCGAGGCCAAAAACTATAGAGGCCAGTGTCGCTTACATCTCATCTCACCAAAATATTTGAAGGAATAGTTAGAGAAAAAACCTATGATTTTTTGGAAACTCAGAAAAAAATTAAATGATAACACCGTGTAACACAAAATTTGTCCATGAGTTAAAACTATTATTTTCTGATTTTTTAGGGCATAAATAAGTAAAAATGAGCAGTCACCAAGTTCAGACTTCGGTTCTGAGTTCATGAGATCGATTTATTGATTTTTTGCCATTTTTGCTTATTAATTTAAGGGTTTTTCACACTATCTGCTTTTAAATCAAATGAATCCTGTTAAGTATAATTTTAATTGATGTTAACACGATTATTATGATAAATCAATGATGAAAAATGAAGTTCTCCAGGCCCCGTCTTTAGAAATGAAAATAAAAAGAAGGAAACGAGTAGGGAATAATTATGTATTATAATATGTTAATACACAGACAGTGATACAGTGCAGTGATGCAGAGCGTTGATAAAGAGTATTGCTATGGAGAATTGATACAGAATTGATACAAAAATTCTAGCGTTATAGTTTAATCAAAAAGAAATTTGTCTACGAGATTGGCGATTGTATTTCAGTTCACTCTCACGCAAAAGGTTCCAGATATAGTCCCCCATCATACTTTCATTGTACTGTCCCTTGTAGCGTTCCTCGAAAGAGCTGACATCCTGGTGAAATCTTTCACCTTGTTCTTCTGAGTAGTCTCCCTGGATGTTTTCTTTGAACTCATCAAGGTGGGCGTGTAGTACGTGCAGTTTCAGCGACATCCGGCAGCCCATGCTCCGGTACGTGTCCACAAGTTCGTCAACGATTTCGCTGTAGTTCTCTGCCTTGTGGTTTCCGAGGAAACCTTTGACTAGAGAAACGAAGCTTGTCCAAGCTGCCCGCTCAACCTCAGACAGCTTCTCAGGAAAGCTGTCGGAGTCAATAAGTCGCTTCACCTGAGGGCCCACAAATACTCCTGCTTTGATCTTCGCCTCCGACAACTTCGGGAACAGCTCCTGGATGTGCTTCAAGGCCTCACCCTCTGGATCCAGCTGTTTAACAAACTGCTTAATGATGCCCAATTTGATGTGCAGGGGTGGCATCAGCACTTTCGTTGGCTCCACCAGCGGCTCTTGCTTCACGTTATGGGCCCCAACCTCATAGCCGGTCCTGAGGGGCCAGTTCCTCTTCTCGTAGTGAAGGGCTGTATTTCAGCTATCCCAGAGGCACAGATAGCAAGGGAACTTGGTGAAGCCTCCCTGAAGCCCCATCAAGAAGGCCACCATCTTGAAATCGCCAATGACCTCCCAGCTGAATTGGTCGTACTTCAGTGCACTCAGCAGGATTTTGACGTTCTGGTACTCTTCTTTCATGTGCACTGAATGAGCCAGAGGAATCGAGGGCCACTGATTTGTGTTGTGCAGTAAAACAGCCTTGAGGCTTTTAGATGAACTGTCGATGAAGAGCCGCCAGTCAGAGGTGTTGCAGGGAATGCCCACAGCGTCGAAGAGTCCTCTGATGTCATGGCAGTAGCACAACCCATCTCTAAGAGTGAAGAACACTGAAAAACCGCGATGCCGCTTCCTCTGGGAAGTAATTCGAACGCTGTCGTCCAGTAAGTCCCACTGCTTCAGTCTGGAAATGAGCAGCTCGGCGTTGGACTTTGTCAAGGCCATTTCCCTGATGAGGTCGTTGATGTCCTCTTGGTTGGGGTAGTAGGGGCACCTTTCACCGGCCACCCGGCGTCGACGGCGCGCAGCAGATGACGCACGTTGCTCCTCCTCGGAATCATCATAGCTTGCTTCTTCTGCTGGACAAGATTGATCTCTCAAGGGAGGCTGTGGCACAGGTAGGTCCGTCGCGTTATGGGGAACAGGTGCAATAGATGACGGAATGTCAGGGTACTCAATGGGAGGCGCATTCTTCCCCTTTCTTCGTTTTGTTGGGTCCACCATACAGAAATAGCAGTCCGTGAGATGGTCTGAGGGCTCACGCCAGACACGGGGGATAGCGAAACGCATTGCCCTCTTCTCTCCTCTAAACCAACCTTCAAGAGTGCGGCGGCAGTAGTCACAGATGACATGTGGTGCCCAGCGTTTGTCTTGGTCACCGACTGGCATTCCGAAGTAGGCATGATAGGCTTCCTTTGCACGGGTGCAACTGTCCAAGCAGTGTTTTTAGCCGTCTTTGCGAAGAACTCACCGCACACGTAGCAGAAGGAATCCGCTGGGTATTTGCAACCACGAGCAGCCATAACAGTAACTTCGTCACACGTCACACGTCTGAAAAAGTAAAAATAATGGATTAATTTAACCCTATATGGACATAATTCTTATTTTTGTCTTAACATTTTTTTTACCTATATTAAACATTCATTTAGAGTACTTTGAACATAAATATGTGATTTTTAATGTAATATATATATAAATAATATATATAATATATATATAATGTAATATATATAATACAAATTGGACAACCTTATACCACGTGGCAAAGAAGGCATGGATGTCAGAGCCATCAATATTGTTACGTTTCAATAAAATATTCTAGTGCTGTTTATCAGAATTGTTTTATATTACTTCAGCCACTCTAACAACATATATTGAGCAATAAAAAATTATTCAACTAACCTTTAATCAAATAAAGTGATAAAAAATAAAAAACGAACTGCGTAACCATACACTTTTACTTCTACTGACGCACTAACTTATTTTTTTCATTAAAGCTCGGTTTTCTGCAGGAGGAGTTGCCAATTCGTGATATAAACTCCTTGAACCGTTACAAATTTGACGACATCGTCATTTAAGTTAAAATGTACTTGTTTCGGTAAATATATAGTAAATTTTGAAGCGTTTACAGATCTGTCGCAGATGTCCATATAGGGTTAAAAAATAATAATATTCTTATTTCAACAAAATCGATGTACTGACAACAAACCCGAAGTTTAAAATCACTGACAGCTTTTTTCCAGTGATTTGAAGCATAATGAATCAGAAAATAAAGGTTATTGCCCAGAAACAAAGAAAAAATTTTTTTTTTGTTACACGGTGTAATCAACATGGATTCCAGTTAGGCAGATCATGACTATCAACTAACTGAATGCTACAACATTACACTGGGTAACAAAATTTGAAAATTTTTCTGTTTATTGTGATTTTTCTGTCGTTTCTTAATGATTTCGGGCGCTGATTCCAAAAATGATATTGGTTTTGCTCTATCATCAACCGTTTCAAAAATATAGGTTATCACACTTTTCATATGGCAAAGTATATAAAGAAGGCTAACATAAATATTTTCTGAAAATAAAAACACTATTGGAAATTAATGTTTATTGAGCCAAAATTGTTTGACAAACCCAAAATGGTGCAAAGGATATAATATATATCATGAGGAGAACCGATAAGAGAATAACAAGCCTCGTTATGCAATGTGCGTTCCTTAAAAATGCACTGAAGAACGCGACTTCCGCGTATGAAAATTCTTATCCTTTCTAATCAGCGACCATACGTAGTCTCCCATCATGGAAGCATCCCAATGGCCCTGGTACCTTTTCTCCATCGTTTGAATATCTTGATGGAATCTTTCGCCATGTTCTTCACTCACATCACACAGGTTATCACGAAAAAAGTCGTGATGTGAATGCAGATAGTGTAATTTTAAAGACATACGGCACCCCATTTTGCCATAGCACTTAATCAAGTTTGACACTAACTCCTTATACTGTAGTTTGGTGCTTTATGGTTGCCTAAAAACCGACGAACCACATCACGGAAAGCACACCAAGCCTCTTTCGATCGGAGTCATCTTGGCTTCGAGGTTCTTTGAATTCAACAGTGCCTTGACTTGTGGTCCTACAAAGATGCCAGCCTTGACTTTGGCCTCAGAGAGTTTAGGGAACATGACCCGAATCTGTTGGAAAAATTCCCCTCCAAAATCTATCGCAGTTACAAACTGCTTAATTAGACCCAACTTAATATGGAGAGGTGGTAGCAGAACTATGTCAGGCTTCACAAGAGGTTCCCTAAGTACATTGTACTTTCCTGGTTGCAGTCCTTCACGTGGCGGCCACTGAACTGTTTTATAGTGCTCAGTTGAAGCCCTGCTATCCCACAAGCAAAGAAAACATAAATATTTAGTAAACCCTCCTTGTAAACCTAACAGGAAACCAATCATTTTGAAATCACCACACACGTCCCAGTTATGTTGTTCATACCTGATTTGAGTGAGCAGTTGTTTGACATTTTCATAGTCCTCTTTCATTTGAACAGAATGTGCAACTGGTATAGATGGATATTTGTTCCCATTGTGGAGTAGAACAGCCTTTAAACTCCGAATTGAACTGTCAATAAACAGGCGCCACTCTGAGGGTATATGTGTTAACCCAATAGCTGTGAATAGACCATTAACCTCGCTGCAATAAGAGAGAGATCCATTGACATCGTAGAACCTTGCAAACTCTTCATGCCGCTTTCGGTATACAGTGCTCTTGCAGTCTTCTCCAAGCAAATTCCACTCTGAGTCTGGAGGTCAGAAGCTCAGACCCTGATTTCGTCAGACCCAAATCTCTAATTTAGTCGTCCAATTCCCTCTGATTTGGAAAGTGGGGGTTTGTACTGAAAGTTACTGTATATTCTTCATCATGACTGTCCTCACCAGCCGACATCTCAGATGAGCTAGCTGCATCCTCATTTTCAACCTGCAAAGCAAAGAAACAAAATATAGGCATAGCTATATATGTAGAAGAGCATCAGCACTAAGAAAAATCGACACATAATGACCCACAGTCTGTAAATACAGAAGGTAAAGTAACGGATAGATACCTGTTCTGGTGGACGTGGTATTGGAAGACCTTCGCCATATGGTACAGGAGCTATGGACGACGCTATGCTTGGATACTGAAGAGTCTGCCTTCCTTTAACTTTCCTGTACTTAGAAACATCTACCATGCAGTAATAGTAATCGTCGTGGTGGCTTTGGTTCTCTCCATATTCTGGGTACCGCAAAGGGCATTGCCTTGCGTACTCCCCGCAGCCACCCTTCAAGTGTGGAGCGGCAGCTTCCACAGATCACATGGGGTGCCGAGGGCTTATCTTGGTCACCCATAGGCATACCAAAATAGAGCCGATACGCGATCCAGAACTTGGTGCCTTTCACAATCTTGTGCGATACTTGCTTGGGGCCTATGTAATACCCACAAACGTAGCAGAATATATCCGGCGAGTGTTTACAAGCTCTATTTGCCATTCTCTTTATCAAACTGTACTACATTAATCATAACCTGCAGATATAGAGAGAAGTTATTAAATCTGCAACAGATTACAGATTCCAGAAAAAAGATGTATTCACAACACTGAAATAATGTTCGCAATAAAAAAGGATCGATAACACTCAAATCGTCAGCACAGAGAAGCACAGAAACACAGTACCTCAGTGATGGTAACCATCGAGAACCAAACAACATGCTTTCTTTGTGTGCTCACACTTACTGACTTCTCAGACTCTGCGCTCTTCTTTATATAGCACAGAGGAAGTTTCGGGCAATTTCTAGAGCAAGAAACTGTCAACGAACATCCGGATTGTTCTCAACATTTCCTGATTATTCTGATATTGCTGCGCCCATAACAACATTGTACTGGTAAAACATGAAAAATGGATTATCTCTGAAACCATTGATGATACACAAACCAAGGCCAGATTTGGACTCAGCGCCCACAAATGCATATAAAAACATAAAAAATTCTATATAAGCAGAATCAGTGTTGCACAGTGTTATTGACGCACTTGAAAGTAATGAAAACTATGATGTAATATACACATACTTTGCCGAAGCGTTCGATAAGTGTGACCATGGAATCATAATACAGTAACTAAAATATATGTGAATAAAAGGAAAAGTAGGGAAATGGATATATATAACTTAGTGAGCGGAGGCAAGTCGTTACAGTTCGAGGAATATCTTCATCAGTACAGAACAGTATTAGCTCCATTACTCTTCACAATCATGCTAACTGACATAGATGAGGACGTTACCAGAGACAGCACAGTAACATCCTTTCCCGATGACACAAAGATCAGTAGAAAAATAAGAAACCCAGAGGATATAGGATCTCTAGAAACAGAATGAAGAGAATCTACAAGTGGTCGGAAGACAACAATATGAAATTTAACACTGAGAAATTTCAACTGTCAAGGTACGGAAAAAGGGAGGACCTAAAATTCAGAGAACTTCTAAAGAAAAAGATTTAGGTGTAATGAATGAAGATGCGAAATTTGAAAGACAAAATAAGATAGCAGTAAACAGAACAAAGAGAATAACTGGGCAGATACTGAGAACCTTTAAACGAAGGGATAGGAATATGATCATTTCTCTATTGAAAACATTGATGATACCAAAGTTGGAATACTGCTTGGTCCTAACATCCCCATATAAAAATATAAAAAAGAAGACATTAGTCAGCTAGAAGGGATTCAGAGAAGCTTCACAGCCAAGATTAATTTATGCAAAGAAATAACTACTAGGAAAGGTTACGTGAATTAAACCTATATTCACTGGAAAGAAGGAGAGAGATACACACCATTATTTACACTTGGAAAAGAATGGAGAAACTAGCCCCCTACTTTTACCCTGAACCCTATAAACCCCAACAACGGTGGAAAGTAGAAAAGAAAGACTTTGTCGTGTTCCCAAATTAAAGGCTAAACAGGGAACATCCTCAACCCTAAAGGAAAATAGTTTTGTTGCGAGAGGACCAAGACTTTAATCAGCTGCCCAAAGAACTAAGAAACACGAGTGGTGTTACGGTGGACATCTTCAAAAGATTAGACACCTGGCTCAGAACAATCCCCGATGAGACGGGCGTACCTGGCTATGTGAAGTGGAGAGTGCAAGAAGCCAACTCTCTACTTCACCAGGCCAACTGGAGAGGACGGACGACAAGCTTGACTTTTGTAAAATGAGGAATCATTGCATGGAACATATGAGGGTAATTCAATAAGTATCCGCACTTTTTATTTTCACAATTTTATTTCCACATCTAATAGATATAAACATCACTTCTCAACATAGTCTCCCTGTTTCTGAATACACTTAGTCCAGCGATCTACAAGCTTCCTAATGCCATCACAAAAGAATGTTTTTGGCTGTGTGCGTAGCCAGTCATGCACCGCCTCCTTCAGGTAATCATCGCCTTGGAATCGCTGACCTCTCAAAGCGTCTTTTAGTGGTCCAAACAGGTAAAAATCCAAAGGTGCCAGGTCTGGACTGTAGGCTGGATGGTTGAGAACTTCAAATTTAAGTTCGTGAAGGCATTTTCTAGTCTGTGCAGCAGTATGAGGGCGCGCATTGTCGTGTAACAGAATAACACCTTCCGACAATCTCCCTCTCCGTTTTGTGCGAATTGTTTGCTTTAACTCATTCCGAAGCGTGTCAGAATACGATGCACTTCTTACTGTAGTTCCACGCTCTAGATCAGGGATTCCCAAAGTGGTCTGTACAGACCCCCAGTGGTCTGTACAGACCCCCAGGGGTCTGTAGGAAGCTTCCAGGGGGTCTCTAAGCTTTTGGAAAAACAGTAACATTAACTATATTAACTATAACTATATTAACTATATTAATATTTAGGGGTCCTTGGTGGGAAAAGTTTGGGAACCCCTGCTCTAGATAATGCTCAAGGATAGGGCCTCGTGTATCCCAAAACAGTGTTAGCATAATTTTACCTGCTGACGGCTGCGCTTTGAACTTCCTTGCAACGGGAGATGTTGGATGCTTCCATTGCATGCTCTGTCGTTTGCTTTCTGGTTCATAGTGATGGATCCAGGTTTCATCTCCAGTGATAATGCGCTCCAAAAGGTTTTCACCTTCATTATGATACTGCGTCAAAAGACGAGAGCAGACGTCCATACGATTACGCTTGTGCTCTTCTGTCAACTGTTTGGGCACCCATCTTGCACAAACCTTGTGAAAGCCAAGAATGTCATGAACTATCGTTGACCCTTGACTGATGTCTAATGAAGATGCAATTTCTTTTATTGTTAATTTTCTGTCATCGAAAATCATGGCTCTGGCTTCTTCCTGCTTGTTACCACTGGTTGATGTTGACGATCGACCTGAGCGCTGAGCATCTGTCACACATGTCCGACCTTCCTTGAACATTTGAATCCACTCGAACACACTTTGTCGTGGTAACGCATTATTCCCATACTGAGCACATAAACGCGTGTGAATTTCAGCTCCTTTCACACCTTCTGCCCACAAAAAACGAACCACGGATCTCTGTTCTTCCAGAGTACAATTGAAAGCGGTGCAGCCATGCTCACTACTTGTACGGTATGTGACAGCTACGAGTAGCCTAAATAGGCCTATACTGTTCCTAGCCTAAATAAGCCTATACTGTTGCTAGCCTAAATAAGCCTATAGATCTCAGTTTGGCTCGTTATTACGAGTACCGTATATATTATATATACTATATTATTACTAAAATAAAAAGTGCAGATACTTATTGAAGTACCCTCGTACACACACACACACACACACACACACATATATATATATATATATATATATATATATATATGGGAATGAACTCAGAATGGTTTCCTGAGGGTTTTTTTGATACACACAGACCGTGCATGGAACAAGTAACTCTAGGATAAATGACAAATACCATAGTTTTTCTTTTTCATGATGCTAGCCCGACGTGGGCAACGGGTCACTCGCAGAGAGGTCCCAAAAATACAGCTTCCCTCACCAGCTATCAGTGTCTCGTAGGCAGGGTTGGCAAAAACCCGGCAAAAACCAAAAAAACCAACTTTTTGCTGGGTTTTTGCCAACCCTGCTCGTAGGGCGTCCCATTCAAAGCTGGGCACTTGCGGTTTTTTTTGCGGTACTGCGGTACTGCCGCACTACCAAACCGGTACCGCATAACGCAGTACCGCAAAAAATGCGGTAGCGGTACTGCTGTACTTTCAGCGATCCTTTGCGGTACTGCGTTATGCGGTACCGGTTTGGTAGTGCGGTATACCGTACCGCAAAAAAAAACGCAAGTGCCCAGCTTTGGACTGTGACTCCCATTTTTGACCAACTTCTTTTTTTCCCGGGTCCAACCTCCTAATATCATTATGCCTGTCGTTCTAAGAAAGAAAATAGGAATTATTTTCCATTTGATGAAAATTTCGGACTCCCTAGGCCTACAAAACCAATTTTCCCCTTTTCTTTATAAAAAATTGTTGATTTTCGGAAGTCTTTCGGTTATAAATTTCTTGCATTTTATTATAACCTCAGACTATGTACATTTTTGGATACAAAATTAAATTAGCTATCGATTGATACCTAATTTACTTTGCTTTTGTACCAAAATAGAAGATTAAAAGGCAAAAATGTTCATTTTTTAACATTTTCTTCTCCATTTCTGACCCTAAAGCCGTATAAAACCATATATACAGTGTGTGTATGTGTGTGTGTGTGTGTGTACTAGCTGTACTTCTATTTATTTTCAGATTTATATGATTATGATTCAAATTTCAGATAAGATTAGTTAGACTAAAATGGCTTGTGCGAAAATTGAAACTCGTACCACGGATAAACCAGAAGATTGGCTTCTCATAACCTTAATTCACAATTTGGAACCTCAGAAAGGGTCTCTTTTGCCATCTAATGGTGACGTCTTACGTCACTATCTATTTTTATCAAGAGGACCTATGAAAAAGAAATCAGTCATACGTGATCCAAGAAGTACTAAGAAAAGTTAAAAAATTTTGGGATTGGGCCGTTATCACATGCGAAGATACTTCAAAAAGCCGCCATCCGAAAAAAAAAGTAGAACAATTGATAAAGCAATATGGATTCTTCTCGAGAAACAAAACACACGAAGAAAGAATAAATAATAAGAGACCATCTTTCCTGAAGATAATAAAAAAAGATCCATTAAGAACTTAGGTAACAAAGCAGCAAGATACAGAGTTTCTAATAGACCAAAGAGGACTCAAAAAGCTTTGCTTAGGATCAATAAATAAAAGCTATCAAAACAAGTTTGAGAATCAGGTGAAAAGAGTGGCGCGTGAAAAATTACTGGAGAGACAGGAAAAACTTAGCATGACCTTGAAAACAGATATTGAAGGAGAAATAGCGATTCCTAATGAACCAAATCCTATTCCAAGTACATCATATGCTAGAGATGAGGATTATACGCCTTCTCCATCAAAATCCTCATGCAAAAGAAAAAATTGTACAGAATGTGGCTTGCATGTAGGCATCACATTTACGAAAGAGTTTTAGCCGCTGCATTTACTCAAATATTTGGCACTACCACAGGCCCAGAAAATGTGTTATTTAAACAGTTTCGAGATAAATGGAAGACATTAGACGTCACAAAACATTATACAACTTTGAAAATTACAAATAGACAGATGAAATCAAAGACGCAACGAGTAACCCAAGCTTTGAAGGAGATGTTAAGCGACACAGATACCGGAAACATATTTCTCAGGAATGATGATTGAAGAGAATGCGCAGAAGTTGTTCTCCAAATTCTTGGACATATACCACCTAACGGAGTTCGTTGGCTCTGTCCAGGAGCGATTCATAATGCTCGCTGGATGGCAACTATTTTCTATTCCGCTAAAATGCTGGCATCCAGCAAACAAATGGATTATTCTGAAGAATATGCGAAACACTTAGAAGAGTTCTGCTTATTCACTGCTTTATATATCCAACCATGGCTCAAAGCACCAAAAGCGTCGGATGCAGCAATCAATGACTTAACTTTCTATAGTGACCTTCAGATATATGGTGATACATTGGACAGAAATGTAGCTCATCGTACAATCAAGATATTCGAAGGCCATTGTTGGTAACTAACTGAGGAGCTTATTTCATTTTCATTATTTTCTTTAGATATATCTGATGAAGAGAAAAGAAACATTGCTACAGAAATTATTAGATCACATAGAAATGATAAAAACAGCTCGTATACCCAAAGTGGCAAACCAGTATCTCCTTTGATCAATAAATCAACCAAACTAGCTTCCCTAGCTGAATCAAAATCTTGGTTTTTCTTTGATGTTCTACATAGCAATGGATAATAGTTAAATAAACCTGTTAAAACATGGAAAGAGGACAGAGATTTTATTCAAATCTCCAATTTTGTACACATTGTTAAGGTTGTTAATGATGCAGCCGAGCGAGTAGTACAATTAATTGAAGATTTCGCAAATTGCATAACAACAGATGAAAAACAAAGACAACAACTCCTGCAAGTTGTGGAATATCAAAGAAGTTTATTGCCATCTTTTAAAGAGAGTTCCTTAGTTCAACTGTTAGAATAGCTTCACTCATTATCAGTATTCACATTTTATTTCATACATTCATTTGCTTTACTAAGTAATTTTTCTGTTCAACTTATTGTATGTTTGTTGAATAAAAAAAAAAAAAAACGATGGGACTCAAGAGCTGGCATGAAATGTTCAATCTCTTGAGTTGTTCCCACCTTGGAAATATTGTCTCTCAAATATATTCCAAGGCTCATTGCCGCGAAGCTGCATTGGGATGATGCTTCACAGGTGGCGGCAACACCTATTCTCTAAATCCCATTCAAGACAAAATGTAGAAGAAAATGTTAAAAAATAGACATTTTTGCCTTTTAATTTTGTATTTTGGTACAAAAGCATAGTAAATTAGGTATCAATCGATAGCTATTTTAATTTTCTATCCAAAAATGTACATCGAATGAGGTTATAATAAAATGCAAGAAATATATAACCGAAAGACTTCCAAAAATCGACAATTTTTGATAAAGAAAAGGGGAAAATTGGTTTTGTAGGCCTAGGGGGTCCGAAATTTTCATCAAATTGAAAATAATTCCTATTTTCTTACTTGGAGAGACAGTAGGAGGTTGGACCCAAGAAAAAAAGAAAATGGTCAAAAATGGGACACCCTAGACTGTCTTGTCAAAAGAGAGATGTAAAGGATACAAGTTCTGCAATTTCTGTGCCAGCACAACCCATTCAGTGATGATTTGTCATAAGGAACATTGCCACTGGTCTTATTGCTAGCAGCACAGTAAATGTTAACAAAGCCAAACATATCGGTGACAAAATTATCAAATCGATGATTGGAAAGACTACCTGTCTTTTAAAAGGAAAGGTCAAGCTGTGACACTGAAACATGACAGAACCCTCGGCTTCTGTTTCAGAGATTGATAACTGTGAGAGAAAAGGTTGATGACACAGCAGAGCTGTTCAAATACGAGTTGTGCAGTTACCCAGCGGCCTTGTTTGACGCATCTCTACTTCCTAAAGAAGCAACAAAACCTGAACTAGGTAATGCCATTTGGGAGAAGGTGGGAAATGACCAGACAGGCCCATCGGGAGATAGCATGCAGTATATCATAGATGGAAGGGACCTACTTCAACGCGTAACCATGGGGCCGTGACAGACCAATGCAACAGTATTGACCTCATATACTGACTATGTAACATAGATATGTAAAAGCAGTTGTGGGATTTGATGGGTACGAGTGTGGACCATCAACTAAAGATGCAACACACCAGAGACGGGCAGCAGGAGGTGTGGGACTTGCTGTGAACTTCACACCCGATATAGTTATTAATTGCAAAAAAGTGTTTTCTTATAAAATAGTCCAAACAAGCAAAAATTTGTTCATCTCCTTTGCCACAAACTGGAAATTGTTGGTTGTACAGTGCACCATGCTAGGGCTGATGCCGACTTCCTTATTGTATAAAAAGTTGTTGAATCGGCAAGGTTATGGTCCGCTTCAGTTATTGGTGATGATACGGATCTTCTTCTTATGCTCTACTACCATGGCGAGTTAGACTCGCACCCTTTATTCTTTAAGCCTAAGTCAAAAGAGAAGATCAAGACAAGAATAACCTGGAATATTAAGGAAACAAAAGAACTACTGGGGCCAGATGTACGCAGTAACATCCTCTTCATCTATGCCATTTTAGGGTGTGATACAACATCGCGTCTTTACGGCATTGGGAAAGGTCAAGCGCTGAAGAAGTTTTGTTCCAGCGAATTCTTCAGAAATCAAGCGGCTGTATTCAACTCATTTTTGAGTGAAACAAATAAAAGTAATTGTATCTACAGGAGAGAAAGCATTAGTTTGTCAGTACAATGGGAAAGATGAAGAACTTGATGAATTTTTGCCAAAAAGTTTCCACCAGCAAATGCAACTGTAAGAGGGGCGGTAAAACAGGGAGATACACTTGCAAGAAGCATGGACTTGAATGCAGTCGTGTGTGTGGTGAATGTAAGGGTGTCAGCTGTGAGAATGCACAGCAGCATGACCTCAGTGAAGACAAATGGCACAGATTGAGTCAATTTATGTACGAGGGCCACTCAATATATTTTGCCCCCACCTTTTTTTTTTCTTTCCAAGTTTCCTTTAAGTTTCGGAAATTTTGTACACTAGTAGTTATACTTTTTTAACAAGTTTTTATTTTTCCACATAGCCTCCATCCTTTTCTACGGCTTTCCTGCACTCGAAACAAGGGTCTTTATTCCTTGCTGGTAAAAGTCCGCTGGGTTTCGCTGGAGCCACCTCTTAACCTCCTCAACAACCTCATCGTCACTCTGAAACTTTCTTCCACGAATAGCATCCTTCATTGGCCCAAACAAATGGAAGTCTGAAGGTGCCAGATCCGGGCTGTATGGACGGTGGGGTAAACACAGTGAAGCGCATTTTTGTGATGGCCTCTCTTGTTTGCAAACTGTTGTATGGTCTTGCGTTATCGTCCAAAGGGACGACGTCTTCCAGTTTTCTTTCCGGTCGAACTCGCTTTATACGTCTCTGGAGCCTCTGTAGGGTAGCAATATAGGGTGCGGCAAAAATAACGCCCTTTTTAGTTTATTCTCTTTTATTGAAGGAAATAAATCAATTACAGCATTTTAAGAGAAATAATGTTTTTAAGAAAAATAAGTACTTTCTCAGTAAAAACTAAAAAATAACTGGAATTTAATTAATTTTGTGGTTGGCTCAATACACCTTAAAAAAATGTACTCTACATACATAGTATTTACTAACCTAATGATCATGTTCAAAATGCTCACCTTGGTGTTCAATACAACACTGAACCCTACCAGCAACACTTCTACAAACCTTTTGACACATTTCTACGTTAATTGTAGTAAATTTTTCACGAATTGTTTGTCTTAATTCAGGAAGTGTTTTCGGTTTGACCTTGTAAACAAGATCTTTCAGTAAACCCCACAAGAAAAAGTCAGGTGGTGTTAGGTCTGGCGATCGTGCTGGCCACTCAATTGCTCCACGTCGTCCTATCCACCTCCCTTCGAAATTTAAATTTAACCATTCCCTAACGAGTAACCCATAGTGGGGTGGCGCACCATCCTGTTGAAAGTAAATTCCATTCTGATTTCTAACTCTCGGCCAGAATTCAGTTTGCAGCATTTGTAAATAATTATCTTGATTAACAGTACTATCAAAGAATATCGGGCCTATTATTCCCATGGAAGAGATGGCTGCCAAAACTGTCACTCCTGGTAGGTTAACGTCTTTTTCCAAGATAACATGTGGGTTAACATCGCTCCAGTACACACAATTATGGCGATTGATATGCCCGTTCAATTTGAATGTTGCCTCATCTGACCACCATATCTTATCAAGAAAGGTCTCATCTTCATTGACTTTATTCAGGAAATTTTCGCAAAACTCTAATCGTCTATCTGCATCTCCATCATGCAAGCTCTGTAACACGCGAGGGATGCAAGGCTTCATCTTGTTCTTCTTTAAGAGTCTACGGACACTTCTGTCACTGATACCCAACTCTGTAGAAAGACGTCTACTGGATTTTTGAGGAGTGTGCAACAATGATTCTCTTAATTCATCGGACTTTTCTAAGGTTGTTGCTGAAACTGGCCTCCCTGATCTTGTGGCATCACTTACGCTTCCGGTTCTTTCAAATTTCCTAATTAGACTTGTGATATTGCGGCTCTGCACTTGTCGAATGTTAAATTCTTCTGATAACAAACGAGCGGCTTTAGCTCCATTGTTATTGTTTTGGTAATAATGTTTAACTGCTTTCACTCTTTGTTCTCTCGTCAATCGCAAGGCCATATTTATTCAGAATTTCTGTAAAAATAAAAGAAACAAAATGATACAATATAAAACTAAAAAATTATACTGTATAAAACTATAAAGATACAATTATTAAAAGGGCGTTACTTTTGCCGCACCCGTATATGTCTCTGAATTGATTGTTCGTCCTTTCTCCATAATGTTCACTAGAATCACCCCTTTCATGTCCCAGAAGATGGTGGTCATAACCTTTCTCGGAGAGGAAGCCATTTTGAACTTTTTCTTGCGTGGGGAGTCTGCGTGATGCCACTCCATGGATTGGCGTTTTGTTTCAGGTTCAAAGTGGTGTACTCAAGTCTAATCCCCAGTCGAAATTCGTGAAGGGAAGTCATCCCTTTCTGTCTCGTATCGAACCAACAACTCGGAAGCAATTTATTTTCTTTCGGCTTTGTGATCTTCAGTCAGTACGAGAGGAACAAACCGTGAAGAACACTTTTGAGTATCTCCAGTTGCTGAATTATCGTATTCACACTTCCTTCACTAATTCCTAGCTCAAGTGATAGCTCCTTGTATGTAACGCGCCGATTTGATCGAATGACGCTGTTAGCACGTTGCACAGGGTGAGATGTCACAGCCGATGGCGGGCAACCGCTGCGTGGCTCATCATCGAGGCTGGCTCTCCCTCTCTCCGATGATCTCTGACGTTTAGACCAGCGTCCAACTGTGCTTCGATCAACAGCAGCATCTCCGTAAACGTTTTGTAGACGTTCGTGAATATTTCCAACCGTTTCCTTCTTTGAGGTTAAGAACTCGATAACAGCTCTCTGTTTACGACGTACATCACTGTCAGACGCCATTTTCGAAACTGCGTTAACCATCGGTTTTATACAAGGAGGGGAGGTTCAAACTGGAAAAATCCAGTTATGTGTAGCGCAGAAAGTTCAAACTTACGGTCCAAAAGACATTTCAGTCCCATGGCCTATTATTTAGCTAAGAAAAAAGGGTGGGGCAAAATGATGATAGGTACCGGTGACGGTGGCGCTTCTCAGTTTCGTGCTCCTTCTTCCTATCAAAATTAACAGTGTTCAAAGTCAGTGAACCATTGTGTTACTTCTCCACTAAAATTTGTGAATGTGCCAAATTACGCAGTTACAATCTCATCAGATAAACTGCAATACTTAACTAGTAATATTACGTAAAATATATCTTCAAAGTTTTCTAGCGACATCCGGCACTGCCTTTATAGTCATACGGCAAGCAGTACCTTTAAACGTACGAACGGAGTGAATCTTAACCCCGATAAATTGCTCAAAATGGCTTCCAAAGGTCAGGTAAACGCCCTGAAATTAGAAATGAAGGATCTAGCAAATAAGTATAATTCCCTCTAAACTTAGTGCACAAAAGTAATAGTGTAATCAAAGACCTTGAGGCAGTAATAAAAGTTGTACAACATAATAACGAATTGTTAAAGAGGGACAATGCAAAACTGGAATATAGAAATATGGAGCTCGAAAAGAGCATTCAGTATGCACACGACGAGATAAAGGATAACTCTAGTCTAAACTCGCTTACTAAAAATAATCGTAGCATGGAGATGATAAAAACGAGCACAATTCAATTAGGAATAAATTAAACAGCCTAGACGATAATTCACGTGCAAATAACTTAATCATAATAGGGGTATCTGAAATGAATAGAGAAACAAACGGCGAAACGAAGAAAAAGGTGGAGGACATAATAAAAGATACTGAATTTGGGGAATATTAAGATCAAAAGTGCTTTTAGATTAAAAAAAACAAATTCCACCACAAAAAGCAAATTCTAGAGTTAATGACATGACTGAATCTAAGACGCCCACTTCAGCTATAAAAGTAATACGTAAGGATGAAAATCAGAGATTTAATACTAAAAAACAGAAGAAAGCTGAAAGCATCAAAAATCTTCATCAATGACGATGTATGTGAGGAAACACGTAAAATTCGTAAAGAAAAGCTCCCTAAACTCATAGAAGCGAGGAGACTCGGGAAAGTTGCCTACTTCCTTGGAGCGAAGTTAATTATTAAAGAAAGAGAGACTCCTCCAACGCGGAATCCTTCGGTCAAAGGAGTTCACCTTGTTAGTGAAGAAACATTCGAAGCTATGAGAACTACGAAAACGCCAGCCGACAGTCGGCATACAGGAGGCCTGCGAATAACTCTGCATACAATCTCAACAGTCGACTTTCCCATTCTCGGCTCAAATGGCCGGTAACCCCTTATTCCCGTATTCTGTATTTAGTGGAATTGTTTGAGAACTACTGTTGAATGGCTTTCATCGATAAAGACTTTCATAGTATATGTGCCGATATTAATCATTTCAATTCATTACCAAAAAATTCTGTATCCAGTTTAGAGAATCTAGAACAGGAATCTGGTGTAGGCAATTGCATGGTCTCATCGACAGACGAGTTTAATGCCTTTGTATTACAAAAAGATATTTATAAAAATCTTTCAGTGCTAAATCTAAACATTCGAAGCTTACCTAGGAACTATAACTACTTATTGGCCCTTTTGAAAACTTCTACGGTCAAATTTAGTGTTATAATTCTCACGGAAACTTGGTTAAATAGTAGTATTAAAAACCTATATAATATAGATAATTACGTTGCTTATCATTAAGGTAGGTTGATTTTCCGCATTTTTTTAGATATCGACTTTGGACTAGTCGAGATAGTCAGAGCTTATGATAATAACTGAAAAAATTTCAGATCCCTAGCTTTAACCGTTTTTTGAGGAAACCGTTTCAAAAATCGTCAAAAAATCGTCAAAAAATCGTACCGAAAAATACCGCATTTTCGCAATTTTCGGCCGAAAAAAAAAAATGCTATTTTCATAAAGAAATCCTGAAAAAAGTTACAATTTTATTGAAAAAAAAAAGTAAAAAAAACATGTACAGAGTCAAATAGACACATTTAGATCCCAAGATCATCATAATTTTCACTGTAAGAGCCCATAGAAGCAAAGGAAGGCCTCATCTGGCGGCTTAGGGCTTTGGCCAGAATGTGTTTGTGCCTTGATTCGAGTCCATAAACAGTATGGGAAGCTTCAGATGTCAGCTTCACGGCCCTTTCAACACTCTCAGAATGTGAAGGCAGATCAGGCAGCTCCAGCTTGGTGCCATTCAGCAATGCTTCTTGAAGCTCCTGGTCAGAAAAGTCTTCTGTGAGAGCAGGTTCACAGATGCCATTTTGAGAAAGGTTGATTAGTTCTGACCAGAGGGTAGCTTCAATGTTGAAGGCTGTGATCTTCTTCAGCCTCTTCTTGGCTGGCTTCCCACTTCTGAAAGAATAATAATTAATTTATTTTTTACTCCAGTTTAAGATTTAATCCCTATTAGTCTCAGAATTGCTGATTTAAAAAAAAAAAAAAAAAAAAAAAAAAAAAACCCGAGTTCTATAAATCCCCATAATCGAATTTTTTTTCAGAAAGAAGGTAAGATTATTTCCATTATCAGAGGGGAAGGGGGGAAGGGGGGGAAGGGGGGGAAGGGGGGGAAGGGGGATAAGAAAATGTGAAAAAAAATTCGATTACGGGGATTTATAGAACTCGGGCCTTTTTTTCATTAAATAAATCCCCATAATCAAATTTTTTTTTCACATTTTTTAAAATTAATAAATGCTTACCTGATGGACAGAATTTTCTTGAGAGCAGCTTCTTTCACTTCCAAGTCATCAGACTTCATCATGGAGTACAGCACATTCTCGGGCAGCAAGGCAAAAGCATTGTACTTCAGATTCTTGAAAGCAACACCCTGGATTTCTTCAGACTGCTGCTTGAACCTCTGGATCATGTTGAAGATGTACAGCTGCTGATTGTAGAACTTGCTGTCCCTTTTGATCTCAAACCAACTGACTGCATACACTTCCACAATGAACTTGATGGCCTGGTAAAGCTTATCCTGTAGTTCTGGAGGGTAAGCTAACCTCTGGTCCACAGACACATCAATCTAATTGCCAAAGTCAACCATCTTGCATGGTTTAATGGTCCAATTTTCCAGGCAGCAAATCTTGGGTTGACTTTGCCCCTGGAAATTCCAAGCACATACTCCAAAAGAAGCCTCTGGTCGCTACTGAGATCATTCAGTGTCTCCTCAGCAAATTCCATGTCATCCAGGGGGCCACTGAGTTTGGTGAAATCCACTTGTGGCAGATCTTGGTAGTCAACTTCACAGTTTTCCCAGCGGACCAGTGAAAGCAGTGGGACTTTTGGTACTGCCATCAAGATGCTTGAAAACAGCTCTGAAAGGAAGCTCATTCTGATGGAGTGAACAGCCAATGGTGTGCAATTTCCGCTCAATTTTATTTTCCAGAGCTGTTACGAGGCCTCCCTCCCAGCCAGTGTTTGTATTTGTGTTGTCAAGGAGGACAGCTTTCAGGGTATGAACACTGTTAAACTCCTCCAAGACACTAGCAACTTCTTCACCAAGAACAACTCCAGTCGCACCTTTAATTGGGATGACTCTGTGAGTAAGATATGTTCCACTTTCAGTTCCCGGCTCCTTTGTGAAAGTCAAATGGTGCTCTTGTCCCTTTCCTTTCTTCAGCTTAGTCTCCCCATTTTCATCCTTAACTTCTCTGTACAGCAGAGTGTCCTTGTCAACTTTCCCATCAACCCCAATACAGACTAACTTTTCCAGACCCTCATTGTGCTTTTCATCACTTTTCACTTTCATTCTAGCTTTTTCCCTGTCCATTTTCGATTTATCAACAATTATCTGTTTCACATCAAGGCCAGGCTTAAGCAGGTCCATAGCTTGTAAGTCCAGGAGGAAGGCATTAGCAAGACTTGCCCCAAGATTGGAAGAAACATCACCCCTGATTAGTTCCATGGCATATCTGGGGGTTTTCAAAAAGCTGTAACCTCCACTTGGGTGCCTCCTTGGCTTGAACTCTTCAGCTTCACCACCAGATGGCTGAAATGAAAATAAAAAATTAATTACTAAAGCGAAAATAGGGGAAAAAGTAGGGAAAAATATGGGCAAAAATCGACGAAAATGGGCGGAAATAAGAATAAATTACTTAAACGAAAAAGGGGGGAAAAAGTGGGAAAATAGGGGGAAAATGGGTAAAAATTCAGGTAAAAAGTCGGCGAAAATGGGCGAAAAAAAGAATAAATTACTAAAGCGAAAAAGGGGGGGAAATAGGGACAAAAAGTAAGGATAAATTTGGGTAAAAATGGGATAAGATATAAGAAAAAAAATATATTACCTCTCCTGATTCTCCTGAGCTGGATTCAAAAGATATATCTTGTGAAGGTGTGGAGGCAAAAGTGGCCAAATCCAGTTCCTGCTGCTGTTGAATCTGGCTCTGTAATCTTTCTGCTTTAGCTGCAGCCCTCTGGTCTCTCTTCACAGCAGCTTTATCCACAGATCCCAGCTGGAAAGAGCCCTTGGGTCCTATTTTGGCCCTCTGATCTCTCAAGTATTCCCTCTCCTCTACTGGAACCTGAAATATTAAAGTATATGAAATAGCGGATCTAAAATAAGAGATAAAATCCTGAAAAAAAATTGATTATTAATTTCTATTACCAGGGGGGGGGGGGGAAGGAAGATTACAGGAGGAAAATGCGGATATTTTTCAATTACAAGCATTGACTTTCCTTCCATTTAAAAGGCACCTAATCGCACTAAGTTAGGCCAGTTAAAAGTTAAAAAATAATAGCATTACCTTCTTACTGGGAGGACAAGTGCAGATTATGTGCTGTGCTTGACAATTTTCTTTCTTGCACTTCACAGCATTGTCATCACAGGGACGAACAGGTAGCTTACAGGTGCAAGCAGAAATGTCAAAAAGTTTATCCAGCTTTTCCTCCAGATTCTGCTTCTGGACTGTAGAGAGAGATTTCCTGTTTATCTCTTTTGCTTTCTTGAAGCACACTTTATCCACCAATTTCACTAAATAATATTCCTCATACAAGGGCCAGGGCCGGATTAAGACCTTTAGAGGCCCTAAGCACTTAAAAGATTTTGGTGCCCCATATATATGTAATTCAAAATATAAACAAAAATAAACCATAAAATAAAATTTTATTTTTTGAAATGAAACAAAACTTACAGTAAGATGGAAAATAATGTTTATTTTTGTATACTTCCACTTCATTTATATTTGAAAAGTTTTCTCCTACTTTTTTTAATTGCAAAGTCTTTGATCAGATCCTCAAAACTAATCTTACGTAACACATCTGCTTCTATACTTAGTAGAGATAAGGCATCCAGCCTGCCTTGTTGCATAGTTGTTCTGTTGGTATTTTTAATATACTTCAACTGAGAAAATGAACGCTCAGCTGAGCAATTTGTGACCATTAATGTTAAAAATATACGAAAGGCAATTTCTACATTTGGGAAGGCACACTCAATATTGTCTTCTACAATTATTTTATAAAGTTCAGCATGACTGAATCTTGTTTTTACATTTACTATAGCACACGAAAATATTTAATCTATATGTATTTTTAATATGGCGCTCAAAGATTTGATATAAACAAAATAATAACGCAAAGCGTAAAGTGTGTGATTACAACGAAATATATTTATTCTCTCAAAAGGGTTGTTGTTCACTACAAATTCAAACAATGAAAAAAAATAAATACTATATATGAATATATATAATTCAGTTTTCAACAGCTTATAGGCTATAAGCCGCGATTATAATAGTATAATAAATCCATGGTAAATCCGACAATGGAAAATTTCTGTGGTGCCCCCCTTCCCTTGATGCCCTAAGCACGGGCTTATTTTGCTTAATGGTTAATCCGGCCCTGACAAGGGCAGCCGCGGGTTCACTGCCTGCCAGATCTCAATCACATCCTTTGCTATCATTTTAGCAATATCATAGTCTTTCAAGGCCGGGTGGCTGTTTTGGAGGAAATAACTGTACTGAATAACTTGTCGGAGGGTAGGAGGCTCTATTTAATCCAAAGGGGAAGGCTGGCCACTGAATTTTTGGCACTATCACTTCGAGTTAAAACTGCAGACTTCCGTTTTTTACCCATTTTTATGAAATATCTGAAAATAAACACAATTAAATGAACGCATCACAAAATAACTTAATTTAATACACATTTTATAGGTAAATATCATTAAAAAATACAAAATAATACACTAATAAACATCTATAATGCATTTACAATAAGTTTCAAGCATCGTTTTGTTAAAAAAGCCGAATTTTAATTGATTATTTTGATGAAATAAGGTCCGATATTTTGTTTGTTTACATTGCGCGAATGCCGCGCGCGCGATTTTACGCCTAAAATTCAGCAATTTTACAACTTAAAAATAATTAACAATCCTCAAAAAATACAATCATTTTCACAAATATGAGTTGGTGCAACGTTTTTTATACATTAATACCTTTCTATCTAGACTAACGCAAAAGGGTACTGCACCTGCAGATATCGGGATGGGCAATACATCTATACACATCCCACGTTATGTAACACACACTACACAAGAGGATATTGCAAATTTGAAAAAAGTGCAAATTCAACCATCTTACTGTCTGCAACACCTATGCAAGATATGGGAGGTGCAAATTCGGACAAAAATGCCGTTACCACCACCCTCAAATGAACCCGACAGGTGAGCAGATGCATAGTCGGATTATCAAAGGGGCACAGTGGGCACTGTACCCAGGGACTACGAAATTTGAGAAATACCGGGTGTACATAAAGTCAGGATCTATTTTTGTGAAGCACTTGGAAATTATATGGAATTCAATCATAAAATGATAAAGTGGTAACATTTATTAAATAATTAAGAGTAGGATTCGACGTGACGCCCATCAGTATCCCTGCACAGCTCAAATCGTTCCGCAGCATTTCTAAACACATTCTGGAGCATTTGCGGGGTTATGTTATCTGCAGCAGTTCGTATACGTGTACGTAAGTTTTCAAGACTCGTAATCTTCGTCTGATAGACGTGCGATTTGATAAAGCCCCATGCAAAGAAATCTAAAGGGGTTAAATCTGGTGATCTCGCTGGCCAAGGTCTGTTGCTTCCGCGTCCGATCCAGCGATTTGGAAAACGTCCATAGATAATCCTGAACAATTTTGGCATAGTGACAAGGAGCACCATCATGTTGATAGACGACGGGGATAGGATTGTTAGTGCCGTCGTCGATCAACATGTTGGTGCTCCTTGTCACTATGCCAAAATTGTTCAGGATTATCTAAATGGACGTTTTCCAAATCGTTGGATCGGACGCGGAAGCAACAGACCTTGGCCAGCGAGATCACCAGATTTAACCCCTTTAGATTTTTTTGCATGGGGCTTTATCAAATCGCACGTCTATCAGACGAAGATTACGAGTCTTGAAAACTTACGTACACGAACTGCTGCAGATAACATAACCCCGCAAATGCTCCAGAATGTGTTTAGAAATGCTGCGGAACGATTTGAGCTGTGCAGGGATACTGATGGGCGTCACGTCGAATCCTACTCTTAATTATTTAATAAATGTTACCACTTTATCATTTTATGATTGAATTCCACATAATTTCCAAGTGCTTCACAAAAATAGATCCTGACTTTATGTACACCCGGTATGTATTTTCATTGTGAAGTGTCATAGGCCAACAGAATAAATGAAAAAATTGCATAAAGTTTGACAAGAGAAATAAATTATAGACATAAGACTAAGTGATTATAGACGTTAATTTAGTATCTATTTGCTTAGTGCTTAGACACCCACCACACCTGACTGGCCTGAAACAAACTGAGATCTAATAAAAATCACAAAGGAATAAATAATCACAAAGGAATAAATAAACTCCACTTTAAGTTTATTTTCATACTGAATAACCGAATAAGTTTGTTAGATATAACATGCAAAAATCGTAATAAAACAGTCAGATAACCTCAAATTATACAGCTACTTACTTCGTAGCCTCTCAGCCTGTGTCAACAAACCCATTAGTTGCTGTGTTATCCACAGGTGGCAGCACGCAAGGAGCTGGCGCGATGTTTATGTTTTATAATTAATTTAGTTAGCTATAGTGCTAAGAGAAGAAGCACATTCACAATGGAACAATTTGGATCTAAGTTAAAATAAGGCACATAAATAGATGGTCCATCGGCAAATTTAGGGGCCTAAACAGAAAAGTGCCCAGGGCCTACAAAACCCTTAATCCGGCCCTGACCAGACGAAACCAGCAACAAAGAGGGTTACCAATTTTTTAGGTGTAATTTTTTAGAGAGCTGTACAGAAGGTATACAGAAAGACATTAAATGTGATATCGGGACAACAGGTATCGAAACAGATAGAGAGGAAAATTCTCAGAGGATCACAAGGCAACGAAACCAGCACCCCCACTGGAAAACGAATCGAAAACACAAGTATGTAAAAACGATAGGGAAAAAATAAAAATAATCCTAGCCAACATTCGGGGCCTTAACCCTTAACTACTATCATTATTTCCCATGATAAAACAAACAAATGTATCAGGGTCAGAATTACCCAATGATAGTAGCCGAGGGTTAAATCAAACCATTCCCCGGACAAAGTTTTGCACCTGAAAGGACTCGTGCAAGAAGCTGGAGCAGACTTTACATGCCTCGCGGAAACCCATCTGAAGGACTGTCAGGCGAACTGTGAAAACCGAGTTCTGTACTGACAAAAAAAGAAATACAAATTGACAACTATAACGTCCTCCGAGCCGACAGAACAGCGAGACGCATATGGCAGAAATGTCTACAAGTACTTCAAACAGCTACGTAGAATGTGTAGCAGCAAAAGTTGGAAAATTTAATATGGTACTAATTGTAATGTACAGATCCCTAAACGCGCCAACTTCAAAATTCTCAGATTCCATTACAGAGGTCAGAAACTGGGTAAAAGATCTACATTCTCCAACCCCCAAACACTTTTCTTTGGAGTGATTTTAATTTTCCATTCATGAAATATAAAAGGATAGGAAAAAATATACCAGAACAAAGGGGGCACACGGGAAGACCAGGAGCAGGTAAAAATGCTACTAGCTCTAGCTGATGAATTTATGTTAACACAAGAAATTAAAATTAGAAAGAGCCGTTTTGAGCAGAAAACTGAGATTTGTTTATAAAAAACCTCTGAACAGTTAGCTAGAAGAACGTGAAAAAAGTGTTAGCAGCTGACGAGGAAGCTTCTAACAGTGGCTGTATCCTCCAGCGAGGGACACGTCAATGCGAAGAAGAGGCGACGTCAAACCGAAACATCAACGCGCTGGTGGCCAAACTTCCTTAAATCTCCGTGCAGCGGGGTCTTCGGTTGGTCAGACTGGCAGTCGACGGCCTGTTGCGTGGCACGGTCAGAGTGCCGATCGGCTCCCAGGGCCGGACCTATTCTCAGCGTGCTATTTTTTCATTTACGGGGAGCAATTGCGTGCTCCCCGGACTACTCTTACTCTCCGGCGACATTAAGACTAATTCAGGCCCCACTACAACTTACACATGTCACCATACACAAAGACACAGACACAAAAGCACCATGAGACACATACAGAAGTATAATATTAACATATTACAGTACAACGTAGATGGCCTCACAAACAAAATCATGCAGCTTAGGGAATTTATACACAAACAAAACATTCACATAGCATTTATACAAGAAACAAAACTAAAACGCACACACAAAATACCCACCATCCCTGACTTCACGGCGATCCGTCAAGATCGTACTAGGGGTAACGGGGGTGGACTCATCACTTACATACGTAAAAGCATTAACTACAGTGATGCCACCCAAAACATTACAAACACAATCCAAGCAGATAACACGATAGAAATAGAGGCAGTTAACATTAAAACGCGCAAAACACAACACCACACTAATCAGCATTTACATCCCACCAGATAGTTCACCTCAGGTGCCAGCCAATTACAATCCAGTTACACAATCTGGCCTCTCTCACTAATGTCCTCTTAGGAGGAGACTTCAACGCTAAAGACACTAGTTGGTACCTGCACAACCAAAGCAACACCAGAGGCGCCAACATAACCACACAACTAAACAGCCTCTTCATTCTTAACAATACACAAGAACATACACACATACCACACCATGCAAGATACTCAAACTCCTCCCCAGACATAACGTTCTGTTCCCCCTCACTAGCAACACACACACTGGAGAACAGAAAAACAACTGTCATCAGACCACCTGCCCATCATCATTACAACACATTCTACACTCTGCCCCAACAGCCTTAGGCACACTTACAGAAATTACAAGAAAGCTGATTGGGAACAGTTCAAAATACAGCCTGAGGAACAATTCACCACATTAAACAGCACACCCATCATAAACATCAATATAACACTCAAGACATTTAATCAGATCATCAATAAAGCAAACAAATACATACCCGAGGGCAACATTAGGAAATACAACCCAAATTACACTAGAGAAATAGCCCACCTCATAAGGCAACGTAGCAACCTCAAACATCACACACAGAAACCATAAACCAGCAGATACAACAGCTCAACACAGAAATAAACAAAAACTCAAAGAAAAACAAACAAACATTTAGGGCATTCATAACAACACTAAACCACTCCATAGATACATCCAGGATACAAGACTATAAACAGCATTACCCACTCTAACAGCGGCATTCACACCTCACACGCGGCTATCTGTCGCAGCCAAAATAATATCCCAACATATGCACAAGCTAACATTCTAGTTAGTCAGTACGCAAAGATAAGTCACTTAAACAGAGACAACAACCAGAAACACGCAGAGAAACAAACAGCCAGGCACAAGAAAACCTACAGACTCGACACGACCATTTCACCCTTTAATACAGACCAGACCACCAAGATCATCAAAAACATTAAGAATTCGAAGGCTACTGGACCAGACAACATATCTAACATACACCTTAAACACTTGGGCCCACAGGGAATACTAGCTCTCACAAATATCAGCACATATTCATACCAACACTGTATTATTCCTGACATATGGAAACAAGGTAAAATTATTACACTACTCAAACCAAACAAAAATCTAACAAAACCAGCTTCCTATAGACCCATTACTTTACTATACACACCTTCCAAAGTAACAGAATGACTCATCTTACAAATCACCAACCCACATACCACTATCGTCTACTCAACATGGATTCAGACCTCAGCACTCAACCACGACATTACTCAATAACCTCACGCAGCACATCATGGACGGCATCAACTCCAGACGACCAGCTCAACGTACACTATTAGCAACAATAGACATTAGTAAAGCATTTGATGCTATCCCACACTTCCCTCTCATAAACAAAATACTCACACAAACATGCAAAATAACACTAAAAGATGGCTGAGCAACTATCTTTCAGGAAGATACATGTCACATTTAATGGCAAGTCATCCAAAAACAAGCCCTTTCCGAACGGGGTCCCTCAAGGCTCTGTTCTCTCACCAACACTGTTCAACTTATATATATGCATGACATTCCAACACCCATAGATAACAAGCTTACTTTATCATCATATGCAGATGACATCACTCTAACATCCACCCACAACAACATCGACACCGCTACAAATAACCTACAAACATACATAAACAGTATACAAGACTGGCTCACACACAACAGACTCAAAGTAGCGCCCACAAAATCAACCATCACCTTGCTTAAAGGCAATACAAAAGAACACCAGATAACTCCACAGCTTACACTAAACAACACCAACATTCCACACACTCAAAGGACCAAAATACTTGGGGTCACATACAACACATCATTATCTTTTGCAAATCACATTCAGGACATTAAAAACAAATGTACGTCAAGACTTAACACGCTTAGGGTACTAACAAGCACAAACTTTGGACACCAGCAGGAAACAACAACACTCGTATACAAACAATATATTCGCTCAGTTATGGACTATGCTAGCCCATGCTGGGCACCCATTATCTCAAACACACACACAAACACCTTACAGACAATACAAACAACGCACTTCGTATCATTACAGGATGCACTCAAACACCACCAATAGAACACCTGCACACAAACAAAAATACTGAAAGTTAGGGAACATTTAGACATGAGGGGAACACAATTCATGGCAGCAGCGACAACTAACCCACAACACCCTTGCCACTACATGTACAAATCATGCACCGACACCTCGCACCATTAAGGTAACACCAGAGAGACATTATACCCAAATACTCCATTCCACCCAGCACACAGTACAGAAAACACACACACACACACCTAACCCACAAAGCACTGACACGACTCGGTCCAAATGCGGTCCTAGGTGCGAAGCCGCCATCCATTAACAGGTCAGAGATCAGCCTGAGCAGATCGGATCGAGTTAACTAAGCACGATTCCGATGTGGACATCACCCCAACTTACGAACATATAAACACAGACTAGACAACTCCACAGACGACACCTGCCACCTGTGCCAGGACACACCACAAACAATTGAACACATTATGACAGACTGTACCGCTCTAGCACAACGACGAACACAACACATCGCTAGTGCGCCGAACCTTTGGTCCACTCTGGAGAGGGCGATCGGTTACCTGCGTGCCGCCAGCTTGCTCGATCAGAGTGGGCTGATCGGCTAAACAACAACAACACAAGAAATAATAGAAAACAAGAAAAAACAACTGCCTAGATTTGGTATTCACAAACAGCAGCAACCTAATTGATAACGTAGAAATATCCCCAACTATAATATCGGATCACAACATTTTGAAATAACAACCAATATAACAGGAAAGGAAAGAACACGAACAACAGAAAGAAGCAAATTCGAAATTTTTAATTTTCACTCTAAAGCTATAAACTGGGAAGGTGTTGCATCCAGCATGGAAGTAATAGATTGGAAAACCATCTTCAAGGCCAAGACAACGGAAGAGATGCTAATGACCTCAGAAGAGAAGACGCTGGAAATTGTGGAGACATGTCCCAAAAACACAACAAACATGAAAGAGAAGCAGGTTCGAGAGACAAAAGAGGTCATTGTTTCGAAAGAGAAAAAGAGTGACTGCAGTTTATCATTTAATATTTTTCTATTGTTGTTGTCATTACAGGTTGTTAATTTTGCAGAGTATAGATTGCGTCATAGAGAATTAACTGAGAAGCATACAGGAAAAGACGACGACGACGACGCTATAGAAGCGATAAAGGTTAACTCAAAGTACTTCTATAATTTTGGAAAAGGAAGTCGAAAAATCACACGACTATCGAACCTTTGAAAAACGAAGACTGCTTTATCTGATGATTTAACAGAAGTATCTGAAATATTAAGAGCTCAGTACGAATCATCTTTCAGTATCCCAAAAACTGACAAACTGATATGCGGTAGAAACGCGTTCTTTGAAGAACTACAAGGGGAAAGTATAACGGACTTCGACTTTACGACAGATATTACCCAAGCTGTAGGAAAACTAAATCACACTCAATGGCAGGACGTGATAAATGGAATGCCACACTGATCAAAAAACTGCAAGAATGCAATCGCTGAGCCCCTATAGTGGATATGGAGACGATCACTAGACACGGGAGAAATACCGGGCATCTTGAAGAACGCGAACATAGTCCCAATATATAAAGGAGATCGATCCGAGGTCAAAAACTATAGGCCAGTGTCGCTTACATCTGATCTCACTAAAATATTTGAAAGAATAGTTAGAGAAAAAATTTATGGCTTCTTGGAAATTCAGAAAAAATTAAATGATAATCAACATGGATTCCGTTCAGGCAGATCATGCCTATCACAACTAAAGGAACACTACCACATTATTGATGCACTTGAAAGTAATGAAAACTTTGCCAAAGCGTTCGACAAGTGTGACCATGGAATCATAATACAGTACTTAAATTGAAATATATGCGAATAACAGGAAAAGTAGAGAAATGGATATATAATTTCCTTAGTGAGCGGCGGCAAGTCGTTACAGTTCAAGGAATATCTTCATCAAAATCGGAGGTCCTCAGCTCAGTAACACAAAGAACAGTATTAGCTCCACTACTCTTCATAATCATGCAAACTGACAGATGAGGACGTTACCAGTGAGCACAGTAACATTCTTTGCCGATGACACAAAGATCAGTAGGAAAATAAGAAACCCAGAGGATATAGGATCTCTACAAATAGACATGAACAGAATCTGTAATGAGTGATGATGCGAAATTTAAAACACAAAATAAGATAGCAGTAAACAGAGTAAAGCGAATAACTGGGCAGATACTGAGAACTTTTAACCTAGAATGCATAATCCGGCCCGCCGGATGTTATATTTATCCGGGTTATGCATTCTAGGGTTAAACGAAGGGATAGGAATATAATGACTCCTCTACTGAAAACACTAATCATACCCCAATTGGAATACTGCTCGGTCCTAACATCCCCATATAAAAAAGAAGACATTAGACAGCTACAAGGGATTCAGACAAGCTTCACAGCCAAGATCAATGGGTGCAAAGAACTAAATTACTGGGAAGTTACGCGAATTAAAACTATATTCACTGGAAAGGAGAAGAGAGATATACACCATTATTTACACTTGAAAAATAATGGAGAAACTAGCTCCTAATCTTACACTGAACCCTTTTTTCTTTTTTTTTTGGGTGGATGATATACCGCCGATTCGTGCCTATGTGAAGTGTCACATATCTCAGCGAGACAGTTGGTAGGGGGTTACTAGGGTGGGGGTAGTGGACTCAGAGTGAGGGGGGGGTTCAGTTAGGGGGTAAGGGAAGGTATAGTCCTAAATGCGGTGAAGTAGATGAGAGCGAGTCAGGAAGCAGAATATTGTTTCTGTTGAAGATTGGGATCCTTCGGCAAGTATGGACTGGAGACATTTGGGTGCGGAGATACGGGACAAGAAGGGGAAGCACCTGTGGCTGAGGGCAGAGAAATTTGGGCATTCGACTAGGAGGTGGGCGACAGTGATGGAGGTGCGGCAGGTGGGGCAGAGCGCGGCTGGTAATTTGGCCATTAGGTGCCCATGTGTTAGGCTCGTGTGTCCTCTGCGGAGACGGGCTAGAACCACCTCTATGTCGGGATCGATGAAACGAGGAGGCCCAATATCCCAATTGTCGTTTTATCCGGTGAAGCTTGTTATCTATGGCTTGGTCCCACTCCCGTTGCCAGAGGGAACGGAAGTGGGATCGCAGAATCGGGAAGAAGTCAGTGAAAGAGAGGGGTCGGGAGGAGTCTGGTAGTAGGCAAGCAGCCTTCGCCGCGCGGTCCGCCTCCTCGTTACCATGGATACCGACATGTGCCGGGACCCAGCAGAAGGCGACCGTCTTGTGTCTGGAAATTCAGTTGGATAATGCAGACGAGCGGGTGGGAGGGGTTGAATCTTTCGAGAGAAAGAAGTGCACTTTGGGAGTCGGAATATATTACAAAATCTCTGACAAAAGGGTGGGTGCGCACAATATCGAGGGCCTCTAAGATGGCGAAGAGTTCTGTTGAGAACATAGAGGCCTCGCAGGGCAGGCGGATGCTTCGGGGAAGTGGCTGGGGTAGTGTTACCGGTAAGGCGGCCATGTCAGCCCCCGAGCGGGAACCGTCTGTGTAGATGGAGACAGTGCCCGAGTGCCGAGTTGTTCCTGGAAAAATGACCTATATGCAGTGGTGGTAGTAATGGTCTTTGGCAAGGCACAGAAGTCCCTGCAGAACGAGATTGGGTTGAGGAACCAAGGGGGATGGGTGTGGTATCTGATAGGCATTACTGAGGGAGGGGACATGTTGGAGAGGTCCAGAAAGGAACGGACCGCTTCGGTGAAGTGCCAGCTCCGTCCCTGGGGAGGAAGTTCGGAAACTGCCGCGCATAGGAGCGAGGAGGGTAGCCTCTGTGCGCGGAGGCAAGTTCTCATGAGAAACAGACCCCGTCGGAGGGTGAGAGGGAGGTAGTTACATTCCACTCGGAGGCTGGAGGCAGGAGAGGAGCGCAAGGCACTGGTGGAGAGGCGGAGGCCCTTGCTGAGAACTGGGTCCACAATACGGAGCCATATATCACGCTTCCATAATCCAACTTCGACTGGACCATGGCATTGTAGAGGTGAAGGAGAACGCGTCGGTCGGCGCCCCAAGTGGAGTGGGAGAGATGATCTAGGGAGAGCAAGGGGACACTGGAGGGAGTTCTTTACGTGCCTGAGGTGGGGAGCCCAATTGAGCCGTTGGTCCAATATCATGCCCAAGAACCGCGTAGAAGGCACCACCTCGAGAGGTTCGCCGTATAGCGTGACAGAGGGGGCGGGGAAAGCAGTGGGTCTTCTCCTTTTAAAGAGCATGCACTTGGTCTTGGAGGTGGACAGGCGGAATCCAACTGACATCGCCCATCTTTCCACCCGGTGGATGGTGAGCTGGATTTGCCGTTGAACGACGACCGGTTCCCTCCACGCGAAATAGATCGCGAGATCATCCGCATAGATGGAAGAACGGACAGTGGGTGGGAGGCTTTTTGATATTGTGTTCATAACTATTGAGAAGCACAACACACTAAGGATGCTTCCTTGTGGAACCCCATCCTCCTATACGAAAGAGTCCGAAAGGACTGGGCCCAACTGTACTTTGAAGGTTCGGGAGGATAGGAAGCCCCTGATGAAGGTCGGCAGGGCTCCGGCGAGACCAAAATTTTGGAGCTGTTGGAAAATTACATGTCGGCGGGTGGTATCGTAGGCCTTCTCTATATCAAAGAAAAAGAAAGTGAACAGGACAAACTGTCCACTGTTCAAGGCGTCCTGTATTTCTCGGCTGAGAAGCAGGAGGGGATCAGTAGTGGAGCGGAACTGTCTGAAGCCGGACTGGGTAGGTGGAAGGGAGTCACTATTTTCCAGGAAAAAGAAGTCGCGTAGCAATAATTTTTTCGAATATCTTGCAGGCGCAGCATGTTAGGGCGAGCGGTCTATAGTTTTTGGGGTCGAGGGGGTCTTTACCGGGTTTGGGAATCGGGATTACATGGGTTTCCCTCCACCGGGAGGGAAAGGCGCCTTCTATCCAAATACGGTTGTAGAAGTCCAGTAGGAAAACCTTCATGGTAGGGTGGATGTGCTGAATCATGATGTAAGAGATTCCGTCTGGGCCAGGGGAAGGTGACTGTCGAGAGGCTAGTGCCGCCTGTAGCTCACGCAGTGAACAATCGATTGTATGGGCTGTCTAGATACAGTGAGGAGGGGATAGTTTTAATGGCGGAAACGAAGGAACCATCCGAGGCGGAGACGGCGGCGAAGGTAGAAGTTAATAGGTTTGCTACTGACTTGGGTTCGTAGAGGAGTCCGTTGTTAGTCAGGAGGACTGGTAGTCGGGAAGGGGTATGTCGCCCCTCGACACCCCGTACCTTCTTCCAGATGGTAGCCGGTGTGGAGGAAGTGATGCCAGACACAAAGGCACGCCAAGATGCTCGACGCGCAATCTTCATTGTAAGGCGGGCTATGGCCCTAGCCCGCTGCAGCTCCGTGCGATGGGTGGGAAGTTGCGTGCGGTAGAAGCGTCGGGTAGCCCTCTTCTTGGCGCGTATGTTACTCGCCGGGCGCGGGGGTAGGCGGAGGATCGGGGTATGCTGGTGCATGCAACCCCGATGACGGTTGCTTCAAAGTGGGCGATACATTCGTCAGAGGATGGGAAGTGGGCAGTCGTATTGGGTGTAGAGGTGTTTTGGAAGAGGGACCACTTAGCTCTGGCTGCGATCCATCTCTCCGGTACCCGAACGGTTTGGTCGGGCCAGTTTAGTGTAAGTTGGACAGGGAGATGGTCACTGCCATAGTCGTCTCGAGGGACCTGCCATCCGAAATCCAGGAGAGCATCCGTCGAGACGAATGAGAGGTCAATAATGTAATAATTTTTGGTCTTCCTTAAATTCTGAACCGTGTTTTATTTGTGAAGTATAATCCAATACAGTTATACACGTATTTAATACTATAGAGAATGTGTAATTTATCAAAATTAACGTATTCTATATCCTCTATGTTTTGCAGGTTTAAGTAATTTTCAGGTGAAAATTAATAAAATGATAAATATAAAAACATAATAAAAGTTTGATAAATAATAATGAATAAAAGAGCATCTTGATAAAATCATTGATAATAGTTCTTTGGTACGTATAAGTATTATTCTTTGGTATAGCGCTCTAACTTAATGATACTGATTGATTTACTAAAGTATTTCTTGAATGAACCTTTAATGCTAAGATAACTCAATTCTTTGTATTTGTACTATTATTTATTTAATTAACGTAGTTCTTATGTTTTCTTTTGCAGTTGTGTCAAAGATGTTAGTGGTATTTTTAGTTGATTAAAACCTAAGTTGAGCTGTTTTCATTTTGGGTCCTACTCATTTCAAATACAAGTCGGAGTATGACTGGTAACGTGGTACAGAGTAGATCCATCATTGACGCACTCGAAGGAGAGCTCGGTCATGAGGGCAATCAGGGTCGGTGCAATATAGGTGGACATTGTCTCGCCCCGTAGGAGGTGGCGGCTGTTGAAATCGCCCAGGAGTAGGAAGGGCCTGGGGAGTTGTATCACTTCCAGCAGGTCGTCGCGGGAGACTTGGGTGTGCGAAGGGAGGAACATGGAGCAGACGGTGTATTGTCTAAGAAAAGCCTGGCAGCAGTCACCTGTAGCGGGGACCGGATAGAGAGTTTGTGAAAGGGGACTGTGCGGTGAACGAGGATAGCCGCTCCCCTTCGAGTGCAGGTCGGAGACTGGAAGGTGATGCACATGATGGAGTTGAGGCCTTCATAGTTTGCGAAGATTCCTCTGCAATTCCAGTGTATTATACATGTTTTCGGAGGGTCCATTATTTGTCGGAGGTTGGGAAGTAGAGTTGCTGGTGAATTCGGGCTGGAAGGGAGATCAGGGTTCATGAAGGCGAAGGGTAAGTCTGGCGCGTTCACCAGAGAGGAGAATCAGTTGGCCAGTCGATTCCGGCGGAGGCTGCGGGGCCGAGTCGGCCGAACGGGACCTAACTCGTAGGTCACGGCAGGTAGGGGCTGCATCGTGAACTCAATGGGTGAAGGGTTTCTAGGCAGGATTCTGTGCTCGGGCCAGGATGGAGTGCTTTATTACTGATAGTGGCAGTTCCCAACCTGTCCGGGGTTTCCCGGCGGACCCTGGGCTGTGACAGGGGACCAGATGGGAGAGGTCAGAGCGGCTGGCAAGGGGGGTGGCCGGAGGCATTAGGTCAGTAGATGCGGTGGGGGTGCATGGGGGCGAATCTTGGTTTTCTCGTGGAGGGGTAGTAAAGATGGCGCAGGGGATAAGGGTAGATCCATGAGACCCGGGGGTGCGGCCGAACTCACCTCGGTCATACCATGTAGGCGCGCCAATGACGCGTGCACCGGATCCCTTGGGAGAGGTTGTCGTTTGATTGGGTCTCATCCTGGACGGCGCGTCATGTAGGTCAACTACTACTGTCAGAACATGTGGGGTTGGATAGGAGGGGCTTCTACAGTTGGGTGAGAGGGACGTCGTAGACGAAGTGAGAGGTGTAGGGGCCCGGGCTTTCTTAGATCTGGGGGAAGGAGAGGCGTGTTTTATGGCCGGAGTCTGGTGACTTTCTCCGGCGTCTCCGCCTCGTTGGTTTATTCCCGGCGCTAGGGTCAGGTATATGTGCAGTGTCGGGAGGATGAGATCGAGGCTCAGGGGGAACGGGGCCCCAAGTGCCTTGGATCCAGAGTCCTGAAATGTCTTTGGCAGAGGGGGCGTTTGGTGAAGAGGGATGGGGGTAGGACAGAACGTCGCTGGGTCTGGCGAGGGTTCCAATCGGGGGAAGGGGGAGGAGATATACTGTGGTCGAAGAGGGTTTGGGCGGCGAACCTGGGCGGCTTGCCGATGAGACAGAGCCGAGGGCAGTTGCGTAGGAAACCCCTGGCCTCACCTCCCGACTCCGCACCCTGTCTCGCGCCTCTCGGAGGCTGAGGACATCCGCCACCTGTGAGGCCCGGACTCCTTCTCAAACCTGAAGAAAATAGTCTCAGGACGAGGCTGGGTGTGCGCCGCCGCAGTTGGAGCACTGAGGCGGGGGTTGGGACACTTGTCTGGGTGAGCAATTTCTACGCAGCGAACGCACAATTGGTGAGGTTGTCGGCAGGTTGAGCTGACGTGCCCGAACTTGTTGCACTTGAAGCACCGGGTCGGGAACATATGGACGTACAGAGAATTCGCATGACGCGCGGTCTCCCATGCCCCAGACAATGCGGCCAGGAGGGACTAAGGGGTTAAAAGTAGGTAAGAAGCAAGCGTGGAGTGGGAGAGGAGGTGCCCCCTGTCGAGATGTGAAGCGATAAAACTTGGTGATACTCTGGGGTGCCAGATCCTCTTGGAGCTCGTTCACTGGGATCAACAATAGGCGGGTGACATAAATAGTACCCTGACTCTGGCACCATCCCTCTGTGGTCGTACATAGTAACGACTGGAGTCGCTGCGTGCTCGAATCGCTTGAAACGTCCGTTCGGAGTTGGTCGGGAGAGACCTAGAGGTAGGCCAGATCACTAGGAATTTGTGGATATGAAAGCTGTAGATTGGACGTGGACTGGGACATCAAACGTGAGCGCCGACTTCCCCGTCCGCTGCGGGGCTCTCCCCGTGGGTTGACGGGTCGACGGCTGACAAATGGGACATACGGGGAAAACAAGAGGCCTAGTTTTGGGGGCAAGTCTTTGGTGGAGCTTGTTGACTTGCACTAAGGCTGCTGGGGGAGCTAAGGGGGGGGTGACTCCTGCTCCAGTGTGTGTGTATCCAGAGGCATGGTCAAGGTACAGGCTGAGGTCGTTAACGAAAGTGTGTTCCGCCGCCTGAGGAGGGGCGACCCCCTCAAGACTCGGTAGTAGAAGACTCGGAGGCCTGGTCGCACACCACCCGAATTCTAGGACAAGTAGAAGTAGAAGTATCTATATGCTAATAGTTAGGGAAAAAGAACCCAAGAGACGCCAGAAACTGCCTACCGGTGAGAAAGGGAGGCCGAGCGCAAACCGAAGGTGGGGTACCTCGTCCCCAGGGGACACACGGTGGGTTTAAAAACGGGCCCCCGTGATACGAAAGTTTGCCCCCAAACGACGCAAAGACCCCAGCCCCCAAATCCAACCAGCACGGACACCCAACCATCCAGCACAGTGACACCCTAAGGGCGTCACCTCCGGAGGACAGTTCTGGAGACCCGTACTGTGAGCCAAAGACGTTAGTGGCTCTTAGCCCGGTCTCCCCAGTAGCATGTCCGGCATGGGTGACACTTCCGGGTGGCTAAGCCCCGGGTGGCTAAGCCCCGGATGGTTAAGCCCCTGCCGACGTAGCCCACTGGGTCAACAAGGGAGCTACCTATCACGACAAAGTGGCCACAGGCGGGGGTACTCTGAACCCTATAACTCCCCAAACATCAGTGGAAAGTGGAAAAGGAAGACTGTGTCGTGTTCCCAAATTAAAGGCTAGACACTAGACAGGGAACATCTTTAACCCTGAAGTAAAATAGTTTTGTTGTGAGGACCAAGACTGTTCAATCAACTACCCAAAGAACTAACGAACAGGAGTGGTGTTGCGGTGGACATCTTCAAAAGAAGATTAGACGCTTGACTCAGAACAATCCCCGATGAGCCGGGCGTACCTGGCTATGTGAGGTGGAGTATAAGAAACCAACTCACTACTTCACCAGGCCAACTTGAGAGTAGGGGCGACAAGCTTGACTTTCGTGAAATGAGGAATCATCGCACGGAACATTTGAAAAGTTGAAATGTATATTTTTATATATATTTTTACTTCTCATAAGTTGAGGATACCTCCGAATTTAATGAAATTGTCAAAAGCTACAGGTGACGGGGGTCTTAACCCCTTCAGTACCAAGGATAATGATAGTTTATTTTTTCTTTAAACTTTTATGTCGTGTCACAAGACACAGTGAGGTGCTGGAAGAGGTACCTAGCATGTAAAACACGTGTAGCTGTCCAGGCTTCCAAACTGACAAAAATCTAAATACATTTTTAGAAATGAATTTTTTTATTGTCCAGAAGATTGGCCAAAGATACGGAAGGGTTTAAAAGCAGAGTAGCAGCTTCAAATGCTAAACTCAGCAACATTAACATGAAAAAGGAGACTTGCCTCGTGGAAGAACACAAATGCTCTCTCTAACGTTTTTCTAAACCCGCTGACGGTGCGCATCTGGTGTAACACCACTGAATCATAAAAGCAGCCTAATGGGCTACCCATTTTTATTCACACGTATGCAAATAAATATTAGTAATCTACTGGTAGTTATAGATAACGTATATTTGTAATTGTATATTTATAAACTTTTATTATCTATTACATTTATACACATTTTGATTATACTTATGTATATTTATATTATATTTACAACACTGGGTAACAAAATTTTAAAATTTTTCTGTTTATTGTGATTTTTCTGTCGTCTCTAATGATTTCGGGGCGCTGATTCCAAAATTGATATTGGTTTTGCTCTATCATCAACCGTTTCAAAAATATAGGTTATCACACTTCTCATATGGCAAAGTATATAAAGAAGGCTCTCATAAATATTTTCTGAAAATAAAGACACTATTGGAGATTAATGTTTACTGAGCCAAAATTGTTTGACAAACCCAAAATTGTGCAAAGCATAGGGTGTCAGGAAATGATTGCCCCCCCTGTACAGAAGAAACTGAAAGGAATAGAAAAAAACAGACAAAACCACGCGAAAGAGCGTTTAATTTTGAATAAAAAACACTTGTTTTAATATCGGGTGTTGCCCCAATTTGCAGCTCTGACGGCCATTAATCGACGGGGGTATGATCCCAGAAGTGTCTCAAAGAGATCGGTATCATGACTCATTTCTTCAAGGACTTCGTTGATCTTTGCAGTCATAATTTCTGTTGAATACCGATTCTGAATGGGTTGTTCCAGCATTAAGGACTCCACCCGATCCTTCATGATGGATCCGACAGTTCACAGACATTAAGACGGGAGAATTGCCAGGCCGTTCATTATTCCGAAAAAATCAATGTTATTGTCCTTAAGCAGTTGTTGAGTCGCAAGTGCTTTCATACAGGGGCTTTGTCGTGAAGAAAGGTTGCCTGTTCAACATCCAAAACACACTCGGGGGTCTTCAAAAACGGAATTACATGTTGGGCTAAAATTACATTTCGAAAATAAGGCCCATCCCAACTGGTTCCTCTTGGTTTGATAACCCAGATGAGCTTCCGAATAGAGAACATAATGAAAACACCCACATATGCTGGATTTTTTACTATTTCTCGATACTTCTGGTCGTCTGGGACTTCATCAGGAGTTGTTGCCCAAACCCGATCATTCTGAAAATTTGGTTTTCTGGAGACATAAACGAAGAATTCATCGCTGACAACCAAGTGAAGGAAATCGTCTTCCGTCCATTCCTCAAGATAATCACAAAACCATAGCCGATCTTCAATATTAAGATCACTCTTCCGTGGCTTAGCTATTTCATGACAAGCACTCAAGCCTTGGCGAACTCGAAATTGATGCACAAGTTGCCGATTGACTATCTTACCACGACGGATAAGTATCTCTTTCGCTACCTCAGAGCAGCTCTTCTTTCGGCGCCGTGATGCAGCAAGCACAATGTCTTTCGATTCTTGAGATAATTTCTCCGGTCTTCCTCCTCGAAATTCTGTTTCACAATCTTCAGGATTCTTATTCCAATTCCTTTTGACAAAGTCTTCTGATCTTTTTAATCTCTCAGCCACCCAGTGTCGAGTTATGAAAGTTGCACCAGCTTCCTTTGCTTCACGAAATGTGACAGCTCGAATGCGGTCAAGAACTCGCTTTTTCTCTGAATCGTTCAAAATAGATGATGCCATGGTTTCTGTGGGGAAACAAATGGTAAGAATTAAAATCACAGGAATAGAATATAATGGTTTTTATTCAGATTTTAACGCTCTTTCAAGTGGTCTCGCCGGTTTTTATCTATCTCTTCTAGTTTTTGCTCTACAAGGGGGGAGCAATCATTTCCTGACACCCGTATATCATGAGGAGAACCGATAAGAGAATAACAAGCCTCGTTATGCAGTGTGCGTTCATTAAAAATGCAGTGAAGAACGCGACTTCCGCGTATGAACATTCTTATCCTTTCTGACCAGCGACCATACGTAGTCTCCCATCATGGAAGCATCCCAATGGCCCTGGTACCTTTTCTCCATCGTTTGAATATCTTGATGGAATCTTTCGCCATGTTCTTCACTCACATCGCCCAGGTTATCACGAAAAAAGTCGTGATGTGAATGCAGATAGTGTAATTTTAAAGACATACGGCACCCCATTTTGCCATAGCACTTAATCAAGTTTGACACTAACTCCTTATAGTTTGGGGCTTTATGGTTGCCTAAAAACCCACGAACCACATCACGGAAAGCACACCAAGCCTCTTTTCAATCGGAGTCATCTTGGCTTCGAGGTTCTTTGAATTCAACAGCGCCTTGACTTGTGGTCCTACAAAGATGCCAGCCTTGACTTTGGCCTCAGAGAGTTTAGGGAACATGACCCGAATCTGTTGGAAAATTTCCCATCCAAAATCTAACGCAGTTACAAACTGCTTAATTAGACCCAACTTAATATGGAGAGGTGGTAGCAGAACTATGTCAGGCTTCACAAGAGGTTCCCTAAGTACATTGTACTTTCCTGGTTGCAGTCCTTCACGTGGAGGCCACTGAGCTGTTTTATAGCGCTCAGTTGAAGCCCTGCTATCCCACAGGCAAAGAAAACATGAATATTTAGTAAACCCTCCTTGTAAACCTAACAGGAAACCAATCATTTTGAAATTACCACACACGTCCCAGTTATATTGTTCATACCTGATTTGAGTGAGCAGTTGTTTGACATTTTCATAGTCCTCTTTCATTTGAACAGAATGTGCAACTGGTATAGATGGATATTTGTTCCCATTGTGGAGTAGAACAGCTTTTAAACTCCGAGTTGAACTGTCAATAAAAAGGCGCCACTCTGAGGGTATATGTATTAACCCAATAGCTGTGAATAGACCATTAATCTCACTGCAATAACAGAGAGAGCCATTGACATCGTAGAACCTTGCAAACTCTTCATGCCGCTTTCGGTATACAGTGCTCTTGCAGTCTTCTCCAAGCAAATTCCACTCTTTGAGTATGGAGGTCAGAAGCTCAGACCCTGATTTCGTCAGACCCAAATCTCTAATTAAGTCGTCCAATTCCCTCTGATTTGGAAAGTGAGGGTTTGTACTGAAAGTTACTGTATATTCTTCATCATGACTGTCCTCACCAGCCGACATCTCAGATGAGCTAGCTGCATCCTCATTTTCAACCTGCAAAGCAAAGAAACAAAAATATAGGCATAGCTATATATGTAGAAGAGCATTAGCACTAAGAAAAATCGACACATAATGACCCACAGTCTGTAAATACAGAAGGTAAAGTAAGGGATAGATACCTGTTCTGGTGGACGTAGTATTGGAAGACCTTCGCCATGTGGTACAGGAGCTATGGACGACGCTATGCTTGGATACTGAAGAGTCTGCCTTCCTTTAACTTTCCTGCACTTAGAAACATCTACTATGCAGTAGTAGCAATCGTCGTGGTGGCTCTTTGGTTCTCTTCATATTCTGGGTACCGCAAAGGGCATTGCCTTGCGTACTCCCCGCAGCCACCCTTCAAGTGTGGAGCGGCAGCTTCCACAGATCACATAGGGTGTCCAGGGCTTATCTTGGTCACCCATAGGCATACCAAAATAGAGCCGATACGCGATCCAGAACTTGGTGCCTTTCACAATCTTGTGCGATACTTGTTTTGGGCCTATGTAATACCCACAAACGTAGCAGAATATATCCGGCGAGTGTTTACAAGCTCTAGTTGCCATTCTCTTTACCAAACTGTACTACATTAATCATAACCTGCAGATATAGAGAGAAGAATTATTAAATCTGCAACAGATTAAAGATTCCAGAAAAAATGTATTCACAACACTGAAATAATGTTCGCAATAAAAAAGGATCGATAACACTCAAATCGTCAGCACAGAGAAGCACAGAAAAACGGTACCTCAGTGCTGGTAACCATCAGACAACCTGCTTTCTTTGTGTGCTCACACTTACTGACTTCTCAGACTCTGCGTTCTTCTTTATATATCACAGTGGAAGTTTCGGGCAATTTCTAGAGCAAGAAACTGTCAACGAACATCCGGATTGTTCTCAACAATTCCTGATTATTCTGATATTGCTGCGCCCATAACATTATACTGGTAAAACATGAAAAATGGATTATCTTTGAAACCATTGATGATACACACAAACCAAGGCCAGATTTGGACTCAGCGCCCACAAATGCATATAAAAACATAAAAAATTCTATACAAACAGAATCAGTGTTACACAGTGTAATCTAAGAATATGCAACACATCCTTTCACTATCCGCATTACCTGATTAAAGTGAGAACAACTTGAAGCAGCAGTATTTGAATTCTTCTTTGCTCTTTGTTTGGGTGTCAAAGCCAGTTCGATGCCGAGTTTTAACGGGGGCTTTTTATGAACATTTTCAATGATACTGAGAGCGTCTCTGCAAAGCAAACACGTGAAAACATCAAAATTTAGTGTGTAAAAACACGCTCAATAGGTATTGTTAAGTTAAAACAGAATGGTCCTACTTCGAGTTATGGTATACAAAGTTATTTGCGATTCTTCATTCAATGAGTGGTAGTATACATGCCGACGAATTATAGACACTTATCAACAGGAACACCCAAATGAGATATAGCGAAATTTTAAAAAATAATATATTTTCCTTTTCTAACTCGTTTAAGAACTAGAAAACCGTCAAGACGGGTGAGCCCACCGACTTTGAGCGACACACACACACACACACTTTTATTAAAAGTAAAACTACGAAATGGAGTGAAGAGAAAGGCGACTGCTTGGTGTCAGTGTCAGCACAGAAGCACAGATCTTGAGAACAACAGAAGGGACTTCATCAGGACCGTACGCTCAGATAGGGCAGAAAAACATCTTTGGAGATGATTCTAATTTCAGACATTATTAAGTCTGAGAAGGTGAGATGAAGAAACAGCACCGGGATCATCCAAGGTTGAGTTTGAAGTGAAAGTTTGAGCGAAGAGAAAGAGTGTTACAAGGAAGCCTCAAAGACTTTCGGTCCACTCGGGGAGATTTCTGTTATTAAACTTCATTTTTTAACTATTCTAGCAGTAGTAGATTACTGGATAGAAAAGCATAAAGCTCTCTCCCTACCCTCCCCGTATGGAAAAAGATTGAAGAAAATACTTTGACTCTGGAAAAGTAGCAAAGGAAATTTTATAGGAAAAAGGAGAATACAGTAAGTCCCCGGTTAACGTTGGGGATGTGTTCCTGAAAACCACAACGTTAAGCGGACGTCGTTTTACCATAGAAACCTGTTATAATTGAGGATGCATTCATGAACAAAGAAACTCGCAGGATATAAAACTTATTTATTGCAAAAAAATACAAAAGAAACAAAATGAAGAGAAAATATACATTGTTTTTTAAATATAATGGACATAATATATTTACAAAAACATACATTTTCTACAAACCCATCACAGAACGAGACACACTTCGAAGTAGAGAAGAACGCATCCAAAGTTGTTTGCCTCGCTTCTCTCTTCGTATTGTAGATTTCCTTGTAACATTTAATAGCGTCGTCTACCATTAAGCTGCTGCATTCCTTCTTCGATGAGTCCAAAGGCTTTACCCCGAGTTTTGGTAGTCAGAGTTCTAGCAAATTCTGCCTCCTCTTCAACTAATTCTTTGTCATCTTGTTGTTCCATTCTTTTCAAGTCCTTGAGATCTTGATTGGAAAGTTCTTCTTGATGGGGATCGAGAACTTTGACAATGCCTTTCTCTTCAAGCTCGTGGAAACCTGCTTCATGCGCTAAATCTAAGCTCTCCTTTCTCGATGCTGGTTCTGCCTCAGTAAATCCTGTGAAGTTGTGGACCGCTTCCGGCCAAATCCGACCCCAAACTATGTTCATGCAGCCTTCGGAAACTTCGCTCCAAGCACACTTGGTGTTCTCTGCAAGGCCTTATGAATGTTGTCTTTTCCAAAAAGTCAGAACCGTTTCCTTGTCCGCATACGTAGCTTCAACCAAATGTTGAAACGTTCTTCGCATGTAGTAGGTCTTAAACGGCTTAATGACGCCCTGGTCCATGGGTTGAATTAACGAAGTCGTGTACAGCCTCGGTGAGTCCAGAATTCTCTGGAAAATTCTCGAAACCACGTGGCGGCCAAAAAAGCCTGGAACGCAACAACGTTAAAGCGGATAATGAGGACAACGTTGTAAGAAAATATCTACAAATAAGCACACCGGACAAAAAATTAGTCACCCCTAATAGCACCGATAGTAGGAAGTTCAAGGTCACACCGAGGGCGCTGATGTAGCATTGGTAAGTGACAAGTAGCGGTGACGTAGCACACAGGATCAGATGTTTCGTGAGGTGGTGAAGAACAAAGTGTGTTGGATATAGTCTGCAAAATGGGTCGTGAGGCAGACGTTACTCAGTGGCAAAAAGGAGCCATCGTGTTTGGCAGAGCCCACGGACACAAAATGTCTGAAGTAGCCCAATTTGTTGGTGTGTCAACGCGTACTGTCCAGCGAGTTTACAAAGAGTGGTGTAGTTCGCAATCAACTGACAATCGACGGCGTAACTGTGGCCGGAAAACAATTCTCGACAATAGGGGCCGCCGCCATGTTTCTCGTCTAGTAACTGCAAATCGTTTTCAAACCAGAGAACAATTGCTCCAAGAAACCAATGAGGTTCTCCAGCGACCAATTTCCGAACGGACATTGCGACGAGAACTGCATGCGATGGACATCTGGAGCAGGGTACCACGGAAGAGGCCGCTGTTAACGGCAAGTCACAAATTGGCACGTTATAAATGGGCTCAGAGGCACAAAAACTGGACTGCGGCAGATTGGAAACGTGTAATTTGGTCCGATGAGTCCCGTTTTTGTTTGTTCTCCAATGATGGGAGGCGACGAGTACATCGCAGGTCCAATGAAGCCTTTAATCCTGAATGCGTCGAAGGTGTTGTTCAGGCTGGAAACAGAAAGTGAAGCGCAGGACTCTGGCGGAACTTCGGGACCGGCTGATGAACGAGTGGCAGCAAATCGATGTTCAGTACATGCACAACCTCGTAGAGTCTCTGCCTCGCCGGATTCGTGCGGTTATCAAGGCCAGAGGCGCCGTCACACGTTATTAGGTACTTTCTGAGAGGGGTGACTAATTTTTTGTCCGGTGTGCTTAATTGACAACGTTAAATCGACATGACGTTAAGCGGGGACTCACTGTATATAAGCTAGCTCTACAATTACGCCATGCACACAGAACTCATACACTAAATAGTACCGCCGTATAAACAAACTACCCAATAATATACTTGTGCCGATCGCACATCAACCACTTTGTATCGTCACAAAAACCTCGAACACATGGAAACAAGAATTAAGAACAGGAATCAGTTTTTCTACACCATGCCCTCACCCGTCACGTGTACCCAGCGAAACAAAAAAAAAAAAAAAAAAAAAAACACCGAGTTGGCAGAAATGCAACTCTGCCTCACCTAATCTATGCCATGCATTTTTTATTTAATGAAATTGTGTATTTCCACAAAATATTTTGCTACTCTATTCTTAGACATATTAACAAAGTATGCAAGTGTGTGAGCGTGTTTTCAGTGATTGGATGTCTGTCCTGTGTATGTGTCTGCCAACTCTTTCAATGTCACCGAGATTCAACTTGGGTTTCCCGCCATGAAAGGTGTTTATGTAGGAAGTGATATATTGAGTCGTTCATACTTCGCGGTGTTGTGCCCCCACGAGAGTAGAGAAAGTCTCTTTCCGGCGAGGAATATCTATGGGAGGTCTCTGTATCCATCCCCGTCTACTTGTTCCTTATGAAAAACGAGTGTTTCGTGGGTTGTTGCTACGGCTAATTCAAGTCTCCCACTTAAAGGTGTTTATGAGGCAAGAGATAAAAATGAGTTGCTCGATGGTTGATCATGTTATGTGGGGTACAAACATAGACAAACTCCCGCACGGTTACGTTATAGTACTATTTTCTTAAATTATATTATATGCGAGGCCAGTCTTAAACCCTGACTATATTCAGAACTTTGTCTAGCCCATTTTTAAACATGTTTACCTATTTTAAAGAAGAAATTATCACAAATGGAGGTACTAAATGTTTCAAGTTCCAATTTAAAACCATTATTTCTCGTCGGATTGATATTAAATAGAGAACAATTTCCTGTAGTCTACCCTGTCTATTCCAGTGAGCATCTTGAAAGTTTGAATAAGCTGACCGCCCAACCCCGTGGTCTCAAACAGATTTCGGCGTTCCAATCTCCGTTGATAGTTTTGCATTCTCATTGGAGGGATCAATTTTGTAGCCATTACATGTACCCTTTCCAAACTTTCTATATCCTTCCTAAAGGACAGAGACCAAACCTGCACACAATATTCGAGTTGAAGTCCAACTAGTGATGTGTAGAGAATCTCCTTCCTAAATTGGAACTATCTTTCAATATAACTTAGTATTTTCAAGACCCTCTTTTTTTACTTCTGCACAATGCTTTGAGATCATTACTGATTTTATATATATATACCGGGTGTTTCAAAAATCCCTCACTAATTTGATTTTAAATTTTCTTTGCAGCTAATCGACCAACGACGTTCATCTTGTGGTAAACTCTTACTCAGTAGTTGAGAATTTTTTGAGTCTACATTTGAAGTTTTGCTCCGTTTTCTTCTGCTACCATGCTGACTCTAGAGCAGAGGTGTAAAATCGCTGCATGGCAGGAGATTTTTCAATCTGTGGTCGAAGTGCAGCGACGATTCCGGGCAGTCTACGGACAGCATTATGCACCGGATAGGAACACCATCGTCGCCACCCACCGGAAGTTTATGGAGACCGGATCCGTAAAGGACAAACCACGATCAGGAAGACCTCGAAGTGGGCGGAGTGAGGAGAATGTCGAAACTGTCCGTGAGGCGTTTACTCAGAGTCAAGGAAAGTCCATTCGGCGAGCTGCTGCGGAACTGAACATCAGCGCGACATCTATCCAACGGATTTTGCGGCGTGGTCTCAAGCTGTATCCGTACAAGATCCAGGTGGTTCAGAAGCTGGAACCTCAAGACTACGATTGCCGGGTGGAGATGTGTGAGACACTGCTGCATCACTACGAAAGAGACCCATCGATCCGGGAGCACATGTGGTTCAGCGACGAAGCTCTCTTCCACCTTTCTGGTCGCGTCAATCGGCACAACACCCGCATCTTGGGAACTCACAATCCTGCGGAGATCCGTGAACATGAAAGGGACACGCCGAAATTGGTCGTCTGGTGTGCCATCTCTCAGCTGGGCTGATTGGTCCGTTCTTCTTCCGGGATCAAGATGAAATTCCGTGAACGTCAACGGAGACAATTACCTTCGTATGCTTCAGGAGTTCTGCATCCCCCAACTGTCAGCTGTAGCTGACATGCAAGAAGTCATTTTCCAGCAAGACGGTGCCCCTGCTCATTACTCGCGTGGTTCGCTCATTTCTGAATAAGCAGTTCCCGGATCGGTGGATTGGTCGCCGTGGTCCCATCGAATGGGCTGCTCGCTCGCCTGATCTTACCCCATGCGACTTCTTTTTGTGGGGTTACATTAAGAGCAAAGTGTACGCCACCAAGCCGCGAGTCCTCCCCACACTAGAAGAACGGATCACGAATGCGTGTGCTTCTGTTACTCCCGAAATGTTGTCCAATGTCGGCCAAGAATGCGTAAAACGGTGGCTCGTTTGTTTCGAAAAAGACGGTGCCCACGTTGAGGCGTACCAGTGACTTTCCCGTAGACTTATGAAGCCAAGTTTGATGCCACCAAAATTCTCATGAATCGTAGACTCAGCAACCAAATTGTCATTTGGTTCCTCTTGTAATTGCTATTTTAATAAAATTTTAAAAATAATGAGGGACTTTGAAACACCCTGTTATATATATATATTATATATATATATATATATATATATATATATATATATAATATATAATACCCAGGGTAGCCCAGTGGTTAAGACGCTGGGCTGGTAGTGGGGCGTGGCTTGAATTTCACGTTAAACTGTGTCTAAGGTCGAGTGACAAGGTTGACCTTCGTCAGAATGAACAATTCGGGCGGAAGCAAAACCAACCAAGGTTTTATATATCAGGTCATCCCATAAGTAATGTCGTTTTTTACGATAGATTAACTTTAAACTAGTCCTACTCGGTTTAAACATAAATTTTCCGAAGGTTATATCTAAGAGGAGATCTATCGTGTTTCGCTACATACTTTAGAGACCTTGACCAGTGAAGACGTGTGTTTTGCTTTATGTGAACCCCTCATAAACATGGCGGTACCAGAAGAGCATATCAAGCATATAATACTTTACGAGTTCAAGAAAGGGAATAGTGCTACTGAAGCAACGCGAAACATTCATGACGTTTATGGCAACGATATTCTGCATGTGAGGAAATGTCAAAGATGGTTTCAAAAGTTTAGGAATGGTGATTGCTGTTTGACAGATGCAGCACGCTCTGGACGCCCTGCTGATTTTGATGATGACCTGCTGTTAGCCGCACTTGAAGAAGACTGTTCAACAACTGTCGAAGAATTGGCCCAGAAACTCAATTCATCCGCATCCACCATCCATCGACATTTGCAACAACTCGGGAAAGTGCCTAAGTTAGGAAAATGGGTGCCACATGAATTGTCGGTCGACAATCTGAGGGTGCGGGTAAACATTAGCACAGCTCTTCATTCCCGTGAACTCTAAGATCCGTTTTTGCAACGTTTAATGACTGGTGATGAAAAGTGGATACTGTACCAGAATGTTAAGCGCCGTCGACAGTGGGTTTGTGCCGGAGAACCAGCGACACCACAGCTAAAACCAAATCTTCACCCTCGGAAGGTGTTGCTTAGTGTTTGGTGGGATATAAAGGTGTAATACACTTTGAAACCTTACCACACAACCAAACAATCACCGCTCAAGTCTACTGTCAACAACTGGATCGATTGAACACTGCACTAAAAGAAAAGAGACCTTTGGTTAATCGGAAAGGAATCGTGTTCCAGACAACGCACGTCCTCATACCGCTCGGAGCACTGCAAAAATTGAGGAGCTTGGGTGGGAAAAACTTCCACATCCTCCAGACCTTACGCCTTCAGATAATTATCTCTTCAGGAGTCTGCAAAACTATCTTGACGAGAAACAGTATGCTTCTTTAGATGACCTGCACACCAGTCTTTGTACGTTTTTTGCCTCAAAACCGCCTGAATTTTATAAACATGGCATTGAAAAGCTTGTAGGACGTTGGCAGAATGTCATTGATTCCGATGGAAAATATATACTAGATTAAAAAGTTTCAGTTGGTTTTTTTTTGTCCTTCAAATTCCGATCTAAAAAACGACATTACTTATGGGATGACCTGATACATACCTTTGGTTTGCTTCCACCCGAATTGTATCGTACGGGAGATGAATACTCCGAACAGTCTTACAAAGGAGATGGAAAACCGTCGTAGCGGCCACACCTGACGGGGAGAGAGAGCCAGCTGTGTAAATATGAGTAAAAAAAGAGTGATAAATAAGGTGTTCACAGAAAAGGGACAGCAAGACAGTACTCGGGGTGGACTTTTTATCGAAAAAACACAAATCCTTGCAAAAGGAAATCGGGGAAAGAATCCACGGAGGAAGGACCTGAAACGAGACGGACGACCGGAGGAGGAGCAAGGGCATAATGAGAGAAAGGCATGGACAATTGAAGCAAAGTGCGAAGAATCATCTAGAGGAAGAGTTGCATCAAGGACAGTAGGGAAGAGATAAAGGAATCCTGTGAGCTTGGTAATAGCACTTTATCTTGAGTTTTTTTTGTTTTTTTTTTTTGGGATTGACCGCCGTTTCAAACCTAGACAGGTTCATATCACGGCGAAACTAAGAGGTGGGGACAGGAGCCGCGATAGTCCGAGGAAATCAGATATAGGGCCAACAGAGGAAGAAGCACCCTCTGCAAGAATGGACCGAAGACGTGTCGAGGCCGGACGGGAATGCAATTCCGGGAAGCACTGCGAGCGAAAGGTTGAATAAAGAGGGCAAAAAATAAACACGTGCCCAACAGTGAGAGGAACATGACAATGCGGGCAAGGCTCAGGAGGATTTCTAGACACAAGGTGGCCATGGGTCAAACGGGTGTGACCAATTCTCAGACGAGTCAATAGAACTTCCTTATGCCGGGATTGATACGAAGTAGCCCAATAACGAAGAACAGCCTTGAGACGGTGGAGTTTGTTTACACCGAAGCCATCCCAGTCGCGCTGCCACAGCGACCTGAAATGGCGGCGAAGGGAAGGCACGAAATCTGAAAAGGGCAATGATTTAAGGGTAATAGGAAGAGAACAAGCTCGTCTGGCCAAAAGGTCCACCTCCTCGTTACTGCCAATACCCACATGAGAAAGGATCCAACAGAAAGAAATACGCCGCGCGGAATAAGCAGTGAGAAAATGGACAAATTGCTGTATCCTTCGGACCAGAGGGTGTTTTGGGTCATAAGATTCTAAGGACATCAGAGCACTACGGGAATCAGAAAAAATAAACGAATTCGAGAGAACACCACCAATGTGGGTTAGATCTTCCAGAATAGCAAAGAGCTCCGCTGAGTAAATGGGAGTGTCGTGAGGGAGATGAATACTCCGAACAGTCTTACAAGGGAGATAGAAAATCGCCGAAGCAGTTACGACTAATGGGAGAATGGGAGCCATATGTGTAGATATGAATAAGGTGTTCACGGAACAAGGACAACAGGACAATACTAGGGGTGGACTTTTTATCAAAGGGAGACAAATCTTTGCAGTAAGAAATCGGTTGTAGAATCCACGGAGGAAGGACTTGAAACGAGACTGGGAGGATCTGAGGTGGAGGAAGGACCTGAAACGAGACTGGGAGGATCTGAGGTGGAGGAAGAGCGTAAGAAAGAAAGGCATGGACAGTTGAAGTAAGGTGCCAAGAATCATCTAAAGGAAGAGTTCTATCAAGGGCAGTACACGGTAATAGCTTTTTGTCTAAAGGTATGCACGATGGTACCGAAGGGGAGGGAAATTGCAATCCGCCTGAAGACTAGCCACCGCTGAAGAGCGAAAGGCTCCGGTAGCCAGGCGAAGACCCCAATTATGAAGAGGATCCAGGATTCGTAATCAGCGCCCCAAGAGATGTTGGAGAGATGATCTAAAAGTGTAAGCGTACGCCGAGTGGAATGCTTGAAATTCCTCAAACAAGGTACCCAAGTAAGATGGAAGTTGAGGGTGATGCCTAAAAATTTAAATGTGTCCCTTACCGGAATGGAATTACCAGCTAAAAACAACGATAAGTGGGACAGTAGTAGTCCTACGGCTATGAAAATACACACAAACTTGGCTGGGGAAAGACGGAAACCCACAGATATTGCCTATCTTTCAACGGCATTAACTGCAAGTTGCACCTGTCTTGCAGCCACTCGTAGAGTTGCAAGATCATCTGCGTAGAGAGAACATTTCATGGAAGATGGTAAAAAATGGACAACCAAATTCATAACCAGGGAGAAACAGAGAACGCTGAGGACAGATCCCTGCGGGACTCCTTCCTCTTTTTGGTTAAATCGGAGAGAGAGCTACCAACTCCAACTCGAAAAGTTCGGTTTCTTAAAAAAAATTAGTAATAAAATGAGGGAGAAAACCCAAAAAATCCATAGAAGGGAGACGTTGGAGAACATAAAACCTCCACGTAGGCTTTGTGGATGTCGTAAAAGACAGCCACAGTCATTTGTTTGCGAGAAAATACAGTCTGGAGATCATGGCTCAGGAGAAGTAAGGGTCTAGGGTACTACGGAATTAACGGAAACCAGACTGAGATGGGGGAAGGAGTCCTCGTCACGCTAGGATAAAGGACAGTCGGAAAGCGACCATCTTTTCCATGAGCTTGCAAATACAGTTGGTCATGTCATGGCAATCGGGCGAAAGTTTTGAGGAAGTGAGGCGTCTTTGTCAGGCGTCAGGAGAGGAATAAGTATGGCCTTACACCATCGAGAGGGGAAACACACCATCAATCCAAATAGTAAAAAATATAGAGCCGAAATATAGATGGACTGCAGCATTTTGTTATGGATACCATCCGAGCCAGGGGCTGTTTCTCCAAGAGGATAGGGCAGAGTTGAGTCCACGCATCGTCATCAATCGATTATAAGGTTCATTGTTCGGGCGGTCGAAATGGAGATCCTCTCTCTCCATTGCATCTTTCCTACGAAGCAGCTGAGTATTCGCCACTTCTTTTGAGTTAAAAATGTTCCTGCCATCGACATGGAGGACTAGGGTACGAGGGGGAGTGAACTTTTGGGAGATAGGGCAGACCCGGTTCCAAACCGTGGCGATCGGGACCGAAGATGTGATCCCGGAGAAGTATTGTTGTCAAGAGTCCCTCCGGGTTGTTTAAGGACTCGACGGGCCATTGCCAGAGCCCTTTGCATGGCAATGAGGTTATATGGAAATTTATGGGGGTAAAACCGGCGAGCAGCAGATTTCTTGTTCCGGACAGCCTCCGCACAGTTCGGAGACCATCAATGGACGCGGGTCAAATGAGAGGTATACTGTCTACTGGGAATTATTGTCAGCCTCATTCAAAATTCTCGAACCCAGGAAATCTAAACATCCATCCACCGATGAAAAATCATGGGCTGTACAGGACACGTAGGCAAAACTATGACAGAACTCCCAGTCGGCTCTAGGAAAAAGCCAACGGAAGATAGCAGATTACTGTCGGAAAGAATAAACGACAGCCGCAAAGGGAATGATCACTCCCGGACAGAGGCATTGTCGGAAGAAGGAGAGGCGGAGCCAGAATGAACGGTTGACGGAGAACAAGAATATGTTGGGGGCACAGGGAGGTCTAACAAGGAGCGAGAACGGGTGGGTAGGGCTGACGGGAGAGAGTCCAACACCGCAAGTTGGCTCTCCAAATGGCGGAAGTTCGGAGGGAGAGGTCTCCTTGGCCCTACGCTTAATACCCCCCTGACTAGCAGGAGGGTCCCCACAAGGAAACAACCCGCAGATGCCCTCGAAGGAGAGAGAATGCGGCGCGGGGGCGTTCGGGGCCAAGAAGAAACACATGGAGACTGCTGAGGCGGACGCTGTGGAGAGCGGAACTGCACCGAAGAAGGAACTTGGGGAAGGAGACGAGGCAGAAGGGGGTTTCGTAAACGGTCAGGTTGCGAACGCGAAACACGAAGAATGTCAGCGAACGTGACATGTTCCCGAACAAAACGAGCACGGACTTGAGCATCAGGAAAAGTCGTGCGCTCCTTGGTCTTGAGAATAACAACTTCAAATTCGAACTTATAAATAATACATAAAGTTCAGGAAGCAGGATGGTTACCACCACAGTTAATACAAGAAGGGATGTTAGAACATAGCACACCATGGAAATTCTGGCCACAATCAACGCAGACACGAGTAGACCGGCGACAACGGGAACCAGTATGCCCGAATGTCTGGCAATTAAAACAACGGGTAGGTGAAGGAACATAAGGCCGTACCTCAAAACGAAGCCAAGCATGCCAGATGTGTGCTGGAGACGACAGCTGGTCTAAGGTCAAGCGTATGCGTGGGGTGGGCTGAAGACAACCATTAACACGCTTCGTAAAACGATGTACACAAGACACCTTCCACTCTACAAAACAACCGGAGGTCCTCCTCCGAGACGTCTAAGAGTTGAGGGGCATATTTCTTACCTTGGCAAGAGTTCATCCTCGAATCGAAGACGCAAGAGACCAGACAATCTCTGTTCCGGATAGAGATTTGATGAGAGACTCATCACGGATCTCCGAAATATTCGCCCGAGAGACCTGGGCACAAGTCGCAAGACTGCAAAAGACCGCAACACGATGGGTAAGCAAAGAACGAGAGGTGGTTGGTTTAGTAATAAAAAAGGCGATAGGGGAAGTCGAGAGGGACAGAAATGTTGAGGCCACGGAAACGGGCTTCCAAGACCGACGGGTTCGGCGGCGTTCATGGGGAGGAGAAAGGGTACTCTGAGGGGAAGAACCCCGAGGAAACCCCTGAGGAGCATAAGGTTCCAAAATAGCAATAGTAGACGTACGAGGATGGGAATCAACCATCTCAGGGGAAGATACCGACAAAGAGATCGAAGGGGAAGTAGTCTGGATAGGATAAAAGTCTACGAGTACGGCGAGCAGAAAATCAAGTTCTTCAAGTGGGATAACCAAGTGAAACGAGTCGAGGGTGATGCCCAGGAATTTAAGTCCCTTTCTGGGATCGGGTTACCGGCTAAAAACAACGAAAGAGGTGGGACGGAAGTCCTACGTTTATGAAAAACACACACACACACACACACACACACACTTGGCTGGGGAAAGGCCACAGACGTTGCCCATCTTTCGACATCATTAAGTGCAAGCTGCACCTGTCTTGCAGCCACTCGCAGAGAACTACCTGGACCGTAAACGGCGAGATCATCTGCGTAGAGATGAAGGGGGTAAAAAATTGACAATCAAGTTCATAACCAGAGAGAAACAGAAAGATGAGGACATATCCCTGCGGGACTCCTCCTCCTTGTGTGGTTAAGTCGGAGAAAGTACTACCAATTCCAACTCAAAAAGTTGGGTTTCTTAAAAGATTATAATAAAGAGGGAGAAAGCCGACAAAATCCATGGAACGGAGACGTTGGAGGACATAAAACCTCCACGTAGGATAATATGCTTTGTGGATGTCAAAAAAGACGGCAACAGTAATATGTTTGTGGGAAAATGTAGTCTCGAGATCTGGCTGAGAAGCAAAGGGTCTAGGATACTGCGGAATTGACGAAAGCCAGACTGAGATGGGGGAAGGAGCCCTCGCGACTTTAGAATAGAGGACAGGCGGGAAGCGACCATCCTCTCATATACTGTGTGTGTGTGTGTGTATATATATAGGGTGTTTCACAACCGGTCTGCCATACTTTGGGGATGATATCGAGTAAAAAAGTTAACACAACATAGATGCTATTTCCAGCCGTTGCGAAGCTACGGACGTTTTAAGATGTGCAATCAAAAAATCCCCACTTGTGTGTAATTCGATAGATGGCAGCACTGGTGGTAGTTTCGGTTAATGAAGTTACGACTACTAATCCTGTTTTTATTTCAGTTGGTTCTGATCTGTGGTACGAGACTGTGTTGCGCAAAGGACAACAATCAAAATGAATCAACAGTTCACACCCGCTGAATACGCTGATATCCATTTCATTTATGGATTCTGTGATGGTAACAGCAGAGCGGCAGTTGAGGAATATCGAAGACGGTTTCCGAACAGGCAGGTGTTTAGTGACACACACCAAAGCTTAATGGAAACGGGGACAATTGTTCCACGTAACCAAGAAAATGTAGCACGACGGCCCGTTGCTGTGGAGGAGCGCATACTGGACTAGGGCGTGTCAAATTTAGTAAAGTCAACAATTCAAAAAACTACTAGTGATCAAATGATGCATTTTTATGTGCTAAATCGAAATATGGCTTTAAAATCTAGATTTGACCACTCCTAGCTACTTATATTTGAAGTTGAAGTTTACGAAAAATCAGCAATTTTTGGAAGTTTTTTTTTATTGTATATAACTACATTTTACATATATTACATACAATTAAAGACATTTTGATTGTATTTCAATATTAAATCTTAGAAATATAGATAGGTTTCTTGAACTTTACCAAGGATGCCATGTCTACCTTGCTCTTGTTCCTGGATATGAGCTCCCTACTGGCCACCTGGCCACTGATGTACGCCTCCCGCCTCTCTTGTGAGTAAACCTGTTGTGCTGCTTCAGTTTCATCCTTACACACCTCTCTACTCACTGTGTGTGTGAGGGCCATGCAGGAACTTCCATTGGTCTATCCAGAAACTCCTTGATTGCAGCAGTGGTGAGGGAGCAGGTCAGAGGAGGGTCAGTCACGCCAGAGTTCCAGTCAATAAGCTCCGAGAGTTTGGTGGCATCTGGATTAATGTCAGGAGTCTTCCTGGGTCTGACACTGCAGTCTCCTACCTGTGTATCCTCATCTCCTTCACCTCTGATTTCCAGTAATTTAGGGTGTGTCAATTTTAGTAGTCAACAATTCAAAAACTACTAATGCTCAAATGATGTCATATTATCTAGCAAACTTAGAAATATCTTTAGTGTTTAAAAGTTTAAAAAAGCCTTTTACCTACTTATATTTGACCATAAAGGTTTGAAATATAACCTAAATATGACTACAGCATCGTGTATCAATGTGCCATTGATATGTGTGGTCAACTTTGGTTACTTTTGGTGTGCAGTATGGTTTCTAAGTTTCACATAGTCACAAATGCTGGAGTTTTGATTGTGAATGCATGAGTGGAGGAGGCAGGGAGGAGAGAGGAGGACGAAGACTTCATACCAGACTGAGTCTGGTATGAAGTCTTCGTCCTGGTCAAATATAAGTAGGTAAATGGCTTTTTTAAACAACACTAAAGATATTTCTAAGTTTGCTAGATAATATGACATCATTTGAGCATTAGTAGTTTTTGAATTGTTGACTTTACTAAAATTGACACCCCCTAAATTACTGAAAATCGAAGGTGAAGGAGATGAGGACACACAGGTAGGAGACTGTAGTGTCAGACCCAGGAAGACTTCTGACATCAACCCAGATGCCACCAAACTCTCGGAGTTTATTGACTGGAACTCTGGCGTGACTGAGCCTCGTCTGACCTGCTCCCTCACCACTGCTGCAATCAAGAAGTTTCTGGATAGACCAATGGAAGTTCCTGCATGGCCCTCACACACACACAGTCAGTAGAGAGGTATGTAAGGATGAAACTGAAGCAGCACAATATGTTTACTCACAAGAGAGGGAGGCGTACATCAGTGGCCAAGTGGCCAGTAGGGAGTTCATGCCCAGGAACAAGAGCAAGGCAGACATGGCATCCTTGGCAAAATTCAAGAAACCTATCTATATTTCTAAGTTTAAATATTAAACTACAATCAAAATGTCTTTAATTGTATGTATGTAAAATGTAGTTATATATAGCATCCTTGGCAAAGTTCAAGAAACCTATCTATATTTCTAAGTTTTAAAATTGAAATACAATCAAAATGTCTTTAATTGTATGTAATGTATGTAAAATGTAGTTATATACAATAAAAAAACTACTTGCAAAAACTGCTGATTTTTCATAAACTTCAACTTCAAATATAAGTAGCTAGGAGTGGTCGAATCTGGATTTTAAAGCCATAATTCGATTTAGCACATAAAAATGCATCATTTTGTCACTAGTAGTTTTTCGAATTGTTGACTTTACTAAAACTGACACACCCTAATACTGGACCTAGTACAACGTAGCCCAACTACCAGTGTTCGAAGGATTTCTAGACGAATTGGTGAATCCGCATCGCGTGTATAGCGAACCATACGTGATGAGGGTTTCTATTCCTATCATTTGCAACTAGAGGTGGAAAGAGTACATAAGTACTCGAGTACGTGTATTTGTTGTACCTCGTACTCGAGGTAATCTAAAATCGCTGTAATCGTACTCCTACTCGACCAATCAACCTCTAGTGACCAATTACCACGTGCTACTAATTTGTCTATGCTGTTCGGTAACTATAGTAACCTATAGCTTCCAGAATTTCTCGAAAGCCTTCAGCAGACCATAAATTCTTGCGCAGGGCATCGCGAAGGTTAGTATTAGTTAGAGATCTGTAGAGATCTGGTGGTATCTGGTCACTATATATATATATATATATATAGGGCTATTAAAAATGATTCATCCGATTTCAATTGAGAATACTTCCGTACCTATCAACTGTGCATACACCACATGAATCAGGAAATCTTCGAGTTTTACAAGATCACCGCGAGAGGGCTCCAAAGTCACGCCGTGGCCTAGCCTAGCAACAAACAGTCAGTGTGAAAATGGCGTCCGCACAGCAGAAGGCGTTTTGTGTGTTGCAGTTGTGTGTTGCAGCTGGCCCCCTAGGTCGCCGGATTTTACACCGTGCGACTTCTTCCTTTGGGGGTACGTTAAGGATACTGTGTACGTGCCACCGTTGCCCACATCTTTGGATGAGCTCCGAACTCGCATTGTTACTGCCGTAGTCAGTGACAACGGACATGCTGGAGCACGTTGCTCGTGTAACTAGAAGTCACATAGAGCATTTATGAGGTGAGAGACAAAATTTGGACAGTTTTTCTTTTGGTTAATGTATCACAAATCACACTGTATTTGTAACATTAAAAAATATTCTCATTTGAAATCAGGTGAATCATTTTGAATAGCCCTGTATATATATACAGGGGTTAGACAAAATAATATGAACACCCGCCGATTTCACCGGTTATCTTTACGGACTGCTCACACACAAAGTAAAGGGTCAAATGACTGGCAAACCTATTTAAATGCGTAAGAGACTGTATACGTCATGTTATAACCCTCACGTTGTTTTTACAGATCTGAGTGAATTATGAATTAGCAGTTATGAAAGACCTGTCAGACTTCCAAAGAGGGCAAATTGTCGGAGCGCGGATGGCTGGTGCATCGGTGACGAAAACCGCTCAGATGTTCAATGTATCCAGAGGAACTGTCTCTATGGTCGTGTCTGCATACCAAAACCATGGAAAGACAAGCACCGACAAATGCAATATTGGACGCAAGAAGAAGCTGTGTGATCGAGACCGCCGGGTGCTAAAGCGCATTGTGACAAAGAACCGTAAGACCACAGCTCCAAAAGTGACTGCAGAGCTTAACCAGCATCTTGCAATCCCGGTATCGACCAGAACTGTACGTCGCGAGCTCCATGGAGCTGGATACCATGGGAGGGCTGAAATTGCCAAACCCTTCCTTTCGCACATCAACATTGAGCGGCACAGAAAATGGTGTAATGACCATAAGAATTGGTCAATGGACCGGTGGAAGAATGTAGTCTACTCCGACGAATCCTCCTTTACGCTATTTCCATGTTCCGGTCGAGTTTACGTCTGGAGACAGCCTAAAGATGCTTATGACCCCGACTGCCTGACCCCAACCGTTAAGCATGGAGGCGGATCTGTGATGGTTTGGGCAGCAATATCATGGAATACTCTTGGCCCAGCTGTAGTACTGCATGGTAGGGTTACCGCCCAGGTCTATCTGTCAATATTGGCTGACCAGGTCCATCCCATGGTCCAAACGCTGTTTCCCAATGGCGGCGCCGTCTTCCAGGATGATAATGCACCAATCCACACCGCTGGGGTCGTTAAAAACTGTCCAAAAGCTGTATGAATCAATTCCCCGACGCATTGCAGCTGTTATTGCCGCTAAAGGAGGACCAACTCCATATTAAGAATAAAAACCGCCATTTATCAAGGTGTTCATATTTTGTCCAACCCCTGTATATATATATATATATATATATATATATATATATATATATGAATAGAAACGACATAAGTGTTAAGGAACGTTTCTGCACACGAGGAGGAGAGATAACGAATAATGAAAAATGAGGCGAACCGCCCGGGAATCGAACCCAGGGCCTTCCAATTGCCGGTTGACGCTCTACCATTATGCTACGGACCTCACTCAATCACAAATCGAAAATTCTCCCACATAGGGCAGAAACCAATGCCCTGAGAGGGCACCCTCGCAAATCGTGAATATGCGCATATAACTGCAATGACCGCGCAGTATATAAATGAATAGAAACGACATAAGTGTTAAGGAACGTTTCTGCACACGAGGAGGAGAGATAACGAATAATGAAAAATGAGGCGAACCGCCCGGGAATCGAACCCAGGGCCTTCCAATTGCCGGTTGGACGCTCTACCATTATGCTACGGACCTCACTCAATCACAAATCGAAATTCTCCCACATAGGGCAGAAACTTATGTCGTTTCTATTCATTTATATACTGCGCGGTCATTGCAGTTATATGCGCATATTCACGATTTGCGAGGGTGCCCTCTCAGGGCATTGGTTTCTGCCCTATGTGGGAGAATTTCGATTTGTGATTGAGTGAGGTCCGTAGCATAATGGTAGAGCGTCCAACCGGCAATTGGAAGGCCCTGGGTTCGATTCCCGGGCGGTTCGCCTCATTTTTTCATTATTCGTTATCTCTCCTCCTCGTGTGCAGAAACGTTCCTTAACACTTATGTCGTTTCTATTCATTTATATACTGCGCGGTCATTGCAGTTATATGCGCATATTCACGATTTGCGAGGGTGCCCTCTCAGGGCATTGGTTTCTGCCCTATGTGGGAGAATTTCGATTTGTGATTGAGTGAGGTCCGTAGCATAATGGTAGAGCGTCCAACCGGCAATTGGAAGGCCCTGGGTTCGATTCCCGGGCGGTTCGCCTCATTTTCATTATTCGTTATCTCTCCTCCTCGTGTGCAGAGAAACGTTCCTTAACACTTATGTCGTTTCTATTCATTTATATACTGCGCGGTCATTGCAGTTATATGCGCATATTCACGATTTGCGAGGGTGCCCTCTCAGGGCATTGGTTTCTGCCCTATGTGGGAGAATTTCGATTTGTGATTGAGTGAGGTCCGTAGCATAATGGGTAGAGCGTCCAACCGGCAATTGGAAGGCCCTGGGTTCGATTCCCGGGCGGTTCGTCTCATTTTTCATTATTCGTTATATCTCTCCTCCTCGTGTTCAGAAACGTTCCTTAACACTTATGTCGTTTCTATTCATTTATATACTGCGCGGTCATTGCAGTTATATGCGCATATTCACGATTTGCGAGGGTGCCCTCTCAGGGCATTGGTTTCTGCCCTATGTGGGAGAATTTCGATTTGTGATTGAGTGAGGTCCGTAGCATAATGGTAGAGCGTCCAACCGGCAATTGGAAGGCCCTGGGTTCGATTCCAGGGCGGTTCGCCTCATTTTTCATTATTCGTTATCTCTCCTCCTCGTGTGCAGGAACGTTCCTTAACACTTATGTCGTTTCTATTCATTTATATACTGCGCGGTCATTGCAGTTATATGCATATATATATATTTTTTTTTCAGATTTACCGCCGATTCGTACCTAAAGAGGCGGTACATATCTCGGCGAGGCAGTGAGTGGGTGATGTTACTGTGCTGGGGGTGGTAGAATAGGGGAATGAGTAAGGGTCAGTCGATGGATAGTGGGTAGGAGGGGTACGGTTTCAGATGCGATGGAGCAGATGGGAGTGAGTAAGGAAGAGAACCGCTTCCGCTGAAAAGTGGGGGCCGTCGGCGAGTATGGATCGTAGGCAGTTAGGTATGGGGTTTTCGGCCGAGAGGGGGAAACACCTGCGACGGAGAGCGGACAACTTTGAGCATTCCACCAGGTGTAAGACAGTGATAGGGGTATGGCAGGTAGGGAAAAGCGGGGCTGGCGATTTCGCCATAAGGTGTCCGTGGGTGATGCGGGTGTGACCTTTGCGGAGACGGGCTAGGATTACTTCTTTATGGCGGGACCGGTGGAATGAAGAGGCCCAGTATTCTATTTGCGGTTTAATCGTGTGGAGTTTATTTTGTGTGGCCTGGTCCCATTCCCGCTGCCATATGGAGCGGAAGTGGGAGCGGAAAGCCGGGAAGAAGTCGGAGAAGGGGAGGGGTCGGGAGGAGGCCGGCAGTGAGCAGGCCGTCTTTGCTGTGCGGTCCGCCGCCTCGTTACCGTGGATGCCGACATCAGCCGGGACCCAGCAGAATGTGATTGTCTTGTGTTGGAAGGTCGTTAAAAAGTGGAAGGTTTGCTGGACGGTACAGACGAGCGGGTGAGGGGAGTTAAATCTTTCTAGGGAGAGAAGTGCACTTTGGGAATCCGAATAAATGACGAAAGAGCTGGCAGAGTGGGTGCGCACAATATCGAGGGCCTCCGTAATGGCGAAAAGTTCCGCCGAAAAAACGGAGGCCTCGCGGGGCAGGCCGACGCCCCGGGAGAGCGGCTGGGACAGAATCACCGCTGAGGAGGCCACACCAGCTTCCGAGCGGGAACCATCCGTGTAAATGGCGATTGCGTCCGGGTGTTGGGTTGCGTGTTCGCGGAAGTGACCTGTATATCATGGCGCTCGTGGTAGTCTTCGGTAGGGAACACAGATCTTTGCAAAACTTGATAGGGGTTAGGATCCAGGGGGGGTAGATGCTGAATGAAATGGGGATAACTGAGGCGGCGGGCATGTTGAAAAGATCAAGGAAAGAGCGGACCGCTTCAGCGAAGTGCCAGCTCCGTCCCTAAAGTGGTAGTTCTGAAACCGCTGTGCCCAGAAGCGAAGAAGGTAGCCTCTGTGCACGGAGGTATGTCCTCATGAGGAGTAGACCCCGTCGGAGGGCGAGAGGGAGATGATCGCATTTCACATGGAGGCTGGAGGCCTCTATTAAGTACCGGGTCCAGGATACGGAGGGCGGGCGTTGGAGGCTGAACCGTAAACTGCGCTACCATAGTCCAGCTTCGACTGTACTATGGAAGTATAAAGGCGAAGAGAGCGTCGATTTGCACTCCATGTGGTGTGAGAGAGGTGATCCAGGAGAGCGAGGGGGCGTCGAAGGGATTGCTTTAGGTGCTTGAGATGGGGAACCCAATTGGGCCGTCGGTCTAGGGTCATGCCCAGAAAACGCGTGGAGGGTACCACCTCAAGAGGACTGCCGTATAATGTGACAGAGGGTAGAGGAAGGGTTGTGGGTCTTCTTCTACTGAAGACCATACACTTTGACTTAGGGATGGAGAGGCGGAAACCCACCGACGTCGCCCACCTTTCCACCCGGTAGATGGCGAGCTGCATTTGCCGTTGAACGACAGACGGTTCTCGCCCTGCGAAGTAGATTGCAAGGTCATCCGCGTAATGGAAGAGCGGATGTGGGTGGAAGGCATTGTGAGACCGTGTTCATCACGACGAGAAGCAGAGAACACTGAGGATGCTTCCCTGTGGGACCCCGTCCTCCTGCACAAAGGTGTCAGAGAGGACTGAGCCCACCCGGACTTTAAAGGTCCGAGAAGAAGGAAGCCCCTGATGAAGGTAGGCATGGCTCCGACGAGGCCCAGATGTCGGAGCTGACCGAGGATCATTGCTCGACGGGTGGTGTCATAGGCCTTCTGGATGTCAAAAAAATGACAGTACGAACTGTCTATTGTCGAAGGCATCCTGTATGTCTCGGCTGAGAAGCAGGAGGGGATCAGTGGTGGAGCGGAATTGTCTGAAGCCGGACTGGGTAGACGGGAAGGAATTGGTACGTTCAAGGACGAACGATAATCGCGTAGCGACCATTTTTCCGAGGATCTTGCAGGCACAACACGTCAGGGCGATTGGTCTGTAGTTTGTGGGGTCCAGGGAATCTTTGCCGGGTTTGGGGATAGGGATGACGTGGGCCTCCTTCCACCTTGAGGGGAAGGCGCCCTCTATCCATATGCGATTGTACAGGTGTAACAGGAAAATTTGTAAGGTAGAGTGGTGTTGGATCATGCCGTACGGAATACCGTCCGGACCGGGACAAGGGGATCGTCGAGAGGACAGTGCCGCCTGTAGTTCACGCATGGTAAACAATCGGTTGTAGGTGCTGTCTATGGACGGTGGAGAGGGGCTATTGTCAGGGGCGGGTACGGAATTGGCTGCAGAGGAAGAAACGGCGGCGAAGGTAGAAGCAAGGTGGTCTGCCACCGACTTGGGCTCACATAGGAGTCCGTCGTTAGTCCGGAGGACCGGGGGTCGGGAGGGGACATGTCGCCTCTCGACGCCCCGCACCTTCTTCCAGATGGTAGCCGAAGGTGTGTTGGCGGTGATGCCGGACACAAAGGCACGCCAAGAGGCTCGGCGCGCTGTCTTCATTGTGCGGCGGGCGATGGCCCTGACCCGCTGCATCTCCGTGCGATGGATGGGGAGTCGCGTCCGGTAGAAGCGCCGAGTTGCCTTCTTCTTGGCGCGCACGGCCTCCGCGCACTCCGGGGTCCACCAAGGAACCCGTCGGGCGCGGGGGTAGGCGGAGGATTGTGGTACGCTTGTGCTTGCGGCCGTTAGAACGACGGACTCGAAGTATGCGATGCACTCGTCGATGGATGGGAAGTGGGCAGTTGTAAGGGTGGTATATGTGTTGTCGCGGAAGCGGGCCCAATTCGCGTTGGTGTAACCCACCTTACCGGTACCCGTACGTCTGGTCGGGTCGATTGAGGGTGAGTAGAATGGGGAGATGGTCACTTCCATGTCCTCTCGGAGGACTTGCCACGTGAAGTCTAGGAGGGCATCAGTTGAAACGAGGGACAGGTCTATACAGGATGGAGTGCAGGTGGTGGCATGGTAGAATGTAGGAGAGCCATCGTTGAGGCACTCGAAGGAGAGCTCGGTCATGACGGATATCAGGGTTGGGGCCATATAGGTGGTGTGTGTGTCGCCCCACAAGGGGTGACGACTATTGAAATCGCCCAGTAGTAGGAAGGGCCTGGGGAGTTGTTCCACGACTTCCACCAGGTCGTCGCGGGAGACTTGAGCGTGGGGGGGAGGTAGATTGAACAAGGTGTACTGTCTATCCAGGGAGAGCCGGACGGCAGTCACCTGTAGCGGGGACCGGATGGAGAGATTGTAGAAGGGGACTGCGTGGTGGACGAGGATGGCAGCTCCCCTTCGAGTGCAGGTAGGAGGCGGGGTGGCGACGCAAAATAACCAGTGGGGCAGGGCATGGGCCTGGTCCCCAGGATTAGCTCCTGGAGACAGACACACACCGGACGGGAAGTGGCAATCAAGGAGTTAAGGCCTTCATAGTTTGCAATTCCTCGACAGTTCCAGTGGACTATTGTGGTTTTCGGGGGATCCATTAGTTGATGAAGGGGGATGGGTAAAGGTGTAGGCGCTAGGAGGTTGGAGTGTGAAGGGAGATCTGGAGTTCGCGAAATGAAGGCTGGGTCGGGAGCATGGCTGGCTATCTACCGTTCACCAGGGAAGGAATCGGTCGGCCTGTCGAACCCGCGGAGGTTGCGGGGTCGAGTCGGCCGAGCGAGACCGGAGGCGTGGATCACGGCAGGCAGAGGAACATCGTGGGCTGAGCGGGTCAGAAGTGCCTTGACGGGCTTCTATGGTCGGGCCAGGGGGGGCACGTTAACCCCAAAAGTGGCGCTACCCCGCCTGTCCGGGGTCTCACGGCGGACCCTAGGTGGTGACAGGGGGTACCAAAAAGACCGGGCGGGTGGGAGGGAGGGCGTACTCAGGGTAGCTGATAAGGGGGGGCGGGGATGTTGGGGGTAGGTACGATGGGGGTGGAAGGAGGTGAACCAGAGTGGTCTCGTGGAGGGGTGGAGAAAATGGCACCAGGAGGCAAGGGCAGATCCATGAGACTCGGGCGTGGGCGCGCCGAGCTTCCCTCGGTCACACCGTGCAGCTGCGCCAGAGCCGCATCCACTGGATCCACTGGGCTGGGTCTCGTCGTACGGGCGGGTCGTGGATTTCGGCCACTATTGTCAGAGTCTGTGGGGGTAGAACGGTGGGACTTCTGCGATGGGGAGAGATGGACATAGTGGTGGTGGGCGGTGTAAGGGTCCGAGCCGTCTTCTTGGTCTTAGGGGAAGAGGGAGAGAGACGTTGGAAGGCCGGAGGGTCTGGACACGCTCCGGCGTCTCCGCCTCGACGGCTTGCTCCGGGCGGTTCGGTGTACAGGGAGTACTGGGAAGGCAGGGTTTGAGGTGGCTGGGACCTGGGCCCTGGTCCCAGACTCCTGGGGGATTCGTGGCAGGTGAGGTGCGGGAAGAGGAACGGTGGGGGGACAGGGGACCGTCGGGTCCTGCGAGGATTTGCTTTGTGGGGAACAGGGCAGTGGCTGGGGGGGTTTCGGCGGCAGGCCAGGGCGGCGTGCCGAGATGATAGAGCCGAGAGCAGCGGCATAGGACACCCCCGGCCTCACCTCCCGACTCCGCACCCTGTCGCGTGCCTCACGGGGGCTAAGGAAGTCCGTCACCTGTAGGCCTCGGACCTCCTTCTCGAACCTGAAGAAAAGGCATTCTCGGGATGAAGAGGGGTGTGCGCCTTCACAGTTGGAGCATTTGGGTGTGTTGGGGCACCTGTCAGGGTGAGCGAGTCGTCCACAGTGAACACATTGATGCGGCTGTCGACAAGCGGAGCTAACGTGTCCGAATTTATTGCATTTGAAGCAACGGGTCGGGTCTGGGACGTATGGGCGGATAGAAAACTCGCATGAGCGCGGTCTCCCATACCCCATACAATGCGGCCGGGGGGATTAGTGTATTGAAAGTAAGGAGCAGACGTGGGGTGGGGGAGGGGGTGCCTCCCTGTCGGGATGTGAAACGATAGATCTTAGTGACTCCTTGGGGTGCGAGGTCCTCCAGGAGCTCGTTCACTGCGACGACAATAGGCGGGTGGCGTAAATAGTGCCCTGACTCTGGTTCAGGCGAGGGTGTGGGGAAACGGACACCGAGCATCCAAGGACCTCAGTGACGGAGAGTAGGGCTTTCGTCTCTGCGGCTGAGCGTGATTTTACGAGGAGGGAGCCATCCCTCTGTGGGCGTACGTCATAGCGGCTGGAGTTGCTGTGGGTTCGGATCGCCTGGAACGTCCGTTCAGAGTTGTTCGGGAGGGACCCAGATGTAGGCCGAATCACCAGGAATTTGTGGATACTTGGAAGGGAGAGGGAGGCTGTAGAGTCGAAATGGACTGGATATTCAACGGTCGATAGGACGGCCGTGAATGCCGGCTCCCCCGTCCGCCGCGAGGCTCTCTCCGTGGGAGGTGGGCTGACGGCGGGTGAGGGGGGCATATGGGGAGAGCAAGAAGCCGGGTTGTGGGGGCAAGTCCTCGGTGGAACTTGACTTGCCCGAAGGTGGCTGAAGTGGGCTGGGGCGAGACCCCTGCTCCAGAGAGTGTAGGTCCAAGGGCGTAGTCGAGGGACGGACTGGGGTCGGCAACGGAAAAGGAGAGTGCAAGCGTTCCGCTTCCACAGGGGGTCAACCCCATTAGGTTGCGGTCTTCCAGTGGTAAAGGACTCGAGGGCCTGGTTGCCCACCACCCGAGTGTTGAGAGGTAGTAGTCCGGGAATGAGAAGCAGTAGTCGTAAGCCGAGGGGGGAAGTGTCCATAGCAAACAAAAAAGAACTTCATCCCCCGCGCGCATCCAGCCACCACCGACTCCAACAAGGGAAAGGCGAAGTGTGGGCACACTTGGTCCCACCGCCGATAGATGTCACGCAGGGGAGATACACCCGCACCCAGTCCCTGTGCCTGAAAGGCGGCCACTCTCATCCAACGCGCGGTGAAAAGTGGCAGGGACAGGGTTTGGGTTTGGTTGGAAAGCGACAAGGGTGCAGGGCAACCACCTCCCACACCCAAGGGCCAAGGAACGATGCCAAAAAACGAGAGAAGCCAGAAAGAATGGGTTAAAGGAGAAAGAAAGAAAAAGAAGCAGGAGATCAGCCGGGTCCCCAAACGGGCCCAATGGTCCACGAGGGCAGAGAAAGCCCTTACACCGAAGAAAGGTGTATTCCCACATTCGCCACAGAGGGACGCGCCCTATCGCTCCGGACAAAGCAAAGGGATATATATATATATATATATATATATATATATATATTATATATATATATATACAGGGCGTCCCAAAAACATGTATACACACTTTAAATAATTATAAAGGCAGTGTTTATTAAAATACATTTCATTTTCAAAATGTAATAGAATCTACAGACATTTAATTGTTTTGTCAACGCCTGTTTTCAAACTGACGTCCGTTCTGGTCCAGGCACTGCTGATAACGCGAAGCAATGGAATCGCAAACATCACGAAACATTTCGTTTGGTATTTGTGTGCATTCTCGTTCAATGGCTGCTCTCAATTCAGCGACTGTTGCAGGTTTTATAGCGTAGACTTTGTCTTTTAAGTATCCCCATAAAAAAAAGTCTAGTGGTGTGAGGTCTGGTGAACGCGGAGGGTATTCTACGAAACCCCTTCGTCCAATCCACATCCACATCGTGCCAAGTACCACTCGCAATACTCCACTCTTCGGTCCGGATCATCTTCATTAATAGCATGGACTAATCTTGGAATGTAACTTTTCCATTGACAGCGCTTCAAAATGCGTTGGACAGACGATTCTGAAATTCCTACCTCACGACTCGCTTGCCGCACAGATTTTCTTGGACTTTGGTGATACGTTTCCAGTACTCTTTCTTGCTTTGTGGGGCTTGTCGATGTCCGTGGTCTTCCGGAACGCTTCTTGTGGACATTCTGAACAGTTCCATCGGCTTCAAACTTATCTCTAATTCGAGTGATGGTAAGTCGCGTTGGTGGATCTGTTTGAAACCCTCCTAAACTGTCTTTGCACTTCAACTGCGTTTTCACACTTCCAGTAGCATTTTAGAATGAATTTCCTTTGTTCAAAGCTTAGTCTGACTGCCATTATTAATTCTAATGGGTTTAACTTGGAAAGAAAGAAACATCAATTGAGCTATCAGCTGTTAAAGTGTGTATACATTTTTTTGGGACGCCCTGTATGTGTATATATATTATATATATATATATGTATATATATTATATATTATTATATATATATATATATATATATATATATATATATATATATATATATATATATGGCGGATGGTGACTATGTGAATTGGTGTGCACAATATCATGTGGAGTAAAATTAATAACTGAAATTCATGTTAACTTAGTTATTAATAAATCTTAATAGTAATATGGTAAGCATACGCAATCCACCTTCTCAATATTACACTAAACACTTGGAGAATTTAGATGAACTGTAAAAAATCTAATACTAATTTCCTACGGGCTCCTTAAACATCGAACTTATTTACACAAACTCAAGTCTTCTTTTTGGAGAAAAATAGTGAGCAATAACGTCCTCGCATAAGGAATTTCTTTGCTTCACATGTACAGAGTCATGTAAGAAGTAAATAGACAGCCCAGATTTTGCTGTAACAATTTGGCGTAAAAGATTCAACAATTCTGATCGTGTTGCTGGTTTTTTGGGCTTTTTACGTAAAGTCTTGTCTAGTATTGCCCACACGTGTTCTATGGGGTTCATGTCAGGGGACTGACTCGGCCAAGGAAGTCGTTTGATACTATTTCGCTCCTCCCATTCTTTCGTCTTTTTTGCAGTGTGGCATGGGGCTCCATCTTCTATGAACAGGCAGCTGTCTTTTTCAATTTGACCACTTGAGAATATTGGCATAAGTCCTTCTTCAAGGATAGAAATGTAGGAAACGAATATTAGTCATAATAATGGCAAAAAAATTGGATGCATACATTTTACCATAAAATTAAGGGTGTATATTTACTTCTTGCATGACTCTGTATAAGCAATGTAATATGTTAAGCATATGAACCTGACGCGGGCCATGGGAACATAGGCCCCGCCCACTTTACCATATATGGACGGTGTTCTGTCCACAGACCGCACACTCTCCGCCCTGATCCCTCGCTCTCTCCCATTTCCATTTGATTTGGCATGGGATAAACGTAAATTTATATTCCCATAGTAGGGGAGAAGATATATATATATATATATATATATATATATATATATATATATATATATATATATATTTCGCGCCTCAAACAAGCTCTAGGGAAGCTTCTATCGCTCAGTACCAAAATTTTACCTAATGGTTGTGAAGACAATCCGAACAACTGAATTGAAGTAGCTCATTTCTCATCTCGACTAGTGTAACAGTTGAGCGCGGAATTAAGGGTTAGGGCATCTTTTTCGTCTCGACTAAAGTTGAGAGAGGGAGACAAAGGGTTAATTAAATATTAATTTACAGAAAATCTATTGGGTGTACCGGCGCACACCTAGCACACCCTGAATATATATATATATATATATATATATATATATATATATATATATATAAGCACACCGGACAAAAAATTAGTCACCCCTCTCAGAATGTACCTAATAACGTGTGACGGCGCCTCTGGCCTTGATAACCGCACGAATCCGGCGAGGCAGACTCTACGAGATTGTGCATGTACTGAACATCGATTTGCTGCCACTCGTTCATCAGCCGGTCCCGAAGTTCCGCCAGAGTCCTGCGCTTCACTTTCTGTTTCCAGCCTGAACAACACCTTCGACGCATTCAGGATTAAAGGCTTCATTGGACCTGCGATGTACTCGTCGCCTCCCATCATTGGAGAACAAACAAAAACGGGACTCATCGGACCAAATTACACGTTTCCAATCTGCCGCAGTCCAGTTTTTGTGCCTCTGAGCCCATTTATAACGTGCCAATTTGTGACTTGCTGTTAACAGCGGCCTCTTCCGTGGTACCCTGCTCCAGATGTCCATCGCATGCAGTTCTCGTCGCAATGTCCGTTCGGAAATTGGTCGCTGGAGAACCTCATTGGTTTCTTGGAGCAATTGTTCTCTGGTTTGAAAACGATTTGCAGTTACTAGACGAGAAACATGGCGGCGGCGGCCCCTATTGTCGAGAATTGTTTTCCGGCCACAGTTACGCCGTCGATTGTCAGTTGATTGCGAACTACACCACTCTTTGTAAACTCGCTGGACAGTACGCGTTGACACACCAACAAATTGGGCTACTTCAGACATTTTGTGTCCGTGGGCTCTGCCAAACACGATGGCTCCTTTTTGCCACTGAGTAACGTCTGCCTCACGACCCAGGGTGGGCGGAAAGTAGCTCCCTAATTTAAATTACATATAAATTATGTATAAATTGTGATTGTATTGTTATATTGTTATGGTGTGTTCTCTAAAGTGGTACAATTGTAACGGTAATCTTTTTTTCTCTAAAGTGTTCTCTTTGTGTTCTCTAAAGTGGTACAATTGTAACGTTCATTTTTTTTTTTTCATTTCAGATTGAAGGGTAACATGGCTGAGCGTTTAACACTGCAGGAGCGTGCCCAGTTGGCGGCACGGTACGAAGTTTGGCAATCTGTCGTTCGAGTTCAAAGATGGTGGCGGGCCATTCACGGACCACGTGCCCAAGTGGACCCGAAAACAATCAAGAACTGCCACTCGAAGCTCATGACCACGGGGTCTGTGGCAGATGTTCGAAGATGTGGTCGCCCTTCGACATCCAGGGCCCAGGAGACGGTGCAGGCAGTTCAGGAAATGTTCGCACGGAGTCCACGAAAGTCAACTCGCCAGGCAGCTCGGGAAAGTGGACTCTCCCGCTACTCAGTACGAACTGTGCTGAAGAAGGAGCTGAACTGGCGTGCGTGGAAGCCGCATTACTGCCAATCTCTCTCGGACGAGGACTGCGACATTCGCATGGAGTTCGGGGAAATCATGCTGGCTTGGCATGAAGACTGGCCCCATCTCTTCCGCAACATCCTCTGGAGCGACGAGGCGGTGTTCCACGTCGGAGGCTTTGTCAACCGCCACAATTGCCACTACTGGGCAGGAGAGGATCCCATGGTTACCGCTGAAAAACGGCAGAATCGGTTCAGTGTAACGGTGTGGTGTGGTATGACCTCAGATCAGGTTGTGGGCCCGTTCCTCCTGCGCAACACCATGAATGCTGAGCGGTACCTTGCTATGTTGCGAAACGAGGTCTGGCCGGTTGTCAGCACATGGGAGAACATCGACGATCTGATATTTATGCAAGATGGCGCCCCTCCGCACTTCGCTCTTGTTGTCCGTGAGTGGCTGGATGCCCACTTCCCTGGGCGTTGGATGGGTCGTCGTGGTCCACATCAATGGCCAGCCAGGAGCCCCGACTTGACACCGTGCGACTTCTTTCTTTGGGGGTGGGTAAAGGAAGAAGTCTACCGCACCAAACCGAGGACATTGGAAGAACTGGAGGACCGAATTCGGGAAGTCATGTCCTCCATCCCGCCGGAGTTCCTGCTAAAGTCAGTGGACGCCATTCCTGGGCGGCTCCAGAAGCTGGTGGAAAGAGTTGGAGCCCACATTGAATTTTAGAGAAAACCTACCATGTATGCCTACCTTTTCATATTATTTCTTCTGAAATAAATGGATAATATACGTATTTTTTTACCAATCCAAAATAGGGAGCTACTTTCCGCCCACCCTGTATATATATATATATTATATATATATTAGGGTGACACTTATTTTCGAAAGTTTGAATTTTTATCGGGACGGGCGCGTTTCTGGTTCCATTTTGTCAAAAAATATCGCGTGTAAAATATTTTTGAAATAAAACAATATTTAGAACTGCCTCAATACGGTCAAAGTTTGTATATTTTCTCGAAAAGTAGAAATTTTAGATCATGATGTTCTATGCCTCTAGCAAATAAAATATCACTTCTAGTTTGTTCAAGCTACTAATCTTGACCTAAAACATATAACTGGACTTCATACTTTCAACTCTAGGTCCCCCTCAACTCGAGTATTAGCCCCTCAAGGGGGGGGGGGGTATCATGGGCGCCCATCTCCCTCTCATTGTTGCCTACTTTGCAGAGGTCACGGTGGACTTGCGGGCGGTTGGGAAGTCACAGCGGTGCTTCTCGACCACTTGTAAGAGGAACTGCCTTTGGTCTTCACTCTTGGTAAGGGCCAGGTTGAAAGACTGCATCAACGCCACCCCGCGCTCCGCGAAGTCATTGACAACTTGAAGGGCCTGGACTCGGCGGGATGCGGCGATGAAGGCTGGGTCCGTCCGCCACTCCTCCGGATCCTTGAGCAGGAAGGCGGTGCTGATGTCCAGAACCTTGAAGAACTCCTTTGATGTAGTCGTTGTGAACTTGGCCAATGTATTGTTGGCGATTGAGGCGGTGGACAGGTCCACATTGATACGCCGCGGGGGATCCTCCGATCCTTCCTCTTCTTCCATCGCTTTAATCATCTCCCGCTTTGTCGCCAAGTCGATACCCTCGTCGAAGATGGCCAGGGTGACGAGGCGCTCGCTCAAGTACCATAGGTGCCTGGCGAAGACTGTCGCCGTCGCCTTGGCCACCGCTGAGTCCGGATAATAGACGAGGGCCTTGAGCAGCGCGAGGTCCGCGGCTGGGGCCGTTGCCGGGAGCGGCGCTTTGTACCAGGCCGTCACGTAGATGGACACGGCGAAGATGGTGAATCGCCGGATTCCAGCCGCTTCGCCTGACGACATCTGAAACTGTTCCCGGAACAGGAACAGTTTGATGGCATAGATGACTTTTGCCATCCAGCGCGCGCGATGGAAGGCGCCGGGACGAGCGAACCGGGCACCCCGCTTGTTCGGACCGCCCAGCACAATTACAGAGAGCTCCAGAAGTTCCCTGTAGTCATCACGTGGATGTTGACCGTCGAGGAGGCGGCTGAATTCGATCAGCAGGTCGTCGCGGGCGTCCTTCAGGTGCTGCGGCATGGTTCCATCCTCGAAGGGCTTCGCTTTGGTTTGATCGATGAAGTCCCACTGGGCGGCGAATCGTTTGAACAGGAGGATGTCAGGACCAGTAGAGGGACCGAGGCACGCCGTGAATGCCTTCTCGCACACCAGTTCGTGGATGTGGTGGCGGCAAGCCAAATGAAGCACTGTCTTCTCGAGTTTCTGCTCAATGATATAGCAAGCTCCTCCTGAGAGTCCTGTGTTTGAGGCGGTGGTGTCAAAAGAGAGGGCACAGATCCGTCCCTTGATGTCCCAATCCTCGAGGGCAGAGAGGACGGCTTCCGCCATGGCGCGGCCGGTGCCGTCGGGGAGGCTGGGCACAGCCAGAAGCTTGTCGACGTTCCCCCAGACACCAGAACTGGAAGGCGATCTTCAGCAGGGCCTCCGTCAGCCGCTGGTACGATTTTCCCCTCCCAGTGAACGGTCAGCGGCACAGTAGGATGGAAGGCTGCCTTCATTTCCGCTGCTGCCATAGCACGGAACTTTGCTCGGTCGCGGCGGGAGGATTCGCGGTTCAAGACCAGCTCCTCAGGGTCGTGGCCCAAGCTCCTCGCAGCCGCCGACAGCAAAAAAACACCTTCTCGGTCGGTAAGTTTCGTCCTGATCCATCGCTGCGGAGAGATCAGGGGTGATCATCTTTTCGACGCGCGGAATCGCTTGGGTGGTAAAGGGGTCGTAGATGCTTCTGCATTCGACGTGGACGGGCCCGGGAGAGAGAGCTCTTCCTCTTCTTCTCGGCGACGACGCCGTGTCGGTGACCGAGTCGGGCTGCTTGCACCTGAGCTGGAGCTCGATGCCAGTTCGACGAGTTCTTCTCGGCTCTCTCTGTTCGCCCTTTCATCATCTTGCCGGCGGCTCCTTTCCGCTTCCTGTCTCCTCGCACGCTCCTCCTCAGTGTGCAGCGTCATGTCACGTGTGGAGGAGATGCGGCCGCGCCGCACCTCGGCCCTTTGTCCCGTCAGGAACTCCCTGTCCTCTTCGATTGTGATCATCGACATCGCCTGTTCGTGTGCGATGTCGAAGAGGCGGTCAAGGGATGAGAGGAACTCGGCCTCGTTCCTGATTTGGGTCACAGTGCGCCGTTTCGAGTTCTTGTTCAGAGCCCGCCACTTCTCGTACATTCGGAGAACCTTGTCCCTTGCGCGTTGGTCTTTCTGCGTAGGAATACGGGACCGCTCCCAGAATTCCTTGACTGCGGTCACTGTCTCAGCGGCTGCTTCCTTGATCGGCTTCTTGACGTCAAGGTGAAGGTGGAAAAAGTACTGAAGCGCCTGCTTTCCCGTAGGCAGCATGCTTCCTGTGATGCTGTTGTCCACGGTCCCCAGGAGATAGACTGCTTTTAGATCTTGTTGCCGAAGCCTTCACGTCGTTTCAGAACTCACTGAAAAAGAGAATGAAACACTGTTAGTGTTGGCAAAACTCGTCCCAACCCATTTTCTACTTAGAATAAACAGTCTTCGCCTGTATCAATATTTGGATAAACTCGTGTTACACCCTGTATAATACCTCATTTTAGTCTTCTGTACACCAGTGCGGAAGACTAAACCAACGACTCTGACCGTCCGTCTGTCTGTCTGTTATCATTTTTCAACTCAGAAACTACAGCAGCTATCGAAACGAAAACTGACATGATAACAGAACGCCATGAGTACTTTTCGACAAAAAGTATAAACTTTGACCTCGTTGAGGCAGTTCTAATTATTATTTTATTTCAAAAATATTTTACACACAATGTTTTAGACGGAATGACACCAGAAATGCGCCCGTCCTGATAGAAATTCCCAAAAAATGAAAAACACCCCAAATAAGTGGCACCCTAAATTATATATACTGTATAATCAAGATTAAATGCTAAAAATGCCTGTACATCGTTTCCCCCAAAAGTCTAGAAAGCTGTTTCTGGTGTCAAAATTATTTTTATAATAAAATAAAGGCACTTTATAGGACACATGCATCACCAAGTCACCAGGTCACACACACGAGGTCATATTGACAATCAGGTGAGCATAAAACGGTGTGACCTATTATATCAAATGTCTCGATAAGACAAAGGTAATTATGATAATTGTGATGACCTGAATGCAGCCTTCACCACTGACTAAGGTTCGTTATAGCTTTTTCGACAAAAATAAAAAAACTTGTGATATTTCAAACTGGAAGGCTCAATGAAATGAATTGGTTTCCAGTGTTTATATCGATATTGGATGTGCTCAAGACGACAGAACTTGTATTATCAGTTTGGGAAGATCACAGTCATGAGCTCACCTGTTCATCCTCACTTCTCGCAGGAACAAGTGCACAGCCGAGTGCAGGCTGTTTGCAAGTGCAGGAGTGACACGGCCTCTTATATCTGCACTGCTGAGGTGGTGCAAGAGGTGGCTGGGACATCCAACGGGGGTTCGAGGAGGGAGTGCCTAAGGCTTTCTTCCCATCCGTACTCTTCTGAGATGGCATTTCCAGAAGAGGAGTGCCACTTCTGGCCCAGATGGACGCCTGATAGAGGGCTCTGTTCGAATGGAGTAACAGAGTATCCGCTGTTAGTGGGAGGCATTCTACTTCTTGGATTTTGTGGTGGAACAACACTTCCCGAAGGAGTATGACTTGTTTCAGTCCAAAGGCTTTGTTGTAAGGGCGGCATACGAATCGCTGAAAGGTTTGGAAGCTTTCATCGTCTGCGTCACTTCTTCACCGAAGTTCCTCCACACGTTCCAAGCCGTAACCTCTCCTTTCCCGAAGAACGACGACGACGATATCACATCTTGTGAAAGTGTGGAAGAATGGAAGCGCACAATACACACAAAAATGGCAATGTTGTCGGCAATCAGGAACGTTCTTCAAAGGTTTGGCTGGATCACAGCATTAACACAGGCTAGAGTAGTTGGCCCTGGAGTTGCTCAAGCGATGCTTCTGGGCAACTGACTGACAAAGGCACGTTTCTGCCATCAGGTCATGGTTACTGCTCTCTGGAAGCTCAGAAAGGAAGCTCTGTAAAAGAATCCCAAGTCCATGGACGATGATGGAGCTTTGCTATCAGCAACGAAAGAGAAGTCGTTGACATTCTCGTGATGCAGATGGAGGTACTACTACTTTTTTCGCGCACATCGCGAGGGAGACTTCGAACTGTACATCGAGACCTTGGAACGGTTCATGCCATTCTTCTTCAGCTTACCCGGTGGGCAAGTGTGTACGTCCGGGACATGCAGACTCTCCAGGAAGCAATCAGAGGCGAGTTTCTCGAGCACAAAATCTGGGTGATCCAAAAAACCACAAAATTCTAAAGTCTCCCAATCGACCAGTGCCACGAAAACAACAAGGATATCAAAGGGTAAGCGGGATCATCATTCTCTGCAAACCCCAAGGCCATGGAGAAGTGGATCATGTGTTGACCAACACTGACTGAAACCTTCACCAAGTTCAAGGGAGTCCTTGGGTATACACAAAGTGAAGAGACCCTGAAGCATCATGAAGGGAAAACCGCACAGATCTTCTTGCGGGACATACAGGCTCTGGCGTCGAGTGCGGAGCTCAGGAACTTCCCAGAGCTTGTGACGCTGGGAAGCGACATCATGCCAGGGTTGTGAAAAAAATATATATGCCTGTAGTTGACTACTCTCAGCCTGGCAATCCGATGGAAATTTCCAGCAGATTTAATGCCTACAGTCGGCGGCAAAAAGCATGTTTTTTCGTTAAAAGTTGTGTGCATGTGGAGTTTTCAAAAGTTAAGTAGTTTTTTGGTTAAATTAAATAGTTAATTTAAATAGTTGTGGTTTTCTGGGATCACCTGAAGATTAGGGCCCCCAGCCTTCGCCTTCGTTAGTTAGCCTTATAAGGCTAACTAACGAAAATATTACGACTTAACCTAACCAATCGTTAGGTCAACTGTAGGCCCTTGACGACTGGTTAGGTTATGTCGTGATATTTTCGTTAATTAGCCTTAAAGGTTAACTAAAGAAGGCTGGGGGCCCTGATCTTCAAGTGATCCGTTTTTTGGTTAAGTAGTTTTAAATAGTTTCTTGGTTAAATTATTAAATTTATTTGCCTTCGGTATTTAGCGTAGCCCAATGGTAAAAAAGGAAAACATTGTATATTTTCCTGTTAAAGTTCGCGTCTGGTTTTAGGTCGCGCGGTTGCCCACTTTTATCTCTGGATGTAGGCAATTAGGTCACGCAAGGCGTTTGTTAAATTTAATTACCACAGGCAACTCACCGAGACTAATTATTCACTGGGATAGGCCTATCCTATGGTTTTATCAGTTTTTTCAATCAGAACTTGTAGGAAGACTAACACATTTTCCTTGCCTAAAACAATGCTTCCAACTAGGCTAGCTTCGACTTATAATTCTTTCTTAATTTTTTGCTTACATTCGCAGACGAAAAAAACACCAGACGTATAATTTACACATTTTCATTGTCTTCTCGAAATAATTTTCACGAGTGTGATGGAAAATTTTGGTACGAAAAAATACATTTTTGCTTGTTGTTAATGCAGGTCAAATGCCAACATATTCTTTTGTTCTATCTACGGCAATTTTCCCCATTCCCAATAGGTTTATCGCAAATCCCCGCGGGAATTTGTAGTTATTCAATACAATAAATTAATATTTTTTATTAAATTATGAAATAAACGTACTGTATACGGTACCATATTGTAGGCGTTTAGTCCTTGGTTTGAATTAGGGCTTTTGGACTGTAATGTAAAGTGTATGACAGGCGTGTATACTTTTCCCATACGATTCTTCCATCAAGTCTCTAATAGTAGTAGTCGTACTTGGCAATGAGCAGTACGCGCGATTCCAACAAGGTTCATTGACCGTTCAAAGCACATTACAGACCTGGTGCTAAAGAACAACGTAAAGACCTTCGCTATACCGAAAGGAACAGTAGTGAAGAAAAAGGCTTATGCGAAAATTCGGGGTCTCATACAGTCCTCCTCTCTCGTCGGGAAGATGTACATTTCGGCTCAAAACCGGAAAAAGAAACCAAAGGAATTTTTCTCCCAGGAGCTCTACGATTACCTACTATCCCTGGCGATTTCTGGGAACGAAGGACGATCTCCTGGGATGTTTGCAGAAGGCTGTTCTCGGTGTTGAGGAGCAGACAAATTATCCCCAATTCTTTGACTGCATGGTCTACGACGGATCTGTGATTCTGAGGATGGTCACTCCAGACACGACTTGCAAGACGTTCGACAAATATGCTGGTCTTTCTGAAGCCCATCTTGACCCATTGTTCAAGGATCGATTTTGTTTGGGATAAATATTGAACCGATAGTTTGAAGGAGCACACCAAAGAAAAATAGGGGTCTGGCAAAAGGATCAAAGTGAATGGGAATGCTAGTGTGCCATCAGGAAACAAGTGGGAAGATTTTCTGCATGTTGCTTTGAACAAAGTGGAGGCAATCCAATTCATGAACTCGAAGATCATGGCCATGGAAGAACTTCCAACAGGAGTTCAGAATGTGTATCTTACATCAGGTAAATAAAAAGTGTAATATAATTATACTCATACATGTATGCAATGGGAACAGTTGGGTTTGATACTTTCAAAACAAAAGGACAGCATCGTGCATTATTTTTAGAAAGGCAACTCATGCATCAGCTTCTTCTATTCCCCATCCTGTAATCTATTTTCCCTTTATTTGCATGAACTGAAGTATTTCACTTGGAACCAGGATCCGCCAATTCAACTTGTGACCATAAAAAGGTGACTCTCGCAGTGCCGTAGATCTCCATGCCGCAGCAGAAGGTCTTGCAGTGGTCAAGGTGAGGTAATCCGTTCCCCCTTTTCATTACTAATTTTTTATGAGAATTCCAAATCGTGTCATTGTTTAGATTCATCTTAACTACCCTATTACAGTAAAAGGTTTAACTGTGTATTCAATCATTTTATTCTATTTTTTTAGATTCGTTCCATGGACACTGATGTAGCGATTGTTTTGTGCGGACAAATGTCCACCTTTCGTCCAGGTGCTGAAGTATGGCTCGTGCTCGGGAGGAGCAAAAGCTTGACGTAACTTTGTCTCATTTTGTGACTAAATCTAGAAAGGTGGAGACGCACAGCCACAACCTATAATGTGGAGTACAATGATAGAAGGACAGCGGGGACTGAACAGTGCACTAACAAGACCAACCCACCTCGGGCAGTCACCAAGTGAAGCGGATGGGAAGGAGATGTAATCAGCGTGTGCCTAGCATCAACACACACACACACGCACACATTGGATTTAATTCCCGAATAAGTCGGATCATCATCTCTAAATTACTATAAATTCCTCGACAATTCAAGTGGAGAATACAATCCAGTTAAATAGAGTTGACCATGTATCACTGACAGAAATGGGTGGCTCTGAATTAAAGAATAAAACTTACGGCTGTTAACTGTAGTAGTGAGAGAAGGCTGGCAGCACTTTCCCTTTGAGGATGACTGGAGAATCGGAATCGGAGACTGATGATGTAGTTTATTATTCTTTGTATTCCTGTGGGTAGTGCTCGAGTGATATGCTTGGGAATCAGAGTCAGGGGCAAAAGGGGGTATAGGGGATTCCAACAAAGAAACAGGGCGATTTGAAGGTCAGGTTTTCGCCTGCTCCGGGATCGAGATATTCCACGTAGACTGATGCCACCATGAATGAGAACCATTTGTGCATCAAGGGAGTCAGGCACGGTGTTAGTAGTGAAAGCCAAGCTCCCATTCTCAATAGTTGATAGTGGGATAGATGTTGCTAATGAAGCACTTGATACTGGTACAGAAAGAAAAGCTGATGTACTTCTTTGATAGATCTACGGGCGGAAATGGTTTGGGCACTGTCTGTTTCACTGTAAAAAGTCCTAATGACGCAGGACAAGGTGGAAAGCTGCTTTGTCCATGATAAAGCAGATAACTGAACAAACAGATGAACTACAAATAGCTATGGCAAGCTGAAAATTTCAATACTAACGTGTCCTAACTTTTGGATCACCCTGTATACTGAAAAAAGGCCTTCTAGGTACCAGTGTGAGGATACGAAAAGAGGTACCTTCATGAGCTCTCACCAAATCGCTGGATTCGACGTGGTGGAAACAAGCCCTGGGAAGCACGATCTTCAGATTTAACACCATTTGACTTCAGTAGTATGACCTCAAAATGTTAGAGTGCAATTGCAATGCAACTGCATGCAACATTGCATTCAATGTGATGAGTTTTGAACACCCCCCACAAAAAAAAAATATATATATATATATATATATATATAATATTTATATATATATATATATATGTGAACTGCAAGGGTAACCTAACCTGCTGCTCAGTCCTACAAAATTTTTTTTAACTATATATATATGTGGGTGTGTATGCATGTATAGAAAAGCTTTTTATATATACGAGTTGTATGTGAACCCAAGGGGTATCTTAATCTAAGACAGCTCAGGCCCACAAAAGTATATGAAATGTATGTGGGTATGCATGTATGTGGGTATGCATGCATGTACGTCTGCCAGTAACACAGTATAAATAGACTTTTAAGAGTTCCTACCATAAACAACACGTAGTCGAGATGAGGGCTACACCAATCGTCTAAGTATACAGACTTTAAGCTTCTCAGCAGTAACACATTATTACATATCCGACTTAAATATGCCTTTTACTTACCAACCAGATCTTACTTACAACGCCTGATAGACCAATATGGTCTCAAAATACGACACAGACAATAGCCAAAGCTATTAATCTTCTCATTAACGTCTTAAAATACGTTTATGAGGCCATAATAGACCAGTAAGTTCTCAAAAAACGGCACAGCCAATAGTCAAAGTTATTGAACTTCTCGTGGGAGACGACCAGAACGAGGCCATGTGTTGTCGGCTTCGCGCTCTTTTAAACAAAAACTCAAATATGGTAAACCAAATTTAAAACAAAAACAAATTTTTGTCTTAATATACAAATATATCTTTAAATTTTATTATAAAAAATATTAATTTGATTTTATAATAAAACTGGATTTTATTTTAGGGAACCTTATCCACTTTTCGCCTTTTACTCCGCATTAAAGAAGAATGATTTAAAGCATGTTTTTTCTCTTAGTATAGCTGCCTAGATCTGGTATTCACAAATAACACGAACTTGATTGCCGATATAAAAATAACCCCAACTATTATATCAGACTACAATATAATCGTGTTATCAACAAATATAGCGATAACTTTAAAAGAATACACATACGGAAGGAAGAAGCAAATTTGGGCCTCAGAGAACGACTACAGGTCGTGAAAATTCAAGGTGTATCATCATCAGAATCAGAAGTATGCAGCTCAGTACCACCAGGTACAGAAGTGGCCCAACTACTGTTTATTATCATGCCAACAAACACAGTGGAGTTAACAGCAACAGTATAGTAACATCATTTGCGGACGATACAAAGATCACCAGAAAAATCAGCAAGGCAAATGAAGTGGAAGTGGAGGCCTCGCAGAGGGACACAAACAAAATATACAAATGGTCAGAAGACAATATGACATTTAACACAGAAATTTCAGCTCTTGAGATACGGTAGAAATGAGGAAATTAAAGACTGCATACTATGCTCCAGATAGACAAGAAATTCAGAGAAGCACGAAAGTGGTCGACTTGGGGGTAATAATGACTGAGGATGCCAAATTCGAGACACAAAATCAGATAGCAATAAACAAAGCAAAGAGAGTCGCCGGACATATACTAAGAACGTTCAAAAGTAGAGACAAGACAGTAATGATTCCCCTGCTGAGAACACTGATCATACCAAAGCTTGAACACTGCTCAGTTTTGACATCTTCATATAAAAAGGAAGAAATTAATAAACTAGAAGAAACGTAGAGACATTTCACAGCCAAGATTGATGGCTGCAAAGAACTCAACTACTGGGAAACACTACGTAAACTAAATCTGTACTCCCTGGAAAGAAGAAGAGAGGTACACCATAAACTACATATGGAAAATGATCGAAAAACTGGTACCAAACCTCAAACTAAACCCAATTACCATCTAAACAACGCTGGAAAATAGGAAAGGCAGGATATGTAGTGTTCCCAAATTAAAGGCCCAACAAGGGAACTCCTCAAAACAAGGAAAATAGCTTGGTTATCAGGGGGCCATGAATTATTAACCAGCTTCCTAAGGACCTCGGAAACGTTACAGGGGTCAAAGTTGAAGTCTTCAAGAGAAGACTAGATGCCTGGCTCTCATACCTGGCTATGTGCGGTGAAGAGCGCAAAAGAGCAACTAGCCCCTCCACCAAGCCAGGCCTAGAGGCGGGGCCACCAACTTGACCTTCGTGTGAAGAGACCGATGCACGGAACCACAACGAGGTAGCCAAATTTATCTTTAAATTATATTATAAAAAATATTAATTTAATTGTTAATTCAGATTTTACCTTCAGTGGTAACTTATTATTCTTCACCTTTCACCATGCATTCTATCATATCCCCAATTGTATTATTTGGCATATGGGGTATGGGAGATCAATAAACTTTTTAATTTTCATATAAAAGTGATTCTTGTGTGTGTGTGTGTGTGTGTGTGTGTGTGTGTGTGTGTGTATATATATATATATATATATATATATATATATATATATATATATATATATATATATATGTGTGTGTGTGTGTGTGTGTGTGTGTGTAAAAATGAACAATGAATAATTCCTATATAATCAATATTCATTTTTACATAAGAACCAAAATCGCCTAACGCGAGTTTGGCTAAAAATTTTATTTGTTGCTTTCTATTTTTGCAGTTTCACAACCATGCTATCTACCATTTCTATGGTTAAGTCGAATCCATGTTTGTGTCACTGAAGGTTCGTTGTGAGAAACGAATGTCCCTTAATTTCATTCCCTTAAAGTACAAACAAGACAATTGATGGTTTAGACTTTAGATCGTTTAACATTTCCATCACAATATTACCCATATCTCCATTTTCCATTTATTATAGAATTTATTATAATTAATTATTGATGTCTTGCATCTAACCCTCATCCCTAAATTTTATTAGATTAGGCATGCACATTGAATATGGCATGATTTCAACCCTTGTTTGTGCTTCTTTATTAATTTATTTCATTCTTCCCAAATGTACCAATTCTGTAATATTTATTATATACTCGTGTAAGTACCATATTTGTCGGCTTATAAGAAGCACTTTTTTTCCTTATAAATACCTTAAAAAATCGCCCTGTGTCTGATTAATAACAAATAATAAGAGTAATAATCATATTATCTTTCTTTATTGGCTTTTGGGTTTTCTTTTTATTGAATTTTACATATCCATTGTATTAACAATAAAGTGCATCAAAAACTTTTTTTCTTGAATTTACCTTTCCAAAATTAAGGTGCGTCTTTCACGGCGCAGCGTCTTGTAAGCCGTCAAATACGATATATTTACTTAATAGTTTCACTCACTCTTTGTACAATGGCTATAAACCTTTCCTTACTGTACTGCTCTGATTCTTCTCTTCTAAATTCTCCCAATAATGACTTGTACAGTGTGTACAAATTAAATAACTATGTCGTATTAATTATGAATTGACGTATGGCATAATTTGAATAACTATGACGTCATAAAGTAGCTTAATTCCCTTCACATTTTCCCGTCATTAATTTCCCTTCATCATATTTCTAGTATACAATGTACAGAAATTCTTTAACATAATAAAAAACTACGCTCTATACGTCATTATTTATATGTTGTTCATTCATACATCCATGTCCTTTCTTGACCTTTACCTTTTGTTAATTTTATTAATTATTCATTCAGCTACCTATTGTCTACCATTGTCAACCTGTTGTGTGACTACCAATATGTGTACAATACTTTGTGCATTCGTACCTGTCCCCTGATGATGATGATTACGTACATAGTTACGGACATGTACATACGTTCACGTTTTCTTTTTATTTCTTTTCTTTAAATTAATTAATTTCTCGCAATCTCATAAATGCTTATGCGAGTGTTCGAATTCTGCTAACCACAGCGGAAGCGAGCGCTTCTGAGATGAAAATCTCCTCTCGCTTCTGATTCAAATTTATAAAACATTATCATGCGTTATGTTATATATCATGTGTTTTGTTGTTTTATATATATATATATATATATATATATATATATATTATATATATATAAAATGAACAATGAATAATCAATATTCATTTTTTACATGAGAAAACCAAAATCGCCTAAGCGAGTTTTGGATAGAATTTCGATTTGTACTTCTTTATTCATTACTGTATTTCTTTAATTCATCTTTTCTAATAATGATTTATACTGTACGTATGACAATGTGAATAACTATGACGTCATAAAGTAACTTAATTTCCTTCACGTTTTCCATACCGTGAATACTGAATCACCCATTTGGTATGTGGATATCTTTCATGTTCAATGTATGGTAAATTCTTTAATAAAAAAAAACCTTACACTCTATACGTCATTATTTATATGTCGTGGTGTTATGTAGTACAAATATTATTATTCAACTATATTCATCTATACGTCCATATCTTATCTTAACCATTATCCTATATCAATTTTATTAAATATTCATTTTTACTCGTGTCAGTCTACGAAATGGTACGAAACTTTATGCCTCCGTACCTGTTCGTTCAAAATCGTCCAAATACGTTCTCATGTATTTTTTATTTTTTTACTTTTTATTTTTTAATTATTTCGCCTCCCGCAATGAACTCGAAAATGCTTATGCAAGTGTACGCAATTCGCTAATCACAACATAAATCGAACATCTGAAAACGAAAGACCTGTCCCTCTGATTTTAAATTTATAACTTATCATCATGTGTCATGTTGTGTAGAAATTATCTCGTATGTGCCCATGTACTCTGTGTTGTACTAATAACCATATATAATAACCATATATAATATAAAAACACTAAGAATTGTAAACGACGTAATGTACTTTAATGAAACTTTAATTAAACGATCATAATTTAATATATAATGTAATAATGTACTTTAAATGGAAGTGTAATTAAACGATACTAAGTGAATATGAACTAATCCATAATTATAATCATAATTGTTGTAAACCCGAAATTACAATGTACTCAGGGTGTACTTCGATTGTACTTAATATACTACAAAATTATGTCGCCCGTTAGAAATGCATACTCGGCGAAAATACGATTATCTTTTATTTTTATTTTTAAAATTTTTATTTGGAATCTTTCATCTGATCATGTGTTTAAAAGGGGGGAAACTTAACCTTCAAATTGCATTCCCCTCAAAAATTTAGATTGTATATAAATCATGTAATTGTAAAATAACTGCTACTTCTTTTTCTTCTTGACTTCACTTACTCCTGTCTTAGCAGCCCCTCAGCGAGGAGGTCGGAGCCCTCCTCGAGAAGGCCGAGGGCCTCTTCTCTTTTAGATTCCGGCCTGAGCCACGGTCGAACCTCTACCCCTGTAAATTCAGAGCACTACCTGTACATTTTTAGAAGTAAATTACAGTGAAACTTTTTATTTTTCCCCTTCGAGTTTGGCTTTCTTCAGAGAACTTAGTAAATAAAGTAGAGAAAATAGTTCCCGATAAATTCTAAAAAGAAAATCGGCGAACCTTCAGAGAAAGTATCAGTGTGTTATAGAAAGAAAACAAGAAATGAGAGAAAAATTGGATTATTACACTAGGCAACAAAGATTTTGTTACAGAAGACCAAATAGGTGCTCCTAGCTAATTTCGGTATGCTGATTTCAAATCTATAATTAGATTTTTTCTATCACGTCTAGATTTTGTGTAAAATGCAAATCACTTTTAGTAAAATTTTCTACCACGTCCAGATTTTGGTTTTAATCGGCTTAATGCCAGTAATATGAAACTTGCTTTTCAAGGTTAAAGCAATTTTTTTAGGAGACCAACAGAGGGACTGGGCACCACATATTTGCTGTGCACAGTGCAATGCAATGTTAATAGCTTGGATGAATGGTAAAAGAAAAGCTATGCCGTTCTCAGTCCCCATGGTTTGGCGTGAGCCGAAAAATCACTTCAATGATTGTTATTTTTGTTTGACAAAGATTGCTGGTTTCACAAAGAAAAACAAATCAAAGATCACGTACCCAAACTGCGAATCAGCAATGAAACCAGTACCACATGATGAAACAAATCCACCACCAGTTCCACCAGCAACGATAACAGACAGCAGTTCATCTGAAGATTCTGCTAGTGATATAGAAACAGGGAAAGATGGCATATATGTTCCAGATGCAAATATTTCCCCACATTTGTTAAGTCAAGCGGAGTTAAATGACTTAGTGCGCGATTTGGAATTACCAAAAGAAAAGGCAGAGTTGCTTGGTTCAAGACTTCAAGAATTTAATCTTCTCCAACCAAACACCAAAGTTTCCCATTTCCGCCATCGCCATTTGCAGTTTTCATCATTTTACTTACAGGAAGAAAACGTTTGTTTCTGCCACGATATCAGTGGTCTGATGCAAGGGATTGGCTGTCGCTATGATCCAAAAGAATGGAGACTGTTCATTGACTCTAGTAAAGCTAGCCTTAAAGCTGTATTACTGCACAACGGCAATGAAAAACCTTCAATACCTGTAGCACATGCCACTGGCCTTAATGAGACTTATGAATCGATGAAACTGCTGCTAAGACTCATCAAATATAAGGACCACACATGGAATATTTGTGGCGACCTTAAAGTTGTATCATTACTTCTTGGGTTACAGTTGGACTACACAAAGCATATGTGCTTTTTGTGTCTATGGAACAGCAAAGATGACAAGAACCACTACAAAAAACATGATTGGCCATCTAGAACTGAACATGTTGTTGGTAAATACAATGTGAAACACCCAGCACTTATTGACCCTCAGAAAGTACATCTTCCACCACTTCACATTAAACTTGGCCTTATGAAAAATTTCGTGAAGGGTATGGATCATCAAGGTAGTGGTTTCCAATATTTAAAGGATAAATTCAAAGGAATATTGACAGATGCTAAGCTAGAAGCTGGAGTTTTCACTGGACCACAGATCCGCAGTGTCATCCACGACTCATCGTTTCCATCTAACCTAAATGAGAATGAACTAGGAGCATGGACATCTTTCGTTGAAGTTGTCAAAAATTTTCTTGGAAACCACAAAGCTGAAAACCACCGTAAACTCGTAGAAAACATGCTTAAATCTTATGAAATAATGGGATGCAGAATGTCTTTGAAAATTCATTTTTTACATTCTCATCTTGACTTCTTCCCGGCCAACCTTGGGGCTGTAAGTGACGAGCATAGTGAGCGCTTCCACCAACAGATCTCAGTTATGGAAAACAGATACCAAGGTAATTTCAACCCAAATATGATGGGAGATTATTGTTGGTTCCTGCAGAAGGAGAGCTCGTCATCCTACAAGCGACAAAGGAAGAGGACACACCAAAGTTTCACTTAAGAACAGGAATTTGCCTTTCAGTAGTAACAACAAAATACTAACGCGCTTTGGGTGGATGGTTGGGCGCAGGGGTGGTAACTCCGCCAGCGGAATTCCACTGTCTGTCTTAAGCCAGAATAAAGGAGGAAAGACATCCCTGTTCACTAATTATTTAAGTATGCTTAACATAAAACGTGGCACGGAAAAGTAGCTTAGACGGCTTTCGTAATAGAAGCGGGTGAGAAAAAAAAATGAAAAATAGGGGTTTTCGGTTACACAAAATCTGGACGTGATAGAGAAATTTTGATATCAGATCTGAAATCAGCATCAGCGCTTTAGTAGGAATCAGTAGTTCACGTGTCTGTAACAAAAAAAAAGTTGAAATTTGTTGCCTAGTGTTATAGAAGAAAACTATCGCGAGAAATATCCGTTGCTGCCTCCCAACCAGAACCCCCGTCGATTTCGAACCATCTAAAGCCATAGACGGAGGGGTTAACATATATATAATGTTCTAACATTATTTTCTGTTTATACCTAATTGCGATTTATATACGACTGTGCTAAAAAATCCATTCTTTATGTACACAAAGAAAACTGTGTAAAGGATTTTGCGGAGAAGGATAACATTTTTATTGCCTTTTTAGGAAAATTATTTGACGCTAAATTTCTTCTCCTAAAACTAAACTGAGTCTAGCAAATAAAACACATTATCATGAGAAACTTAACCACTACAAAAAGAAGTGAATATGTTATTATTGATAACTTCAGCTTACTACATTACAATACCTTGACCCCTCCTTCATGCATTAAAAAAAGTTGACTGTTTAATCTCCTTCGTAACGACAAAGGTCATATAGCAGAGAGGACCTACAGTTTTATGTGGGGGTCCAGCTCTCTACGAGCCGCTATTATCATCTAAACGTGGAAGACGGGGGTCACTCATCCAACAACTTAACAGACCCACTGCTTAACATCTCAAATCTATCTGTGAAGCGTCGATGATGCAATGGCGTGACATCGCTTTTTTTTACTACGAAGGAGCGACAAATAGTTGTGTGTAGATGTACAATTTAGATCGCTGTCAAATTATTTGTAAAACCAAACTGAGTTTAGCAAATAAAATACATTATCATGAGAAAATTAACCATTACAAAAAGAAGTGAATATAGTGTTATTATTAATAACTTCAGCTTACTACATTAATCCGCCTTGGCCCCTCCTTCATCCATTAAAAAAAGTTATGGGGTTGACGATGTTTAACTCTTCAAACTTCCACTTAAACTATGAATGCAACGATGATTATATATAAACAGGTAAATATGCAGTTTTCACGGCTTCGCGAATACCGATATTTGTCATAAAACCATAAATATGAATATTTGGAGACTGTCTGAAGACCATGGCATCAGTAAAGTTTTTGTAAAACTCCGTACAGTATTTTTTATTAATATTTTTAATAAGAACTACTTTGAGCCATTCCGCCGCATGATTGCCTATAAAATGTAGCAATGAGGTGGAAATCGGTCAGTTTGGAGTGTAACGTTGATGATGGTGGATGTGTGCACTGGATGATCCATCAGTGAGCTCAACCCCTTAACGTCTGAAGTTTTTGAAGGGTTAAGTTATGAATGCGTGTATTGGAAATGGTACAAATTTGACCCAGTGGTCCAAAAGAGGTTAAACTACTTACAGAGGATCGTGTTAAATTTAGCCAAAATAGCAGATCTGTAAAAGTATCAGCAAAAAATCAAGAATTATCACCAAATAATGCAGAAAAAACAATATCACCAATTAAATAACTAATGTCAATTGAACGCCAAGTTTGGTAAATTGAACGCCGTTTGGTAAACTGAACGCCAAGTTTGGTAAACTGAACGCCAAGTTTGGTAAACTGAACGCCAAGTTTGGTAAACTGAACGCCAAGTTAGGTCAATTGAACGCCAAGTTAGGTCAATTGAACGCAAGTTAGGTCAATTGAACGCCAAGTTAGGTCAATTGAACGCCAAGTTAGGTCAATTGAACGCCCGTTTAGGTCAATTGAACGCCAGGTTAGGTCAATTGAACGCCCGGTTAGGTCAGTGTGCGCCCTTGACGAGTGGTTAGGTTAAGTCGTGATATTTTCGTTAGTTAACGAAAATATCACGACGTAATCTAACCAATCATCAAGGGCGTACAGTTGACCTAACTGGCCATTCAACTGACCTAACTGGGCATTCAATTAACCTTATTTATTTAATTGGTGATTAATTATTGTTTTTTCTATATTATTTGGTGATAATTCTTGATTTTTTTTCTACTACTTTTACAGATCTGCAGAGTCGCGGAAAAATACAAAACACCCGTCTGCAACGTAAACAATAGTGTTTTGTATTCCTCCGCGACTGCGGGGAAAAAATTTAGATGGAGCCGTGAAACTGCATCTTTACGTATAAACAGGATGGCGCAGAAGTCAAGAGTTAGAGGAGCCAGAAAGAATGGCGCTTTTCTGTGCGAACCCCATATTAAATAAAATAAAATAGGCTAATTCTATTCGAATCAGGTCCACATATAAAAGTTTAGTGTAACGTGTCCATTCGTATTTCTTTAAGGTTGTCATAATTGTTCACAATATATATATATATATAAAATAATACCCGAGTATATCCGATTTGTTCTTAATTAGGTATAAAAAGTTGAAATACATTAATTTATTTTAAATTAGTTATGAGATAGCGCCCGTTTATTAAAATTAAAAACTAATAAAGGGTGATCCAGAGAAATGGGACCCAAAAGAAACCCCTGTAACTCTTAAAGTATAAGTCCTTTTATAAAATCATACGCATCATTCGAAAGAGGATAGTTACAAGTTTGTACAGGATTGTATAGGTTTTGACAATACAAGACAAGATAAGATACAAAACAAAATAAAAGTGTTAGTTAAAACTAACCCTTCAAGATGACTGCATGGACTGTGGAACAGCTGCGTTTCATAACTGAGCAATATTATGAGCATGGAAGAAGTGTAGTTTCAGCTCAAAGATCTTTCAAGACAAATTTTCAGATGTCAAAATCACCTTCTAAGAAAGTAATCCGTCGGCATGACCAGATTTGAAAAAATTTACTGGAGCACAGCTCTGAATTTACTTTTTTTCCCCTTACACCACTAGATAGGTTAATGATAGTAAACTCTTGAATTGACGACATACCAATTACAAATTGTTTTAGCTAAACATAATAATACAATAATGTACAGTTTATAACTCACCTTAAGTTTATTTATTCATTGCAGCAGCAACAGTGGACGATGTTAGACCTTGCATGTAGGCATTTGTTGTGAATTTACCGCCATGTATGCTTGGCCACTGATCAATGGCTTTCTGTGTGATCATTACAGCAGATCTAGTGCCTGGAGCTGGACCCTCCTTCACAATTCTGCACAGCTTAGTCAAATGAGATGGCTTAATGGATCCTTTGTGTTCAACAATGTAACCAAGAATGGAGAATGTCCCTTCAGCTGGTGCTTCACTCCAGGCAGTTGATCCATCTTTATCAAAATGCTTTAATCTCTCTGTGATTCCTTTCCACAGCTGTTCTATATATTCTGTCAGCCAATTTATCACTGAGTCTTTTGTAAAACTACTTTCAGATCTGGTTCTGGATGGTCTAGCAACTTCAGCAACCTGGTAGTAATCAGAACGTTTCTTGATGTATTTGTAAACTTCATTTAGGATGTAATCCTCAGCTGTTAGTTCCTTTTGCTGCTCTGTGGTATCGTGCTTAAATTCAGAAACTACATCATTTGCATTTCCTCCATTAGCTAATTTGGAAATTGTTTCCATCACTCTTAACATAACAGTTTTCCCTCCTTCTTTATAAAATATATTTTCTACAAATTCTGCACTAACTGTGGTTTTTTGAGCTACTTGCAACATAATCTTTGTTACATAGGAAATCAATACATAGAACTTGGCACTAATTTCTTTCTCTTGTGGATGATCAAAAAACAAAATTTTCCACAAATCTGTCAAATTGATCAAATTCGTAATTAACCATGCGAGTATCAGATTTGAGTTTTGGTCTCTTAAAACCAATGATATTGTCAAGAACCATATTGCCCGCAGAGCTGGGCACTTGCGTTTTTTTGCCCGTTGTTTTGCGGTACTGCGGTACTGCGGTACTACCGTGTTGGTCGGTACCGCGGAAAGTACCGCTGGAAATTTGAATGCGGTAGCGGTACTGCTGTACTTTCAGCGATCCTTTGCGGTACTGCGTTATGCGGTACCGGTTTGGTAGTGCGGTAGTAGTACCGCAGTACCGCAAAAAAACGGGCAAAAAAACGCAAGTGCCCAGCTCTGCATGATATTGGTATAGTCAAGGCCTGATCTCAGATTTGAAGTGTGATTCTGAATAAAGTCTAAAAGCTCACTTAGTTTACAAATTTTCTTCAATGCATCAACGTGGGCTCTGTTCACAAGATGCATTAAGTCCCATCGAAATTTGAAATTTTCCCCAAACAACTTTTTCATTTCGTTTTTAAATGGCTCGTTGTCCTTACAAAAAGCCCCATCTCCAACCATTCCAGATACCTTGGATTTAATTGCTTCTTCAGATAGTTTCAAGTGATTAGGAGACTTCAACACATCAAAAATTTCATTGGCCAAATAAACTCCTGATTTGCTGCGTACTAAATTTATCCCAGCAAGTTTTACAGTCTTATCTTCTTCACTCATAACTAATACAACTAGCATGCTTAATCCCAAAATTGTTCCAATGTCAGCTGTTATTGTTACTGAAGTTTGTTCTAAGAACCACTTTACAGTTTGTTCTTTAAGTTGATTATCTAATAGCTCACAAATTGTCTCGCACGCATGTGTGCTATGATTCAAATTTCCAACCTCACAACCTGACCTATGTAATACAGCTAGAAGTACTGGATATAGAGCCCATGCAGTGTTTGTTTTCATTATGTAGTATAAGATGTTGCCACATAAGTCTTCTATGCGTTTAGTAGTGTTCCGAGAAGATGTTTTCATCACTTCATAAACAGCAGCTCTTTGATGATGCTGAAGTTTAATTAAATGTTTCTTCAGGTGGGTTTTCAGATTTCTAAACCATCTCTCTTGATTTTCTCCTTGTTTGCATACATAGGTTAAATCTTTAACATTGAAGTAACCTTTTATGTTAGAATGTTTGTCTGAAGCACATGCTTTGGGGTCTGTGCAAGCTATGCAATATAATGTAAACATTTTATCATCAGAAGCATCATCAATATCTTCTTGATTATCATCATCTTCATCCTCAACAGCTATATCTACATCAGGCATATTAGTGTCACTATTTGCAATGTTTTCCATTATATCACTTGGTACTGAAAATGAATCATCAGCATGCCCTAGATCCTTCTTTTCCACCAATTTGAATGTAGATTTGATCAAATCATTGTTCAGGATTTCTTGTATTGATTTACACTTGCTTAAATGGGCTATGGAAATGTCAAATTTGTTGCTTTTTGCTTTATTAGATTTGGATGCAACACTTGAACTTGAAGGCATATTTTGACTCTTCTCTTTATTAACCACAACAGCTTGGTGAGTTTCTTTTGTTAGGCGCAAAATTGCATTCAATGTCTTCTGGATTTCGGAATTTTCAAATTCCTCTAAAGCAGTTTTGTTAGTCTGATGCGCAGATTCCTCACTTACCTTTTGTTTCTTAGGTGGAGAAGAAGCACTTTCTTCAGTCTGTGAAACATCTAGTGAAAAAGTTTCATTTTCTAGATTAGCAGTTGATGAAGTTGGTTCATTTTTCTGAGGTCTAGCACTAGTACATTTTGTGAACAAACTAAATGACTGCTTTGCCGTATCTCTTTGCTGCACTTCATCCTGGTATTTCTTTACTGCAATATCTAAGCTGTGGGCCCAAACTCTGGGACCTCTTGTATTGTAACAAATATTTTTTTGGGAATTAAAATGTTCCTCCCAGTTTTGCTTCTTTGAATATTTGTTCTTGCATTGACCACAAAAGTAACCCCTTTTAACACCCTCACTTTTCTCTCCAACTTCATCAATATTAGGATCCATTATTGATTATTGACTACCTGAAAAAATACAAAATAAGTAAAAGTTAGTAAATATAGTATGGTAAAAGTGAGTAAAAGTAAGTAAATATAGTACAATGAAAGTAAGTAAAAGTAAGTGCTTTAAACTTAGTAAAAGTAAGGAAGAGTAAGTAAAAGTAGGTAAGTTAAAGTAAGTAAAAGTAAGTTTAAACTTAACTAAACTTTTCAATTCTAGAGTCATGGTGGATTACTTAAAACCGCACAAGTAATTATCTGGCCAATTTATCAAACCTGGCCGAGATCAATGGAACATAGTCCAATCCTGATAATTTTATATTAAAAAAATATACGTTTTAATAAAATTTTAATTATCAAAACATTGAAGCTTAACAAAAAATAAAAATAATTGTTAAATATGGAATTACCAACTAAACTTAAAATAACTAAATTTGTAATTTAAAAAAATTGGTTTGTACAAGAACGTATACGCAAAAAAATTGCATAACGTCTAGCGGATGAACAAAACCCAAACCCAAATTTACTTTTTCTCATGGTCAAATTTACTGGAGCAATGCTCCCAAGATCCCAGGAATCTGGAGTCATGTCCGTCGGTGTGTCAGAAATTTTTCCCTAACTGGCAGCATTGGAAAAAGAAAACCAACTGGAAGAGTGTGCACAGCAAGGATAGACGAGATCATTAACAGAACTCATGAAATTGTACAGGATAATCCTAACATAAGCATCAGACGTGCTTCTCAGCTGTTAGGAGTTGGATATGGAACACCGTATATTCAAGCAAAATTTAATGCTCTTTCCATATAAAATTCAAACAGTGCAACAACTAAACGATGGAGATTTCGCACGAAGACGACAATTCTGTCAATGGATCCAACAGAAGGTAAATGACACCACCAATTTTCTAGCAACTTTCATTATGTCAGACGAAGCCCATTTTCACTTGAATGGAACTGTAAACAAACAAAATTGTCGTTTCTGGGCAACAGAAAATCCATTGAATATTACCGAAGTCCCGTTGCATAGTCAGCGTGTAACTGTTTGGTGTGGTCTTACTGCATCTCAGATCATAGGGCCGTACTTTTTCGAGGATTCCACCGGAAACACGGTCACTGTAAATGGTGATCGCTACGAAAAAATGTTGACCGATTTCCTTATTCCTAAATTAAGAGATCTTTGTCTAGAAAACCACTGGTTCCAACAAGACGGAGCTACCTGCCATACCACGAGGAACTGCATGGCAGTTTTGCGTCAAACGTTTCCAGGCGAGTTAATCTCAATATTTGGAGACGTTGAATGGCCCGCAAGGTCTCCGGATTTTTCTCCCTTAGATTATTATCTCTGGGGATATTTAAAGAGTAGGGTCTACAGAAATAACCCAACGACCTTGCAAGAATTGAAGGCCGCCATCACAAATGAGATACAGGCCATACCACCGCACACTCTTGCAAAAGTGATGCAGAACTTACAAGCGAGAACACTGGAATGCTTGGCAACTAATGGAGCACATTTGAAAGGAGTCATTTTTAAAAAATAAATATTTCATAATAAACTTGTAACTCTACTCTTTCGAATGATATATAGTTTTTATGAAAGGAATTAAATATTAAGAATATTTGGCTTTTTTTTATGGGTCCCATTTATCTGGATCACCCAGTATAATCACAAAGACCCAAAATATTAACTCCAAGGGGAAAGGGAAAAAAGATTGGTCGCGACGTGGTAAAAGGGATTCTTGTGTGTGTGTGTGTGTGTGTGTGTATATACATTTAAACTGCAAACACGCAGTATAATTAACGTAAAGAACGACGCTTGTATAGGAGAATATTCCGCGCAAGATGAGAGGGAGAGAACGAAACAAATGAAAAAATGTAACCACCCGGGAATCGAACCCGGGATCTTCCGATTGCCGGTCAGATATGATAACCATTACACCACGTGCCTCACTTAATCAAATGCCGTATGCCGCTTCTGCGCGTATGTAGAGGAATTACGGCATTTGATTGAGTGAGGCCCGTGGTGTAATGGTTATCATATCTGACCGGCAATCGGAAGATCCCGGGTTCGATTCCCGGGTGGTTACCTCATTTTTTTCATTTGTTTCCTTCTCTCGCTCTCATCTTGCGCGGAATATTCTCCTATACAAGCGTCGTTCTTTACGTTTATATATATATATATATATATATATATAATATATATATATATATATATATATAATAATAATTAATGAGCGTACGAACTTATGCTAGCGGACGCGTAGTGCATTACTTCACAACATTAACACATGCCTAATTAGTGTCATGTAAAACATTTAAATAGAAAACTTTTAATACTAAATAACTAATCTCATTATAAAGCAGAGGAAGTATAAAGTCTTGATGTATTCGCGTCAGTTATCTCTTCATTTTTGTCGCATCTACCAGAAAAATATAAATTTGCGCGTCTCAGGACACAAGACCTTGATAACATCCCCCTTGGAGCAAACCTGACGACCTCGAAGATTTACGTAACGATAATTTGAAGCAAATTCTAAAAACATCCATCTACTCGTATGAAACACACAAACACAAACACACACACACACATCAACGTTTCTATATACACCCACATTTCCATTGCGGAGACATGCTCATATATATATATATATATATAATATATATATATTATATATGGTTTGGTAACAATCTAAAATCTGCATTAACTTAGCTTGACTTAATTAGTAAGAATCTCACTAACTTGACTTTAGTAGTAGTAATAGTAGTAGTAGTAAATAAGCTCATTAGCGCTTCTGATAAAAATGTGCGGATGTTCAAATATTGGCATCAGATCTTTATTCTATTCATCCAGTTACATAAAGGAATATGAACTTCTGAATGGACTTATTCGTTAAGTTGTACTTTTTTCTATCACTGATTTATCGAGTTAATGTCTTTTACGAATAATTTTTAGTCGTTTTTTGTGGTTAAACAAATATATCTGCAGTGTTGATTAGTACTTCTCGTCATGCAATCATAATTACGATATGAAAGCTTACATTTGTTGTGGTGATCGTCTACCAGTATCGATTTAAAGAAATTCGAGGATTCACTAAGTCTTATTTTTGGTCGCTTATTTTCAGCAATGACCAAGTAATGAAAAATTCTGGCAGTGAGGTTCCAGACTGCATTCTAAATTTGAAGAGCACCGCTACGAGAGAAAGAGATACGCGAAAAAGATGCCTGATAGAGGAGATATTTCGGGAGCTGTTAAGGAGACAAAGAGTGAAGACCAAAAAAAGTAGGTTTGCCATTTTCTCTTCATAAATAATTTGTCACTGAACTGAGATCAGTTGTGAACTGATGGTTTGTGTAATGGTTGCCGAATGAATGTCATAGTCTTACTAGTATCAAATGTACGAGGGACGGTCAGAAAATAAGTTTACACGGCGTATAATTTCGTAACTAAAGGACCTACATTCATTATGTTTGCATCAGGTGAATTCGTTAATCATTGCTGCCAACACTGCACGTCGATTCGGCTGCCATCTACCGTACATTGGAGATAAGATTCCTTTCAACCTTTCAAATGTTCCGCGCGATGATTCCTCATTTCACGAAGGTCAAGCTTCTCGTTCCTCTTCTCGAGTTGGCCTGGTGAAGAGGTGAGTTGGTTTTTTGTACTCACCACCTCATATAGTCCGGTACGCCCGCATCATCGGGGATTGTTCTGAGCCAAGCGACTAATCTTCTTTTGAAAATGTCCACTGCAACACCAGTCATGTTCCTTAGGTCTTTGGGCAGATTAAAGTTTTGGTCCTCTCAACAAAACTTTTGTTTTTCAGGGTTAACGATGTTCCCTGTCTAGCCTTTAATTTGGGAACACGACACAGTCTTCCTTTTCTACTTTCCATTGTTGTTTGGGGAGTTACAGGGGTCACAGTAAGATTAGGGACAAGGTTTTCCATTATTTCCCAAGTGCAAATTATGGTGTATCTCTCTCTTCTCCTTTCCAGTGAATATAGGTTTAGTTCGCGAAACGTTTCCCAGTAGTTTAATTCTTTCCACCCCTTCATCTTGGCTGTGAAAGCTTCTCTAAATCCCTTATAGTTGTCTAATGTCTTCTTTTTTATATGAGCATTTTAGGACTGAACAGTATTCCAATTTGGGTATGATCAGTGTTTTCAGTAGAGGAATCATAATATTCCTATCTCTTCGTTTAAAGGTTCTCAATATCTGCCCAGTTACTCTCATTGCTCTGTTTACTACTATCTTATTTTGGGTTTCAAATTTCGGATCATAGGTCATTACAACCGCTAAATCTTTTCCTTTAGAATTTCTCCAAATTTCCTGTCCGCTTGGGGTATAATATTCCATGGATTTTAGGTCCTCTCTTTTCCCATACCGTAACAACTGAAATTTCTCAGTATTAAACTTCATATGGTTGTCTTCCGCCCACTAGTAAATTCTGTTCATGCCGGATTGTAGAGATCCTATATCTTCTGGGTTTCTTATTTTTCTACTGATCTTTGTGTCATCAGCAAAGGATGTTACTGTGCTCTCTCTGGTAACGTCCTCAGCTATGTCAATTAGCATGATTATGAATAGTGGAGCTAATACTGTTCCTTTTGTTCCTGAGCTGAGGACCTCTGATTCTGATGAAGATACTCCTTGTACTGTAACGCCTTGCCGTCGCTCACTAAGGAAATTATATATCCATTTCCCTACTTTTCCTGTTACTCCAATATATTTTAGTTTATGAATTACGATTCCATGGTCACACTTGTCGAACGCTTTCATAGTTTTCATTACTTTCCAGTGCATCAATAATGCTGTTGAAGTATTCCATTAGTTGTGATAGGCATGATCTGCCTGACCGAAACCCATGTTGGTTATAATTTAATTTTCTCAGACTTTCCAAAAAGCCATAAATTTTTTATAACTGCGTGTATATATATATATACATATATATATATACACACACATACACCTACATAATATATGTACATATATATATATACATATACACATACATAATATATATATATATATATATACATAATATATATATATATATATATACATAATATATATATATATATATATATATATACATAATATATATATATATATATATATTATACATAATATATATTATATATATATATATATACATATATATATATATATATTATATACATAATATATATATATATATATATATATATACATAATATATATATATATTATATATATATATATATATATATAGATATATATATATATATATATAATGTTATAATGTTATAATGTTTCAGACCAACAAAGACCCTAGGATCCACTCATGGCTGGTCTACCTAACTGTGTTCGTAATCGTGTATTGTGTATGTCCTCCGTGGTGGCGGAGGGGACCTACAATTTTACGTGGGTTCCGAACCACAAGAACATAAGAAATTTATGTAAAAACTGCCGGTAAATTGGCAACGACCAATTTTTACGAAACTAAATAATTATCAATTTAAAACTAATTAATTATCGATTTAAAACTAAAGATAGAATCTCTGGATCCAGAGGATCAAGTCATAATAGACTACTATCCACAAATGTTACACTCTATATCTATTTATAACGGACATGCAAATATATCAGATCCAAAGAATCCAGTCAATTTCATTACGGTATCCATCAAGTCACGGTCCATATCGATTGCGGACCAAGTCAAAATTTACAACCATATACATTACAACATATACACTTACGAGGAAAAGTGTAGGTGTGGCTGTAAAGACTGTACAGTAATGTAGAAATGTGTGTGCACCCATTAGGGTCTCCCATTTAAAGGTGTTTGTGGGGCAAGTGAAGATCATGAGTTTTTCAATACCTCACAGTACTATGGGGGGCACCGCTCGGCAGAGGAATCTCTTTAAATGGGGTGTGTAAGGACAGAGAGTATCCCCTAACCCAAGACGCTGCCTCCCTATATCCCACAACACTTGTGTTGAGCTGTGGGATCTATCCCACAAAGCCTTAATTTTACTACCTTAAACTATACCCTTTCTATCAACATGCGTCTAATCGATTTTTAAACATGTTTATAGACGTGCTACTAATTACTTCTACCGGCAAACTATTCCAGTATTTACTATTCTATGCGTAAAAAAGTTTTTCGCAACTGCTGTCTCGAACCTTCTACTTGTCAACTTACACCCGTTATTTCTAGTCCTATTATATTGAGATATTTCGAAAAAGCTATCTCTATCTACGTTATCGAACCCATTCATAATTTTGAAAACCTGGATTAGATCACCCCTTAACCTCCTAGTCTCGAGAGTAGTCAATTTTAACTCCTTAAGCCTATCCTCGTACGACTTTGACCTAAGACGGAATCATCTTAGTTGCTCGTCTTTGAACTCTTTCGATTTTGTCTATATCTTTGCGCATATGCGGATTCCAAAATTGGACCGCGTACTCCAAATGGGGTCTAACTAATGATTTATAAAGAGGAACTATAATATCGCGCGATTTGTACTCAAAATTTCGAGCTATAAAACCTAACACTTTGTTCGCCTTATTGACCGCTGCTGTACTTTGTTTCGCTACTTTTAAATCACCAGTGACTATAACTCCTAAATCTTTTTCCTGCTCTACGCTTGTTAAATCTTTCCCTGACATACTATACGCAAAATTACCGTTACGCGAACCTATATGCAAAATTTTGCACTTATCACGTTAAATCTCATTTGCCATGTGACTGACCAATCAACGATTTTATTCAGATCTTCCTGATTTTACCTCTATCTTCGTCATTAATCGCCCTACCACCCAGCTTCGTGTCATCCGCAAACTTTGAAACTGTACTGACTAGGCCGACATCTAAATCGTTAATATATATAAGAAAAAGCAAGGGGCCCAATACAGAACCCTGAGGAACGCCACTCGCTACATTAGCCCAACACGACTCCGCTCCATCAACGACCACCCTCTGTTTCCTGCCTCGCAACCACTCTTCTAGCCAATTTATTACTACACCCTGATTCCATGAGCCTTTAGTTTTTTCAACGTCAACCACGCTTTGGAAAAATTCTAAAAGATTAGTTAAGCAAGATTTGTTTCGCCTAAAACCGTGCTGCGTATTTCTAACAGTTTATGCACTTCTAAGTGTTCGACTATACGATCCCTAATTATTGATTCCAGTAGCTTACCTACAACAGACGTTAAACTGATTGGCCTATAATTTCCCGCCGCACCTTTATCGCCTTTCTTAAAGATAGGTGTTACGTTTGCTAACTTGAAATTATCTGGTACGCACCCCTCAGAAATAGACGCATTAAAAATCTTTGTTAGCGGCACAACAATGCTATCTTTTAATTCTTTTAGTTGTATGGGATATATGGAATCCGGACCCGGTGATTTACGCGTTTTCATTTTATCAATATAGCGCATTACTTCCCCTTCACTAACGACAATATTATCCAAAATATTACCATTATCAAAAGGTATTATGTCTATGACCGTAGGGATATTCGTTACATCTTCTATAGTAAAAACTGACGTAAAAAATTCGTTTAGCAAGGTAGCCATTTCCTTGTTTTCAGAGACTAGATCTCCATTTACATTTTTCAAGGACCCAAGACACTTTTTACTGGATTTCTATTATTGACGTATTGAAAGAATCGCTTGGGGTTTTCTTTACCGTCACGAGCTATGGAGATTTCAAATTCGCGCTTGGACTTTTTTATTACACTTTTCGCTTCACGCCTTAGAGATATGTAGTTGTTTCGTAACAAATTGTCTTTATCGCACTTATTAGCCTATAAGCCCTATCTCTACTCTTTATAATGTCTCGTACTCTAGAAGTAAACCACAAGGGCTTGTTGTTTACTTTCGCACGCTTAATTTTGTACGGTACACATTCCTCATTTATAGTCCTAAATACCGTTTCGAACGATTCCCACATTAGTTTTGCGTTGGAGTTCCCCATTACGTTTTCCCAATTGACGTGTGAAATTTATTTCGAAATTTACTAAAGTCTGCGTGCTGGAAGTTAGGAATTTTAGTCGAGTTAGTTGGTTTCGAGTGACTTACTGAGAGGACAAACTCTACCATATTGTGATCGCTATTGCTCAACGGTTCTATTACTTGAAGATCAGTAATTAGCCTATCATCCGTAGTTATTACTAAATCTAAAATACTGTCCAACCTCGTAGGTTCCCCAACCTTTTGAATAAGAAAGCTATCCTCGAGAAAATTAACTAAACGATTACCTTCCGCGTCTCCCTGCATTGTATCGTAATTCACGTTGGCGCAATTAAAGTCACCCATAACTAAAGCCTGCTCACTACCGATTATTCTCTTTAGTTCACGATATAACGCTTCGTCCGTATCAGCTGTTTGATTGGGGGCCTATATATAACCGCAACAACAAGTTTGAAATCGTTCAATTTAAGTTCTGCTATAGTCGAATCTATCGGTTCTGGAATTGTGTGCTTTACTTCTATAACGTTCGCAATATTATCTTTGATATACAACATAACACCGCCTCCTCGCCTACCTATTCTGTTTTTAACAAAAAGTCTATAACCTTTAATTTGATACTCCCCTACAAAGTCACGTGTTTCAGTGCTAAGCCACGATTCATTTATCGCAATTAATCATAGTCTTTACAAGCAATTAAAGAAAAAAATTCGTTTATTTTATTTCGTAGGCTACGAGCATTTAAGGATAGAACCTTCAAATTGTTTGTAATTGCGACACCTTCGCGAGCGCAGGGGAAATTTGTGGAATTTACGCTGGGACCGTTCGAGTTACGGCAGCCTGAAAAGAAGAGACAGTATTATGAAATAGTCTTCCTAAACGCGCAGCTCCTACGTCATTAAGATGAAGTCCATCTCGAGGAACAAGTCCCTCCTGCCGTAGAAACTGTTCCAAAAATTCGCAAAATGCACTCCTTCCTGTTGGCAAAGAGACTTTAGGTTATTGTTAATATAGGTCGCCTTGCTGTAGAAATCGTTACGTTGGATAATTCGAGGAAGTATACCTGTTAAAACAATCTTATTAGTTTTTCCTTTATCGCTCTTAAGTCCCTGTACCTAGCCAGCAGTTCCGATCTAGAATTTAAAACGTTATTAGTACCGACATGAATAACATACGTTGTGTCCTCGGCGGTACCGTCTGTAAAATGGTCAACACTATTAGTTATATCCTCCACCCTTGCACCAGGGTAGCAGTAACGGCGCCTACGACGAGGGTTTCTCCCACAGAATTCCTCGAGCTGCCCTCGAACAATGGAATCGCCAACGAGTCGTATTTCCGGTTCATCAGCATCTTCGAAACCTAAAACAGAAAACTTATTGCTTGTTATTACTGGTAGACAGTCTTGTTTTCTCAATGGGGCTCCATTCGCACTCGAACGAAGGGTTGGGAACTAGGGGAAGAGAGAGGGCTATTATACTATTTATATTATTAGTAGAAACTGAGGCAGGAGGGGTCGTAACTGGAGTCTCAAGGGATTCTAATTTTGCCGTCAGGAGCATCACGCTTTCTTCAAGCTCACCCTGGCCTCCTCTCACGTTCTAACTCGTTCCTCAGCACTTCCATGCTTGAGCACCACCTGCAAACTAACTGTTCATTATTATTAGCCATTGTAAACGCGTAAGCAGCAAATTTCCCTTCACAGCGACTGCAAATACTTAACGGGGGTGCCATGCTCTTAATTAGTTAAAAAAAAAAAAAAAAAAAAACGAGCGTTTGGAAATTAATAAATTACAACGTAGGTCTACCGCGTGCTTATTGTGCCGTCACCTGCGTAAACCTGCAAAAATGTTCCTGAAACGCAGAAACGGGTTCTTGTTACACAAATTTATACTAAATGAATATATAATTAAGCTACCGACGAAAGCTCTGTAAATGAAAAAGTACTACTAAAACTTATCTGTCCGCTATTCGACCGACTGTTTTCTTTCCGTTTTTCCTTTTTCCCACGGTGGGTGACCACACACTATTTAATCCCCTAAAGGAAAGAAAAATGAACCTTATGAAAGCACGTTTTCTGATAGATTTGAAAAACAAAAAAAGCAAAACAAGGGAATTTCAACCTTATGAAAGCTCGGTTAGTAATAGATTCAGAAAAAAAACAAGGCAAGCCAAGTGCACTAGCCTTGGTTTAATCAAAAAGTAAAGAATAAAGTCAATAAATGAAATATATTCGTTAACGAATGATTAGTAACGCGATGTAATTTAGTTAAGAATGCACCACTATTTTTTTTTAGAACACTTTAACGGAAACCACTTATTCAAATGGTAACACTGGACACTCGATAAAACACGTCTGTTCACAAGGAAAGACTGATCACAACTCAAAAGACTAATCATATATATATATATATATAATATATATATATATATATATATATATATACACAGGGTGTCCCATAAGTCCGGCATCATAGGAGAAATTCATATTTTTCTATTTCTACAAACCATAATTTATGCTCGGGATGCCAATTTCCCGTCCACCATTCTGTTCAGTGACGAGGCTGTTTTTTATGGAAATGGTGAGGTAAATCGACAGAACACCCGCTACTGGTCTCAAAACAACCCTCACTGGTATACCTCTTCAAAGGAACAAGGTGCATCTCGGGTGATGGTATGGTGTGGCATTTGGAAGGATCGCATCATAGGCCCCCTCTTTTTCGATGAACATGTCACTGGAGGCACCTACCTAAGTATGCTCAAGGAAGAAGCATTTCCCCAGTGACTTAAACGAAGAAGGAAATTTCCCAACATGGTTCCAGCAAGACGGCGCTCCTGCACATTACAGCACCCAAGTAAGGGAATACCTGTACCAACAATTCCCTGGTCATTGGATAGGACGTCGAGGGCCTGTGGAATGGCCAGCTAGAAGCCTGGATCTCAAGCCAATAGATTTTTATCTCTGGGGCCACTTGAAAGCGCTGGTATACGCAGAGAAAATTAGGTGTGTTGAACATTTGCGGCAGCGCATTATTGGGGCATGTAACACCATTACTCCTGACATCATTCACCGTGTTTGATGACTGGGTATCACGTCTGAATTTATATTGAAAACAATAGTGGACATATTGAGCACGTTCTGTAAATAAAAGCTTTTGTTTTGCCTTTTTTTATTTTTCCTATGATGCCGAACTTATGGGACACCCTGTATATATATATATATATATATATATATATATATATATATATATATACATATATATATATATACATAGATACATACACATATATATATATATATATACACGCACATCTATACACACACATATATATATATACATATACACATCTATACACATATATATATATATATACACACACACTAGGGTGCATCAAAATCACCAATGACATAGTTTCACTTTGTCCCTAAGTTAGAAATGTTCCAATGGTTAAGAAAACCACTATGTGAATTATTTTGGATTTGAATGCCATTTATGGGGTCCACACAGACTTCCTATATGCACACCAACCCCACAGTCATTCTGTGATTTGAGATCCAAATAGTAGAAGTTTAAAAATTTTGTTCACTACAAAAATCAGCCTAAGAAACATGTAAGTGATATTTCTAAAGGTCATATATACTTCTAAAAGTGATAGAAACTTCTATAAAGTGATAGAAACTTCTATAAAGTGATAGATACCTCTAGAAAGTGATAGAAACTCTAGAAAGTGCTAGGAAGTGGTGGAAAGTTATAGAATATTCTAAAAGGAACTGCAAATATAATCTGATATGCAAGTATTTATGATAAATATGATTTTTGGTGTGTTTATGTTAAATGTTTATGTTAATGAATTTTGTGTTCTCTCTTACAGAATTTTTTGTGTTCTCTTTATACCTGTCGTGCATTATGGCCAGTTCAGATAGCACAAATGATAAATATGCTGTTAAAACTCGTCAAACTGCTGCCATTTATGGTCTTGGTGCTGGAATCAGCGATGCAGATGCAGAGATAACAGGATCTAGGCTGCCAACATGTGAGCAAGTGTTGCGATGCTACATGTTTCATCAGCAAGAAGGTCTACCGTTTAACCGTACAAAATGGAACAATGCTAAATTTGTCTTGCAAAAAATTATTCCATTTTATCAGAAAGGCAACATTGCCATGATTACTGAGAGGAAAGCTGTTGAAAAAATTATAGCACTATCTGCAAAAAATGCAAAACTTAGGGAACTTCCAGTGGATCGGTGTTCTTCGCTTGGTGCAGTTGCGAAGCTTAAGGGGATCGAAAAGGAGTTACAAGAAACATTTCAGTTGTGGCCAAGGAATGCTGAGCAACTCATAAAAGATCCTGAAGATCTGGAGTTCTTGCGGTCAATGAAATCAGACAGCGGTCGCATCATTTGGAAGCATGACAAGAAGCTCGCATCAAAGCCAAAGAAAGCAGGAAAAGGAAATGTGCAAGCAGAACGACAGCTTAAAGCTCATAAAGAAGCCCAAGCATCTACAAGCAAAGTTCAGATTGAGAACAGTGAGGAAAGCAACAGTGATGTTGAGGATGAAGAGGTGATATAGAGGATTACAAACCAAAAACACGAAAATCTCGCCAAGCAACTCGCTCAGGAACAACTGCTTTTATAAGTCATGACATACTCAAATACCATAGGATGGTTTCCCTGTCTACAAGCATGAAGATCACACCGGCCAACATGCAGCATTTACCAAAGCCATCATTGAGGATCAGGAGGTGACACAAAAAAAGTTTCACATATATTCTACTGCTGACAGAGCAAGACGTAAGGTTGGTGAAGAGCTTGCATCATTGGTCAGAGAGTCCTGGGTTCCACCACAGTTCCGTCTCTTCACTGGGATTTTAAACTGATGTCAACTCTGTCATACCAAACTAAAGCTGAAGAGAGGCTCACCATAGCAGTTGGCAATTCGTATGACATCAAACTTCTTGGTGTGCCTTCCTACAAGCCAAATACAGATCCGCCAGCTGGTCAAATCATTGCTAATCTCACTATGGAGCTTCTCCGATCATGGAATTGTGTTGACTCGGTAGTGAACATGACTTTTGACACAACAGCTAGTAACACTGGTCATGTGAGTGCTGTGCTGCATGTGTTAGTCTGCAACAGGACATAGGTCGAGCTTTACTGTGGTCAGCTTGTCGGCATCACATTGGCGAGGTAATCCTTACACAAGTCTTCAATGATCTGAAAATAGAACCACCATTGTCAGTAGAAGTTACCATATTCTGTCGGTTCCAAAAGCATTTTGACAGTTCCGCACAACAATATCAGTCACTTAATTTTTTGGATGGTACCTCTTATTCAGATGGCATACAAACCATAATCCATGACTATAGGGCCAGAGCAATTTCATGCGCGCAGTCTGTTGTGAAGCATCAACGTGATGACTACAAAGAATTTTCTGATCTTTGTTTGCTCTACTTGGATGGGACAAGTAGAGAGTTTTCATTTCGACGTCCTGGTGCTGTACACAAGGCTAGGTGGATGGCCAAGCTTCTCTACTCCATTAAGATGGTGCTGCTGGAGGAGCAGATCAGTTCTCTTCCCTCTGAACCATTACCACAGAAGCACAATGACCCAAACTGCGTGTTTGTGAACTTTGTTGCTTGCTGTACAGCTGGTGGTGGATCACCTGTTCAAGCGCGGTACCTGACTGACCTCTTGCGCTCTTTAATGATGCAGTCCCTGAAGCTGAACGCTGCTATCTGGCTGAGAGATTTATAGCAGTAAAGCCAGCACAAGATCAGGCATCTTTACCACAACATCGATTTGGCACAGGATTTGGGGAACCCAAATTTCCAAACTCCATTTCCAGCACAACAAAGCTTGGTGACTTAATCAACGAAGATTCATGGTACATTTTCTCTGTTCTGGAACTTGACAGTTCTTTCCTGACTCATAATATCGAAAATTGGCCAGAATTAGCTTCCTTTCAAATGTCCAGAGAACACATCTCGGCAGTTAACGTCATAAATGATTGTGCTGAGTGTGGGGTGAAGCTAAGTTCTGATTTTTCTCATGGCTGCCAGATCACAACAACATTACCAAAATGTCCTACAAGTTGTTGAATCCGACAGAAAGAAGCTTCCTAATCTTCGAAAGAGGAAAACTAGAGCCTAAACTAATTGTTCATGTTCATTTACAGTTCTTGAACATTTTTTATTAACGTAGTGTTCTTTTGACTTTAACTTGCTTGTATCACCAATAATGTAATGTATAAACCAGAATGTAATGTAGAAATCAATGTAATGTATCCCTGTTTTGATTATTTAACACATTTTTATTGGTTCATACTTTTGCAAACACGGAAACGGGGATATAAAATGTTTAATTTTTGGTCAATTTAACTCCAATACTAAATATTGCATCAATGATGGGACCCCCTAGATGACCACATAAATCTTTGAAATTTGGCCATATGTGCTATTTCAGGCATTGGAACAGAGTAATCATAGGGACAGATTGAAATAAAACATTTTGAAAAATCATGGGAAATTTGATGCACCCTAACACACACTATATATATATATATATATATATACACGTACATCTATACACATACATCTATACATATACACAATTATATATATATATATATATTATATATATATATATATATATATATTTGGGTGGCCTTATTTTTCAACTTTTGAAATTACTTGCTCCCAACCCCTAATCTTCTTCCAATATATAAAAAGTGCTATGTGCAAAATTTCAGCTCAATTGGGCTATATTAAGGTGGCCCCCAAAGGCCCTAAAATTTCAAAATTCACCGATAATTGGTATTTCCAATATAAAACCTTTATAATTCATTTGCAAACTTTGTTTGGGAAAATAATCACAAAGCATAATCAAAAGTGAATTTTATTTACAACAAATAATTACGCCGCTTGTATAGGCCGCAGGCGCAGAACTTTCTAGAACCTTCCAGAAGCGGTTTTTTTACGCACTTATGATACTTTTCAATTTCCGTGAATATCTCGTCCAATTTTGGTTTTAAGTAAATAATGGTTATAACTAAATTTATTGCAAATTGAATTCTCTTTCGATCATATTCTATATTTCTTTCGAATAAAACACTGTAAAGAAGATAAAAACGGTTTTATATGAAAAAATATCAATATTGTTAAAATCTGAAACTTTAGGGCCTTTGGGGGCCATCTTAATATTGACTGATTGAGCTGAAATTATACACAGAGCATTTTTACATGGATTAGAACAACTTTGGAGGTTGGGAGATGAAAAATATTTCATTTCAGAAAATCACATACAACTAAGGGCCACCCTAATATATATATATATATATATATATATATATATATATATATATATATATATACACACATATATATATATATATACACACATATATATTATATATATATATATATACACATACATATATATATATATATATACATATATATATATATATATATACATCTATGCATATATATATATATACATCTATGCACACATATATATATATATATACACATACATATATATTAGTGATGGATCGAATAACCGCAACCGCAACCGCACTACAACCGCACAAAAATTCACAACCGCAACCGTAACCGTAACCGCAACCGCCGTTCCATAAGTGCGGTTGCGGTTGTAAAAGCTTAATTTTAATTTTAGGTTAATTAGAAATATTTATTTTTTTAAAAAGAAAATGATGGGTCTCCTTATGCGTGGAGCGGGAACGTTGTACGATGAGAGGCGTTGCCGCTTGAAAGGTGAAAATGCAGCAAAAATATTATTCTTGAAATTCACACTGCCTGTCATTAAGTTTGACATCAGTTTTTCAAATGAATAATAATCCAAAACTTTCCAATGGGTGGAGGCTGGGGAAAGTGGTAGGTGGGATGAACAGTGCGATGGGTCCTCGTCCCTCATCCTGGTAACACACTTAGTGCAAAATATGGTTTTAATTAATTTAACCTATTCTTTCATAATAGCTATATAAGTTTAGAATATACTTCATTTAAATAGTATTTATTTAGTAAATACCTTATGTTGAACACAAGTTTTGCAACACACAAATAGCGGTAGCGGTGTATTGCAAAACTTGTGTTCAACATAAGGTATTTACTAAATAAATACTATTTAGTATATATTATGTACCAAGTGTGGCTAAATCGCACTATAGTGGCTAAATCCAGTTAATAATTACGCATTTTTCCTAGTATATGATAACCGCAACCGCAACCGCGGTTGGAAAAAATTCGACAACCGCAAACACAACCGCAACCGCGGTTGTGAAAAACCGACCACTCGATCCATCACTAATATAATATATATATACACCTACATATATATATATATACACATACATATATGTATATATACACACACATATATATACACATACATATATATATATATACACACATATATATATATACACATACATATATATATATATATATATATACACACACATATATATATATATACACACATATATATATATATATATACACACACATATATACACACACACATACACATATATATATACGCACATACACATATATATATCCGCACATACACATATATATATACGCACATACACATATATATATACACATACATATATACAGCGTGTCCCAAAGAAATGTATACCCACTTTGTTCGATAATACCAGCTATGAGGATAATAAATATATTACTTTTTGTTTTTTAATAAAGAATTTTCTCCTGAATCTAAATATGTAATTATTTTTATTAAAAATTGAAAAACAAAAACGTTACAGATGTTTCAATTATAATTATTATTTTCGAGACTTCATGTGCGATATTTTCTAATATTTTTGCACGTATACGAGATAAGTTTGAAACCGACGGCACTGTGCAAAACTTACAAAAACAACGTTCTGGAAGACGTCGAACATCTTAGATAAAGTGTCATTTAACCATGGAATTTGTAAATTTTTTGAATTAACTAATAATTACAACATTTATGCTTCAATATCAACACTAAACTTACAGTATCTCAAAACAGTCGGTTAAAATATTAGAAAATATCGCACATGAAGTCTCGAAAATAATAATTATAATTTAAACATCTGTAACTTTTTTGTTCTTCAATTTTTAATAAAAATAATTACATATTTAGATTCAGGAGAAAATTCTTTATTAAAAAACATAAAAAAAAGTAATATATTTATTATCCTCATAGCTGGTATTATCGAACAAAGTGGGTATACATTTCTTTGGGACACGCTGTATATATACACATATATATATATATATGTATATATCTATATACTAGTGATGTAGCGGATGTCATTTTTTTTCACATCCGCGGATGCGGATGTTTGATTTCAACATCCGCGTATGCGGATGTCTACATTTTCGTTATTTTTTAGGATATATGTAGTCGAGATTTGTTGTGTTTAACGTATATAATAAGTTATTATATAGAGAGCTGTAGCTATAATGTAGTATAATTGATTAATTGTATAATAATTGCTGTACTTTTCTCTGAACATATAAAATAATATCAAGCATCTAACTAATATAGAAATCAATTAGTGAATTCGTCTGCAAATAAATTCGTTATATTTTGTTTTAGCCACAATTAGAAACCATAATTGTTACCAGGATGCGGGACGTGAACCCAACTCAAATGCACCCCCACCGACCTCTTTCCCCAACCTCCACCCTTATAGAAAGAGATCTTTAATTAGCTTGATAACTATTTATATTAAGTTTAAAGTTTTATTAGGCATATTTATAAATGAGTAATTAAAATAGAGTAAACTAAGATGTTCATCGTTTAATGTTCAAACTTAATTATAGGAAGGTTATGCTTAAGGAACATTAATTTTTCTGCCTTTTCTGCTGCCAGTCTGTTTCTCTTTTCATCATATATTAATCCAGCACTGCTAAATAATCTCGTCGTGGTACGTTTGTTGGAGGACAGGCTAAATGTTTCCTTGCAAGTTTACTCAAGTATGGATAGATATTCTGCGTATTTTTCCACCAACTAATAGGATTGTCACATGCAGCCAGGCGTTTTTCTGGTGATAGCTCTCGATCATTTTTACTACATCTTTTGACATCGCGTAGGTCTCGTCATTGCTGCTTGACTCAAGAAACTGAGAGACAGATTCTGTGATAGATTTGCTTGTTGAAGGTGTTGGTTCTGTCACTGAAACTTTTATTCTTTTGGTGGGTGGCGAAGCGACAGATTCAAGAGATTGAAGCTCTTCAACTGCTTTGCCAAGTGATGATTTAACTCGTTCTAATGTACTAGGTGAAAATAACTTAGCTTTGTAACGTGGATCTAAGTAGGTTGCAAGAGAGTAACTTCATACAAGAACAGCCTCTCGTCTTGTCGCTTGCATCACTTTTGCGCACAATGAACTAGTTCTATTAATA